>CM043868.1:10690754-11068254 GCA_023846275.1 Vanilla planifolia
AGGTCATTGTAGCTTATTTTTTTTCTTATTATGAGGGTTTAGTTTACATGTCTTTTGATGAAAGACTTATATAGTTTCTTTTTATTCATGATTTTTGTTAGGTTAGATGTAGGCTTGATTTTAAGGTGAACTATCTAAAAATTGTTTATGTATACTTTTAAATTTTTGCATCTTTTTATTTTGTGATTTCTCAAAATTTTATTATTAAAATAAAATTTAATATATTTTCAAGATATTAAAATATTTTTTTTCTAATAATTTACTCTCCTCTTACTCAACCACATGTCAAGTTTGTCTCTCAAGTTGTTGACAACATACTTATAATTTTGTGTGATTTCATATGGATAGTTGCCAAAAATCTAGTAAATTATAACTAATACATCTCTAAACATTACATAAAGAAAATTTAATTCTTATTAACTAAATGAAAAATTCTCAGTGTCCCTTATTTACTAACAAACTATCTACTTCATATGTCTAACTCTATCTTTAAATGTTTTCTTCTGACAATGGAATATCAAAAACTTTAGATTTTATTATTTAGAATAACCTACTCCTTCTCCTGGACATTAAAGGTTTCCCTTCAATTATCATTAGTTGGAATAGGATGTTTATTATAAAAATTCATTCATTTGTTATCATCAATAAAAGCATTGATGGCTTAATCAACTCTCATTTATTATAAGACTACATTTGACACACTCACATTTAATTTTATTGTGGAAAGAATCTTGCTAGATCTAAATGACCAAATAAGGAAACATAAAGTTTGGCCAATGTACAAAATAACTTAATCTATGTTGAAGGCCTTATCATCTTTGACATAGTGTATAGAGAGTTTATCATTTCACTTTGTATCACTTGTAGTAGATCTTGAAGCAACTTTGTCCTTAGCGCAAGAAATATCAAGAGCCAAATTTTCCTTTTTTAAAAAGCTAAACCATGCCAAGAATTGGCTTCTAGATTGTGTTTTTAATCAAAATCCTCCAGGTAAGATATGTGGGTATACTACTTTCTTTATGTAGGATCATTATTACTAGTTGCTTTCCTTCTCTTTGTAGTATTCATAACAAAAAACCTAACCACTATATTACTGTTATCTTTCCTTAGTTTCCAATCCCTAGCTTGTTTAGACCTTTATTAAACTCTTAATCCATATGTCACTTATTTGATGATAATAGAATGATTTCTTTTATTACTAATATTTTTTCTTTACTTGTTTTCAGATCATATATCTCAAGGATACTAAGTGAATAATTTAGAGATTATTGGTTTTTAACATGTGTTAGTATGAAGATAGCAAACAAATGATGCAAAATGTACCTTTCCAATTACTAGGTAGGAATCTGGATAGATGCAAGTATAAAGTGACATGATTGAGTGAAAACAACCATGCATGAAATAGAATCCTACAATATAAAGGGTTGCTTTGAACCAATATGATTAACAAATAAGTAATATGGTAAATAGATTAATTTAATAAGATTATTAGACAAAACCAATGAGCAAGAAAGTAAGAATCGATTAAGTCTGATCAGGAAGGTCGATACAGAAGATTGTTTGTGAGGGTTTTTGAGAAAGCAAACCATGATTTGTAAGAGTGCAAATCGAGAGCAAGAGAAGGAACTTTTAATTGCAAAGAGCATGAAAGAAGAAAAGGAGAACAAAGAGCCTTGAAGTAGAAGGAGCACAAGTCCCTAGATGAAGCCCTCTACTCAATTCAAGGTAGGATGACCCTCAAGCTATGAAACTAAATTTAAATATATACTTAAGAATTAAAATCAAGTATTTTCTAAGTTATGCATGCTTCTAATTTTTGGAATTTTCAACAAAAGTCATGATATGTAGATGAAAGAAAATTCTCATTTGGTTAGGGGATTTTATGGACTTTATCATCATGACTTGATTGATGCTTAGATGAATTTTATCATACTTAAATTCATGAATTTTTAATACATAGCTTAGATTTTATCATGAATGAATATTTCATTTATGTTACATGTGAAAAAAATTGAGATCTAACCACGAATTTATCGTTTAGGTTAAACTATAACTTGATTTGTGCCAAGATACTTTTCTACCATGCCTAAATTTAGATCTTTCTATGATAATTTATCGGATTTATTTACGAAATCATGCCATCATGTTTATGGAAAAATTGTGATCTACACATTCGATGTTATAAATTTCTGCCTTGCTATGTTTTGATCAATGTTGTGGAAGTTTAACTACTAGTATGATATTTACTAGATTTCACCATGTTGAAATTTACAATCATGTGAAAAACCTAAAACATTAATAGGATGACATGATTTCGGTTGCTATACTTTAATTCATTTTAAGATGATTCCTTGGTGGTTATTATGGTAAATTGCAATTATGTTTCACATGTAAAAAAATGAACCTATCAAACAATCTTTCTGATTGGTGCTAAATTGGGATCAAACCATGTTATTGTGATGAAAGTTTTATTATGTTGACTTAGGAATAACTTCCAATTAAGCAATGAATGATAATGTAATTTTTAGCATTATAATTTAGCAACAATTTGTAGATTATGCCATGAGACACTACTTTAAACATATGAAATTTTCCTTCATAAAATCAAATCCAAAGGGTTAATTTGCTAAGAAGGGCTTTTTTCCTATGATAATCCTTGGGGATAAGTAATAAGGCTAAGCCAAGGGCTTTGGATGCATTAATACCTTGGAAAGGACTTAAATGGCTTTTTTAGGTAATAAGAGCTATCATGTCCTCATAGGGAGGCTTGAGAATCTCGACTTTGGCTTTTAAAGAAAGCTAGGGTTAAATGTGGGTCTTAGGTAGGCTTAGCAAAAAGGATGTGAGTTTGATCAAGTAGGATTTAGGGATTAAGAATTTTAGATTTTGTTATTAAGCTCAATTAATTTTATGTTAAAATTAAAGGACAATTAAGACTATTAGGAGAATTTAATATTTGAAATTTAGATGTTAAAGATTTAAAATTTAAATGTCTTAGAATTAAAATTTAAATGTCTTAGAGTTTAAAATTTAAATACATTAGGATTTAAAATTTGAATTTGGCTAAGGCAATAGATAACCCTGAAAAGAGGTCTAGGATAAAAATCCTTGTGGAAAACCCATGGAAAGAATTATATTATAGCTTGAGTTATTATTTATGACTTATTTTGGTATGTGTGAACCTTGGAATAAGATAGATAAAACCAAGAGATAGAAGTACTTAGTAAGCCCTTTTGTGATACCTTATAAAAGGCTTTGGAAAGACAGACTATTAATTAAACCTTAGATGGAGTTTAGAGCAAGGAGAGAGCTCAAGAATGGCCTTAAGAGAGATGTTGGGCTTGACTAAGGGGCTAGTTATTCTCTTAGATGTTGGCTAAATATTTGGCAAAGTTTAGGTTATTGGCTAAAATCATGAGTAGCTTTGAATTGGGCTCTTAAGCCATGGGTTGGACACCTTAATTGGTGATCTGAGGGTTGTGTGTGGCTCAAGAGAATCCTTTGGAAAGATGTAGTGGCTTAGGTTTGCCTCTGAGGTAAGAAAGTCATTAATGAAACTCATGTTAACCCAAATTAAAAATGAAAATCAATAACTTAGCAATGATTCTTAAAGGTTTAAGTAAAGGACTTAGACTTGAGTAAAGCTTAAGATGTACCCAAATAGGGAAAAAGGATCTTAATGAGAATCTCATATAATGATTAAGACAAAGTTTAATTATAGGTATGAAATCTAGATAAGGGAAGATTGTCCCAAATAGTTAGTTAAGGTTCTGAGAAAACGTTAGATGATCTTAAATAATTGATTAGGATTTTAATAAAATTTTAATATTACCTTAAATAGTATATTATGATTAAAAGAGTAATTTGAAGTAGCCAAGATGGTTGGTAATAGTCTTTTGGAATAATTCTAATATAATAAAAAAAGACAATCTTGAAGATAATAAAGGATAAGATGCAATGGACCCTCAATTTTTCATGACAAAAATAATGTGGCAACCCTTTCTTGGAATTAATTGGTAAGTCATCTAATCCTTTTTTTCTCTTGACTTTTTTGAAAATAATAATCTTTTTTTTAATTTTTTATATTATTTTTTATGAAAACATATAATATAAAAAATTTCTTTTAAAATAAAAGTCATATAATCAAATTATTTTATTTTTACATTGTAAAAATAAATTAACATTTAAAACAACTAAAACATGTAAGGTATAATTGCCTTACAACTTAACAAACTAAGTTTAAATAAACATCATAATTAAAGTCAAATACATGTCCTTTTTGCAATAATTAAAAAAATATAGCTAAGTGTTAAGAGAGCATCTTCTATATCGATATCACATGTTAGTCTCATTGTTTCACTTTATCTCTACAGTGAACTTTATTTTCACCTAAAAATGGAAGAAAAAATGTATATGAGCTAATTTACTCTAGTTCAATGACAATAACAAATATGAATAGATAAAAAAATACAACTTTTGAGTACTGTTATACATAGTCGATTACAAATAATATGATTTATAAGAAGAACAATGTGAGCATATATATAAATATCAATGAAAATAAAGCCAAACAATCCTGTGAAATCTTTATTTCTTTTATTTGTGTCTTCTTTATGTATTACATTATTATTTTTGACTTTTCATCTTTTTAAGATTTGGTATAGGATAATATAACTTCATAAATGATTAGACATATTTAAGAACAACTCATTCCTAATAAAATAGTCTAAATAAATGATTCTCTTAGCTTATATACAAACTGTCATTTCAAAATATTAATTGTCACTTTTGGACAACCATTCACCCTATTATATTTTGAACCTTAAAAATCTACCATACCTTTTATCAAACATTTTTTCCTTTATTTCTTTAGCTTATCTTTTTTATTATTTTGGCTACCATTACACTTAACACTTTCTTTTCTTATGTGCAACTTGAAGGATATGATTGGTTGTGGATTCTTACATCCACCATTTTCTATAAGGATGAAGACACTCTAGTCTTAACATAATTTGTTCTGTCAGGTCTATTAGCAACTAACTTTTATTCATCTTGGGTTGGTAAATAAAAAGACTAGCGGTATAACATAGGATGGAGCTCAAGTAAAAATGATGGATTTATTTATCAAGCAATAATCTAGGGTTAACACTAATCAATAATTTAGACCAACTTTTTAAATATATCATCAATAAATAGAGGTAAAAATTTGAACAAGTTTGCAAATCATGAACATGTTTACATTAGCATGAAGAGATTTGGCATGTGAATATTACCATGTAATGTTATAATCATCATATGAATTTAACATGCAAATAAATGAAGCAATTCAATATAATTAATTATATCATAATAAGAAAAACCAATATGTATTATATAACTCATGAAAATATACATCCTTAAGATTATCATAAGAGATCAACTCTTAATATTTTAACAAAACATCACACGTCAAATATCATCTATCAACACAAATAATTTATGCAAATATCTACAATATTTTTTATCAAATAATATTATCATGTGAAGGCCTTAAACCTACAAACATCAATCAAGTATATATATGTAAGTATAAGATGTCCATCTTGTTTTCTGTTCAGTAGTAATCTTGTCTTAAAGATCCACCTCTATTTCAAAATTCCACATTTCTCAAACTCAAATCCCTTTTTACTATAATTGTATTACAAATTTCTCTAATTTTTTTACATTCTTTTTCTTTCTATCTTTTTTTTTTTTTTTGGTCTCTCGAGTTGTTACAATAGCACGTTAAAATTCTCTAATTTTTTTCTCTAGAGCTCTCCCATGGGCACTTACTCTTCTCATGTAAACCTTAGACAAGCCTTCACAAACAGCAATATATTTTATTTTATTTTTTCCGTACGTTTGCCTCTTCATTTCCGTTTCTTTTTTTTTTTTTAATTTAATGGAATTATCATAGAAATTAAGTATGCGCAAATAATCTCCTTCTTAAAATTGAATATTTGACTTAATTAGGCAAATTAGTTCACTTCGGTGAGCTCGACATGACCTAGTATATATTAGTATGTTTCCGGCGTTGGGATAATCTATTTTCTATGAATAACCAAACACTCTTGATTAACTGGCCTGTATTTTAATATGTTGCCAACTTATGTTTGTAATATTACATAAAATGTTCTCCCAATTATAACAAATTAAGTTTAAGATTTTATTCAAAATAGTCATTGCTGAATACTAAGTTGACAATTTACAATTATGCATGAAAATTATCGCTTTTTATTTTTCTAGAAAAAAATTTAAATTAGTAAAAAAAAACTTAAGCGATCCATCACTTAATATACAATAATTTTACAATAAATCTTTCTTTTTAAGTCATATTGTTCTTCTGGACAAGTTCTATTTATAGACTAAATTTCACAATTTTTTGATGACTTGTATTATGTTTAATAATTTTTTAACTTAAAAATATAAAAATAATTATTGTTAAATAAAAACTTTTATATATCTTAAAAAATTACGATCTTCCACAATTGGAATTATTGGAATCCAAATAATTTGTACATCTTATTTTTCACTTTACTTTACTCATTTTAAATGTCATATCCCTATTTTGTGAAGTATGATTTTCAAAAAATAATTATAAAATATTTCTTAAAATTCTCAAAATAAATTTTAAAAATTTGGAAAATTTAAAATAATTTAACTATTCTCATTTTTAAAATGTTATAAATATCCATATCAAATATTAGGGCTCTCTTTAAATTAGAAGGTAACTATTTTACATGATTGATAGAGCTCTGATTTGTGGAGTGTCAGATCATGTGATATGAGACTCTAATGTGATTGCATTTCACTTGCTCAATTGGCACGTAACGATTGTGTGATTGGTTAAGTTAGGTTGTGTTCAAAGATTCTTGGTGTGATTTAATTAAATTAGGACATTTTGTTGATTCAGGTAGTGTGCTAGATTTTATAGTGCTACTTAGTGTCATTAACTTCAATTGGACATCACAAGAAATTGTGAATATGCTCAACCATGGTGGTGGAGTGTTGCATACTTATTAATGACTTATGGAGCCTTGAAAGGTTAGCCTATGTGATTAGAATGGTCAAGTTTGGACTGCAAATAATGTGATGAGGTAGGAGTTCAAAATCTTGTGCCATATTTCTCATGGGCATAGAGGGAGTTTCAAATATTTGATGGGATACTGAGCTCCAATTAGATAAATCACATGATTATGATGTTATAGTGATTTAGAGGTCTCAATAAATAAATAAATAATGTTTCTTGAAGTTAGATCATTGGGTTAATGATCTAGTTTTATGCTTAGGTCCAACTTAATAGGTTGAGACATTTCTATATGTTATCATTATTTATGCTTATAATTATATTCTATAAGATGTTCTTATTATGTTATTGATGATCAATTTTATAGCATGATTTGACAATTTTTTTTATTGAACTTCTTAGTTCATTTTTAGTGGCACATAATGAGCTTGATATCAAATTAGGGGATCATGTCTCTAATTTGATTGCCAAGTCTGGGAAGTGAAATGCGACTAGTCAAGTACAATGACTAGTGCATTAGTTTGGTTGTACCTAAAGATATAAACAAAATATTGTTAAAAAGGTTAGATGTGATAGTTATTAAGTAAAAAACAAATGTATGATATGCTAATATTAATTGTATATTATGTTTAATTCAAATGTCCCTATGCATGATAGCAAATAACACATCGAGTGAAAAATTTTGAACCCAAGTTTGTGTACAATACAATAATATTAATGCATGATACTTCTAGTTTAAATAACTTAGTACGTAAGAAGATAAATGATGCATTAAAAAAAACCTAAAACCCAAAGAATATATATGGTAGGCTAATTTTATTGTACATTATGTTTAGTTCATTTAGGTCATCTTATTATAATAGATAGGCTATACCTAAGGATTATGTGTCATACATAATCTTTTTATGTATAATATTTAGTACATTTAAAGTCTAATATATGATACATTACAATGAATTTATAATATATGTATTTCATTTTAGTGACTAAATGGTTAATTTGACCAAAATTCAAAATTTTCAAATAATCATTAAAGAGTGAAATGGCTATTTGGATCTATTAAAAAACATTCTAAAGAGTTATAAGATATACCTAAACTTAGAGAAAATACCAAAAGATAATTGCCAAGATCTAGCATCTTTTTTACTTGAAAATCATTACCTTACCTAAGAAATTAGATGAATAGCTAGATTGTAGTAGTAAGTGACATTCATTATTTTTTTCTTAGCCTTTTTTCAGGAAGTTTCATAGAACTAAGTGGAGTATTATTTTTATGTTTTTACGCTATGATTTAGCATGTCTCTTGTATTGGGATATGATATTATAACTTTGAGCTTTACTTTGTTCTCTTTTTCTCATTATAAATTTTTTTTTATTTTGTTCATTATTTATTCTTCTAGTTACTCTTTTAGGGTCCTCTATCTAAGTGATTTGTAACTCATGTGATTTGATATTATAAGGTCCTTTAACTTGATATTGCAAGCTCATCTAGGCTAATGATTTGTAAAGTTCTCTTACTTAATATTATAAGCTCTTTAAAGTTATTACATGAAGTTTTGCCTACTTGCATCTACGAAAGGCTTTTGTTAGTATATTTTTATATTTTTAATTGGTTGTAGACATATATTTGCGTTAAACTCAAATCACCTAAAAATTGTTATACATTTACTTTATCACAGTCATCACACAAAAGGTTTTAAAATGTAACAAGGCTTTTAAGACAAGATTTATGAGTGAGTTTAATTAATTTTTTGACAAGATTTTTATTATTTACTATTTAATCTTAAGTTTGTAATTTTATAATTCTTCCTCTCTTGTCTCGTTCACATTTTTCAAAAGTCATTATTTCTAGAATTCTTAAATTCTAGTCTTAGGCTTTTTGTTGCCTGAGATAGCTCTAAAAATTATAAACAAAATTTGTAGATATTTCATTATTTATGTATCTCTAGATTAAAATTGGGCCTTGATAACTAAAAGGACCCAAAAGTCTAAGTAATTGGTTCACTTGTTTTATAATGCTAATAAATTAACAAATATTATAAAAAATAACTACTTTGTACTGATATTAGAACGCCTTTTGATTCTTTAGGCTTTCTTTATATATCTTAAGAGATAGGATTTTTGAATAGCCTACTCATCTTTAGATTTTTATTGCAAGGCCTTCATTAGCAAAAGGGATCACTTACACCAATTTTGTAACTTTAAATCAAATCATTTACCTCTAACACAAATTATTTATCTATATCTCTATAACAACTATCCATAAACAACATTAGTTTCATGCAGTACAAGTTTACAAAAGCTCTCATCAGCATTTACTTATGGCTCACATATCCCAAGTACTTAAAAATGGATGATATCCTTGCCAAATTTATGATAATCATGTTTAGACCTAACAAATTATGCTCTTTATAGAAATAGTTTCATAAAGATTTATTTTCAAATTTTTGATAATATCAAAAACTAACTCCAAAATATTTATTCTTCTACTACATTGCAACATCAATGTTTCAATTGATAACTTTTTCTCTTAGCTCTCCATCGCTAGGAATGGCATGATGGCTAATAGGCATGCAATAACAATCCTTATGTATCACATCTGGAAAGATAGAAATACACATGTAATACATCAAAGACCTCAACTAACTTCATTCTTTCGATATAAGGCTTACTTTGTGCTTCTATCTATTACTTAGTTTATTTGGAAAATCTTTCTTATTCACTGAGATCTTTGATATCAAAGCTCCTCAGCTATTCCTGGCCATACCTATTTATCATTGCCCAAGTTAATATTAATATCACTATTGCATTATATCTAATCTCTTCTAAACTCACCTATAATTGCCTTGATCATGTATAGACATTTTATTCAAATTTACTCTTGTTACTTCACCAAATTCATCAAATTCTATCATACCTTGCACATTACACATTGTTCTTTTTGTCCCCCAACTCCATATTTTGGCTTTAGCTCTATACTTCTTGTTCATGTTGCAATTGTGTATATATTGAACTAATACTTAGTTCCATCCTTTTCATCCATGGGCCTTCATCTCCCGAGTCTTAAATATTTTTTATTTCTTCACAATATCTTGGAAATTATCTTTATTATTTCAAAAAAAAAAAAAAATGATACATGCATACTTAGGTGGTTTAGAAGACTTATTGATTTCAATTTTTGAAGCAATTAAATTCATGGAACAATTAACATCTAACCCTTTAACCGACTCCAGTTACAGTTAAGGATTATGTTGTGCTGACGTAGACCATTAATTAAATGTAATCTAATTGTGGTTAACTAACTAATGACATTTTTTTTTTCCGGTCATATATGTTTGGTTACATACTTCGCTATAATTCGGTGGGAAAGGCAAATTGGCCAACAGAAAGGACGCTCGTGTGTGGGAAAACAGCTAAACAACTCGTGAAAGCTAACCAACCCCACCGTTTGTCATAAAGGAACATGGTGCAATTTAAGATTTTGTTGTACGACTTATTTTTAATTAAAAATATTTTATTAAAGTAGAGTTTAATTTTTTTAAAAAACAGAAATTTAAATATCTTAATTTACGGTTGACTAAATTTTGCATAATATTTTATAGATTAAATATATTAATTATGTAAGTTTTCAAATTCTCCAATAAAAGAAATATCTTTGGCACATGAATAATAAATTGTTATATTAAATGTGATATTAATCTTTTTTATGTATTTTTAGATCATATATCTCAAGAACTAATAAGTAATTATATGAAGAGCTTAATCATTTGACTCAACGAGTAAAATAAAGATGTTTTGGTATAAATCATAATTAACATTAATAGAAACACAAACTTGAGCAATTTTTAGAAAAAATTTATATTGAATCATCTTTATTGGTATTAGAATGTTAAAATCTATAACAAATTTTTTAAAACATTAGGATTCAATGAGATTTGAATGAGAGTACATAAATGATTTTAAATGTAGTTTTACTAATAATTTTTAGTTTTTAAGTATGTATCTTATTTAGATTGATTTATATATATTATCTGTTTTAGAGTATTGCATACATAATAGGTTGTATTAGTTATTATTATATAATTAAGTTAAAATTTAAAAGTGAATGAATTAAGTGAGAAATATATTATTTGTATTAATCGTATTTGTATGATATGACTATTATACAAAATAATTAGTTAATCTTTAGATCAA
Organism: Vanilla planifolia; assembly: GCA_023846275.1. NCBI lineage: Eukaryota > Viridiplantae > Streptophyta > Magnoliopsida > Asparagales > Orchidaceae > Vanilla > Vanilla planifolia. The sequence continues at coordinate 10,701,994 of CM043868.1, forward strand.
ACATAGAGTTGTTCATGAGTAATCCTAGGTCATAGTGATTGAATATACGAGTCATACATATATGATATTCTTATCATACAAGTATGCTAATATTTTCTCAAGAAGTGATTATTAAAGTTTAAAATTACTAAGTTTTATATAGTATGATATTATTAATTATATTTATATGATCTATTCTTTAATAGAATCAGATTAAGAGATGTTATATATGAAATATAATTTTTATTATCCTACATATGCGTTATCACTTTCATACAAATTTATTTATTTTATTAGTATTGTGAGTTGAGGACTTAAGCTATGGTGGGTTAAAATTTATTGTATTAATATGATATTATTTTCATACTAATATGATCCATTTTTTCAAGAACACTTAACATGAGACTTAGCCACGTAATGAGTAGATTTATATTATATAAGTATGATCTACCTATTATACATGTATTATCCTCTGTTATCTATAAGTGAGCTAAGCTGTACAACTCATTGTAGTGTATGATCACGTATTATATGAAAAACTCTTAAGAACTCATGAATAAGACTTAAAATAAATTGTGCTATTCGTAATCATGTCAGTATGATACTTTGTGTGCTAAGAAATGAACTAGTTGAACATATCTACTAAGTTGGATGATGTGTTGATGGTCACATTATACTTGTATGATCCCTTAAATCAGGTAACATGATTAATTTAGAATGTGTAGTGGTTAGTTTGACTTTTGCTTTTGGAAATACTGATGTAGCTATTTGTGAGACTTTAGATCCATTAAAGAGAATTCTAAGGGTTATTTAAAACCATCCAAATAAATAAAGAAATGTTAATACTTAACTTGTCTTCATGAAATAATTATTCATTGGAATCATCATTATTCAGTGAAGAGGAGAGCAAGGTCATGGTTGCATGCATTTATCTCATCTTAACAAATCTTTTTCTTCATTAAGCTAAGTTGAATATTTTTCTTCCTTTGAACCACATTACATGTCTCTTTATATTACATTAACATCATATTATGTGCCTCTTGTATAATTAAACTTGGTTATAGAACTTTTGTATTGAGCTTTATATTTTACTTTCTTATCCTATTATTGGAACTTCATACTTATTCATTTTATTAGCTATTTGATCATCATTTATAGGGTTTTTTGAATCATTGATGTAGGCTTTTCTAAGCTAATGCTATGAGGTTTTTGTAAGCTTTACTAACCATAGGTTTTAATTTTTTCAACATCATAAATGGTTTCTCAAATCTTGGTAAATGTTTCTATAATGTTGAATAGGTGAGAAAGATTTTAAGGGTGTTGCTAAAGGAGTTTGCTCCCTTTGTGATCACCATCAAAGTATTCGAGAATTTGGATCATCTCTTATTGAATGGGTTGCTTGGAGATCGCATGACTAATGAAATGGACATGACAAGGAGAAATGGAGAAGAAATGTAGTTCAAACAATCCAAGAAAAAGAAAGATATTGTTTGAAAGTTAAACCATCCACATTCAATGATGATTCATATAATAGGGAGGTAGAACAACTTTTTAAAGGTGTTAAAAACTATTTTAAGAAGTTGGTTGTACGTAACTCAAAGAAGAAGGAAAGAAACTATAAAGACGAAGTAAAGAATAAGGTACACTGACATGAATATAAAGAACTAGAACGTTATTGCTCTGATTGTCCCAAATTAAAGAATAAAAGAAGTTTGAGGAAGAATAACTGCAAAAAAGATAAGACAAAGAAAAAGAAGGCCATCATGACCTCATAGAACAATTCAATGGCATCTACATCCTCCTCAAGTTATGATGAGAGTGAGGAAGAAAAAAACCTAATACGTCTTTCAACAAAACATGAATAATTCTCAAGTACTGAGAAAGTTGATGAAGGAAAAATCATATGCTTCATGACACATCATGACAACTCATCTTAGAGTGAATAAAATAAAATAAGTAATCTCTCTTGCAAAAAATTAAAAAATAATTTTCTCCAATTAGTTAATGTTGTTGAAGTAGTCACAATAAAAAAATGTTTGAAAAAACATAAATAATGTTTAATTCTTTGTGATGAATTAAAGAAGAGGAATGAGACACATTTGAATGATTTAAAAAATATACAAGAGGAGTTAGCAAAATTTTTAGTGAGAATGCTGAGAATAAATCTTTGTTTCATAAATTTAAGAATTTGCATTCTATTTTTGATTCATCTCATCACATGCATAAGAAAGCATCTTTTTAAAATCCTAAATCAATGCAAATTGTTGATAATGTTTCTTATGCTCCATATTTTACTTGCAATTATTTTTTGAAAAAGGGACATATATTTAAGGATTACAGGATAAGACATAATGTTAGTTCTAGTACCTTACTTTTGTTTGGCTAAGGAAGAAAAACAATAACATGCATAGAAAAGTTGTTTCACTTGATTGTAGATTGATTACCTAAATTTGTTTGGATTCCAAAATCAAAATTTTATGTTCTATTAGCATACGTGCATGTTGCCACATTTTAATAAAAAAAAGAAAAATCCTTTGAAAGCATGTTGTTTAGAATTAGAATCTTTAGCATGATTATTTGCTTATTTATTGTTTTTTAAATTGGTATATGCATCAATTTAAAGGGAGATACGTATATGAACCCCTTTTTGAAGTTTCTTGAAGTGTTTTTACTTTTAACATCCATAAGTGGTATTTTATTTAAATTTCAATTTATGATTTGAACCATTTTTCTTTCTTAGTTAACTTCTTTTGCATGCCCCTCAATTATTAGTTTTATCCTTATTTTTGCTTTTGATAAATGCCAAAAAGGGAGAGAGAAAGAGAAGTGAGAAATCAAAAGCATTCCTTACATCCCAAGTTTATTTAACAACTTAAACTACATACATTAAGGGAAAACATGATTTTAAAGGAAGCATTTGTATGCATACATAATTTAATACCATTTATTTCTATGTTTTGCTTAATATTTTGACATCATCAAAAGGCAAAAATTATTGAACTCTTGGTCTTTGCATCACTTATTTAATAACAATGAAGCTATTGTATTATTATTATTATTATTAATATTTTAAAATCATACATCTCAAGTGTAAATAGATTAATCATATAAAGAGCTTAACCAATTGACTCAATGAGCTTAATGGAAATATTTTAATGAAAATTATAACTAGCATTATAATAAATACAAGCTTAAGAAACACTTCGAAAAGATTTATATTGAATCATCCTTATTGATATTAAAATTTTAAAACCTATAACAATTGTTTTAGGAAATAAGATTTGATAAGATTTGAGTGCGAGTATTTTAATGATTTCAAATTTATTTTCATTCTTGAGTTTTTAGTTTTAAGGCATACAAACTATCTAATTTAATTTATATATATTCTCTATCTTAAAGTATTGCATGTATAATAGATTGAATTAGTTGTCATTACACAATCAAGTTGGAATTAAAAAATGAATGAATTAAGGAATGCTTTATTTTACTTATAATATTTGTATTATATACCATTGTATAATATGACTAGTTAATATTTTGATCAAATAGAGAATATTTCATGAGTGATCCTAGGTTAAGTTGATCGAATATATTGGTCGTACACATATGATATCCTTATCATACAAGTATGATGATATTTTCTTAAGAAATTATTATTGAGGTTTAAAATTATTGATCTTTGCTCAATATGATACTATTAATTATATTTATATGATCTATTATTCTTAGGATTGGACAACATTTTAGATCAAATAAATGTATGAACTATAATTTTTACAATCATAAATGGACATAATTAATTTCATACAAGTTAAGGGCTTAGGCCATGAGCGAGCTAAAATCTATTGTAATAGTATGATATCATCTTTGTATCAATATGATGCCTTTTCTCTAAGATTGTTAATTTTAAGACTTAGACACTTAGTAAATTTACATCATATGATTATGATCCACCTATCATACAAGTACAATTCTTTATGATCTATAAGCTAAGTCATAAAACTCAATCGAGTGTACAATCATTTATTATATAAAAGTATCCCAAAAGGTTAAAAACTAGACTTGAGGAAATTTGTTTTATCGTACATGTATAATGTAATCATTGTATAAGTATGATACTTTACATGTTGAGAAATGAATAGTTAGACATATCTAATAGGTTAGATGATATGCTAATAATCAAATCATACTTATATAATCTCTTGGATCTGGCAATATGATTAGTTTAGAATAGTAATGACTAGTTTAACTTTGTTTTTGAAAATATTGATATAATCATTTATGAGATTTCAGAGTCATTACAGAGCATTATAAGGTCCATTTAAAGGTATCTAAACATATGAGAAAATACTAATACTTAACTTGCTTATCTTTATCATTGAAAACATTATTACTAACTAATGAGGAAACCAAAGCCATGGTTTTATGCATTGATCTCATCTTATTATGTCTTTTTTCTTCATAGAGCTAAGTTACATATTATTCTTCATTTGAGAAATAATACATATATCTTTATATATTGTTTTAACATCATAGTAGTGCACCTTTTATTTATTGAACTTGGTTTATATGACTTCTATGTTGAGTTTTGTATTTTGTTTTCTATCATTTTGTTGAGACTTTATACATGTTCATTTTATTAGTCATTTGATTGAGTACCTCAAGCTTTTCTAAACTAATGTGGTAGGCTTTTCTAAGCTAGTGTTTTAGACTTTACTAAGTTGATATTATATGCTTTTTTAAGCCAATGTCATAAAATCTTTTAGCTTTATGTTTATAGGATATTTTAGTCTAGTTTTTAGTATTTTTTCCTAGTCTTTGCATTAAGGGTGGATCTAATTTTGGTTCAAATCATTTAAAATCTTTGTGACTTTGACTTACTTGGCATTCTCATACAAAGAGTTCCAAATTTAAACAAATTTTTTGTAAAACTTATTTAAAAAAGTAATTAAATTTTTTGAATGACTTCCATTATAAAATTATTTGAGAATTGAATTTTATTTAAGTTTTTAAATTTACATAATTCATCTTTCTCCTCTTGTTTGCATCATGCTTCATGCCCTTTAATAGGATCCTGAGAGCTACTTGATGGATTACTGATAAAAAAATTAAACTCTATTCCAAGTTAAGTTTTTTATCTGTGCATGTAAAAATTATTATATAATGTCTACTTATTATTCATCTCATGCATTGGATTAAGCCTGCATTAATCATTCCTAGTTTACTTATAAAGACTTTGCATAATCCCTCCATTTGATATGGCATTGATGACAAAAAATTGTTGTTTTTTTGTACTCATTGGATTAAATTTCTTAAGTTGAAAAAAAGTGATGTGAGAATTGAAATATACACAGTATTTTTTTTTTTGAAAAATTTACTATTTGAACCCATTAATTACAATTTTGTGTGTAGATCCGTCTCTTGTATCACATTTGTCTTTATACAATGGTCCCCGAAAGTAGAAGTAAAAAATATTGTGAAAAAATCTCATTCAAATTATCATGTCTAGTAGGTGGAGGCTTTAATGAAATAACATCACTAGATGAGTACAAATGGCACTTTACCCCTAAATTAGAAGTAAAAAAGTCTCTAATTGCATTAACCAACGCAGCCTCAAACACCTCCCATTCGTAGGTTCCCTCTTAACTTGGTTAAGAAAGAGTAAGTATAAATGGGCTTGGAAAAAATCAGATAGAGTGTTAGTGAACCAACAACGAAAGGATCAAATTCCCACAACTACAATTCAACACTTATGCAAAATAAGATCCAATCATGCATTGCTCCATAAATTTATTTCCTTTAGAATCTCTAGAAACTCCTAATTAATTTAGATTTTAGAATAAAATGAATAAAAATGGGAAGCTTCTTATTAATTATTTTGGCATGAAGGCTCTTGCTTTCAAATTAAAAAAGCTAAAAGTTTGCCTAAAGAAATAAAACAAAAAAATTACTTGCTAATATTTTTATGACTATCAAATCCACTAAAGATGGTTAAGTTTAAGAATCACAATTTCAAGAAGACCCAAATGATGAAATAATTTAAGAGCTAACTTAAACAAACAAAACTCTATTAAAAGCTATAAATATGATGAATTTCTATTGACATCAAAAAGATTGTATTAAATGGCTCATAAAGGGAGAATAAAACACTAAATTCTTCCAACCCATGCTTAAAGAATGGATATTTATATTTAGGATCATGAATAATAAAGACACTAAAGGAATGTTGGTCCAACAAAAGGATAAAATTGTTGAAGTTGTTATTCTACATTTTGAAAACTTGTTAAAGGCTACCAAAATAAAGCAAAATGAGATTCTTTTTAACTTTGTGCCCTCATTGGTGTTAGATGAAGATAATAAACTCAAAATGAAGGATATCGCTATAAAAGAATTAAAAGAAACATTAATTCACATGGATTTGCTTAGTATCTTATGTCTTGATGGTTACAATGGAAATTTCTTCATTTACTATTAGGACATAATAACTACTAATGTTTTGAATGTAGTTGATGTGTTTTTTAATGTATCTATAATTTCTAAAGAAATATCAAGAAAAATTTTAATAATATTTCCTAAAATAGAAAATCCAAACATTTTCATACTTTAGACCAACTAGTCTATGCAACTTTACTAAAAAGCTTTTCCCTAAACTCCTAACTGATAAGTTGCAAAGCATTTTCCCTCAACTTATCTCACTAGAGAAAATAGATTTTTTATAAGGTAGGGAAATCATAGATAACATTTTATTGGCTTAAGAATTGATGAGTTCTTTGAATAAAAGAATGAAATGACACAACTATATAATCAAGCTTGATTTCAAGAATTCATGAGACTAAATCATAGGAATTCTCATGCAAGGTGCTCTATAAATTTAACTTCATAGACAAGTTAATTAAAGTAGTCAAAAATAATTTGTGCTACACAAAGACTTCCATAATCATCAATGGTAAGTGATATGGTTACTATCAAGAGTGCTCAAATAAGCTAATCTAATCCCTCCTCTCTTTATTTTGGCCATGAAAATGCTCAATAGAGAATTAAATAATTGGTAACAAAAAAGAAAGTGATTAAATATGCTCAATCCAAAATATGTCTGACCATAAAACACTTAGGATATGTAGACAACACTATTAGTTTTAGTAGACATGACTTAAAATCGATACACAATTTGAACAAGTTTTTAGAGGACTTTCAAAGAGCATTTGAGCTTCAAATCAATTAGCAAAAAAGCAGTCATATGTAGTAACAGAATGAGTCTAGGTCAAATACAAAAAATCAATTAAATATTGGGATTCCACAAAATAAATCTACTTATAGCATACTTGGGTTTTCAACTATTTACTAGCAAAAAGAAAGCTATTTATTATCAAAACACGATAGATAAAATTCACTTAAAGGTATTAGGATGAAGGAAAAAGATGCTAATAATGGTTAGTAAACTTATTCTAGTTAAGCATATTCTAGAATCCATAATTATATGCACATTAAAGAAAACAAATCTTCCTAGCATAGTGCTACAAAGAATTGAGAAAAGTATGAACAATTTCTTGTAAGGTGATACACCACTGGACAACTTGGGGTAAATCATTTTCCCAAATAAGTAAAATTTATTAAGGCTTAAAAATTTGAGAAAATTATGGTAGCCTTCTAAACAAAGCTAAATTCAAAGTTGCTAACAACTAATTCATTATGGAGAATGTACATGTAAGCAAAATATATGTCCTTTAATTTAAAAGGTTGTGCACAATCACATGGATACGTTGCAAAAAACCAAAAAGATGGTACTTAATTACATAAGGTTGTCCAACTCTATGAAAAATAGCATATGGACAATTAAGGATGAGAAATGTATTACCTAATCAACCTGGGAGGCAATAAGAACAAAATTTCTAATTTTAAAATCTAGATAACATCTATGAAATTCAAAATGCCCAATAAAAACTATATTAAAGGAGTTGTCGCACTCACACTTCTACTAATTATAAGCTAGAAGACATGGAAAAAAATGCTAAGATTTATGAGGTGGTCAACTAGATAGCAAACTCCATCTTCAACAACATCATAATGAATAGCCACAACATATTTAATTACTTCTCATTAGTACAAATGTCATATAAAGACTACAAGCTTATTCAATTCTAAATTATCCTTAAATTCTCAACCATACAAATAAAAATTATTAAAATAGTTAAATGGCCTTCCCCTCCTACATAGTTGATGAAATTAAATATTACTAAAAGTCTGCTGAGCCTAAATGGGAATACATCCTATGGGGGAATTATCTAAAATTGCACAAAGAAAAATGTATTTGTTTTCTTTAAGTTTTTTGGGAGTAAAACATTGGTTAAAAGTGAAAATTAATACTTTATTCATAGGTCTACAATTGTGCACCAAAATAGATTTATATAACCTAATAACTAGGATAAATTGTCAAGAAATACCAAGAATTATGTAAGGTTAGACAAACCTAAATTGGAAGCTATTAAATATTATTTATTAAATCAAATGAGAAAAGGAATTTGTGTCCATATAGTGAAATTTCATATATAAAGAAGGAAACGGCAAGATTTCTTGTAAAAATGGCTACAAAATCTACAATATTAGTAATTTGGGACTCATAAATCATTCCTAACTACTATAAGACTTTGATCAAGCTTGATGTACTCTAGTATCCATAAATTCATATATAGCACAAGTTATGAAACATCAATTCTCAAAACTAACAATAAAACGATGGGAAAAAGTTTGAATTTGTTGCATTGTTGCAATTCTTTATATATGTTGAAAACGTGCTTCATACTATAAGACACATGAATTGTTCATATTGCTATAACATTGTATCAACTCACTATGGGTGGCCAATGTAACATCCAAATATGTCTGATCACTATTTACATTAAGGATTAATCATATCATTATGATAATCTTTGATTGTTGATTGGGAAAGTACATTTATTGACCAACACATCTAACTACAATATTACTATGATGATGTGCTCATAAAAATCATTCCAATATGTTTAACAGAATTATTATAATTATAATCATATTGTAGCTCTAACATCTTAAATGAAATCCAACTTGTATTTCAGAGTATACAAGATTCTTCTCAATAGACAATTATGATCATAACAAGTCATTAAATTGAATGAGTTTTCACAACCTCCATATTTACTATTCATCATTGTTAGCATTTTAATTCAATGGAACAATCGCATCGTACACCAAACCAGTACTGAAGGTGCACACTGTTTAGTCAGGCTCATCATTGTGCAAAGATTTTTTATTAGAAAATTTCTTTAGTTTACTATGTAAGTAAAATTAAGATTGGTGGTGCTTCTTCATATAAAAAAGATAGACACTAACTTCCTACGACCACTAAATTTAGTAATAACACACCTATACACATAATAAAATGGAGGAATCAATGTGTTGTGAGAAGAATCAATCACATGCTTGATTCTCAGCACATCTTTTATCAATGGGTAGTATCCAAATGAAATATACAACAATGAAACTAGCAACATGTAGTTGCTTTCTTGTGCAATAAAATATTCAATTAAAAACTTATCAATAACTATTCACAAGGGATAAATATATATATATATATATATATATATATATATATATATATATATCATAATATCAAATATCTTAAAAATAATCTCAACAACATCACATCCAATTGAATTCACTTATCAAAAATAATATTCAATAATATACACATTTTCACATAGCTCATAGTTATTATCTAAAATGAATTTTCTTAAATACAGAAGCAATAACAAAAAAAATATCATATGTCTCCTTACAAATATATTATCAAACTCATCTCTTCTTATGTACATTTATGATTTCTTATCTCTTATTACTTTAGAGTTTTGACCTATAATGTAAGTATAAAATGAGTTTGGCTCAATAGATAAATTATTATCTAAATAGTGATATAAAATAAAAAATCATAAAAAATAAGATATAAAAAAGAAATAATGAGCAATAATCTATGTATAAAAACAAATAATATAATCTAGTAATAGCTTGTAATCATCAATTGAAAATGTAAATAAATAACATAACAAAATCATGACATTGTTGTATAAAACATTGTATGAATATGTAAGAACATATGATCAATGTATAAAAATACATAAAATGATGCACATATGTAATTCTTGATCATATTTATGCTTACATATTTGTATACCCACTGTAATTTTATTTAACCATTCTCATCTCTATCATGTCTACATAAAAAACACAGCATATAGATCTCATATCATATAATCTGAAATCAAATTATTACATATAGACTCTATCTTTTAGGCATATAACATCATGTCTACCTTATCTCAGATCTCATCTTATATCATATCAATTTAATAATGGATCTCATCTCATGTCATGTTCATATCAAGCACACGACATCTAGATCTTATCTCATATCATGCTTGCATCGTAGTGAATCTTATCAATGTCATGCTACATGATAACAAATTTCATCTCAAATTATATAAGGTCTTATGTTAGTGATACCTTTTCATATCATATTATTTTGTCATCTCTACTCCACCTTAGCCTGTAACGATATTGGAGTACGACAATTGGAGATAATGTCATTGACAAGATACCTTATTCTCTTGTTAACTATTTTAGCAACAATGTGTTCATGACGAATTAATATCATCACTGATGTAATCATCACAATATGGCTCATATAGCTTAAATCAAATTAGTCACTCATGAATCTCATGTCACAAAATCTATCTCTTATTCTTAATCTTTTTAGTTTTTATTTTTTTTTTGTTACTTTCTCTCTTCTCTATCGTATTCATTTCTCACATTTTCCATTACTAAAATTACTAAATAATTCAATTTTTTAATTTTTTATACTTATTCCTTATCATAAAGTATAAAAATAATGATGTAGAATATGATGCATATAGAAAAAGATGTGATGTTATTATATAAAATTATCAATATTAATAAAAATAATATCATACTTATATTACAACTATTTAAATTTACTTACCGATTCTCTTCATGAATTTCTTGTGTTAGCTTTTCTTTTCATAAGTTTTCTACCAATATTGGGTGACCAAGCCATAACTTGGACCCTAGTCAAAGACAATTCTATAATTGGTAGCCAACTTTGGTGCTCCTCTTCATATTCACATATCTTAAGAGAATTGAATTGGGAAGGGGTCTAAATTAAATCCTAATACAAAGCTTAATTGTTAGGTTTCAACACTTTTAGGAATCCTTATACATGATAGCTTTTCGAAAATGGACACATAGTCAATAACATTGCTAAATTCAATCATCAACTGCTATTTGTTCATTACAATGCACCCAAAAATTCATAAACCTTCACATAACCACTTGAATAAGGAACAACCAACTGCAAGTATGCTGAACAAGCTCCAAATTGTGCTTCATGAACTTGAGTATTAACACACTCGAAGACCTTACGTTGCTTCTATGACATAGAGTGGACATCCTTAAAACAAAGACAAATGAGAATATCATCGAATTTGGGACGATTCCAAATAACATACATAATGTCACCTACATGTACCATCCATTTTGATGAGTTGGAAAAAGTGGAGGGGTTTGGTGAATTATGTACAATGAAAAAACCATTATGCAACCTTTGGAAAACTTGTTATGGCCTATAATGAACACATGAAAAATCCAACTACTATCTCAAATATTATGTAACCATGAATTACATGCAAGGTTCATCAACATTGAATTAGCTTGGCGAAGGTTGGCGTTGGGCATGAGTTTTAGGACAAGATTGCAAAGAAATGTGCTTTAATATGCTCCTCAGTTAAGTCACCAATCGGGTTCCTTGTGTAGCTCTGATCCTTTCTGCTTCCTCAATAAATGGTGTGTAGAATGGAATGGAGTTTGCTCCCAAATCTTCGATCGAAAAAAAATTCCTAAGTGGTAAGTTGGCAAGTTTCAAGGAGTTAAGAAATTATTTTCCTTAATTCTAAAATTAACATTCAAATTTTAATAATTAATGATAATTTTTTAATAATTCCCTTTCACTTTTAACAGATAATTCTAATTGTGATGAAACAAGTATTAATGAATTTATTTTGATGAGTTTTATCCAATAATATACTCATTTTTAAAATCTAACATACTTTATAAATGACACATTTTATAAGTCATCTAAAAATTATTAGTTTAATTCACTTCAACAAAAATCAAAATATAAGTTTCATTTATAGAATCATTTAAAACATCCTGAAATGAACATAAAAGTCAAGTCGTTAAATGATGACTAGTCGTATGGGTAAGCCTGTACAAGTACGTTACCATTAATTATGCAATTCTCAATCTACTTTCATTCCTCTTTTATTTTATTTTGATTGAATAATGATAAATGTTATAACTTATAATAAATGCAATACTCTATGCCATAAAATGTGTATATAAACAAACTAATTGATATATATATACACTAAAATACAATATTTATAATGAAAAGACACTTTTAAAAGCATTTAAGCACTGTCATTTAATTTTTATTGAATCTTAAGTGACTCAAGAAAATTATTATAGGTTTTTACATTTTAATTTCTAAAATAAGGAGACTCAATGAACAACTCCTCTTTGTGTTACTTGAGTTTATAGTATTGTTGATACTAGTTAAAGTTACCACTCAAACATTTTTATTAAGCTTTTTTAGTCAATTTAATCAACTTCTCTATATGATTAGCCTATGTGCTTTTGAGATACATGATTTAAAAATATCTAAAAAAAGTATAAGTAATAATAATACAAATATTGTATTATTATCAAATAAGTGATGAAATGGTGAAGAATACAATAATTTTTATACATAAAAATATTTTAATAAAAAACTTAGCAAAAATATGTATTCAATAGATTTCTAGATTGCATGCAATGCTTAAAACATTAATCTAAATTAACTTCAAAATATAATTCTCATTTTTGCTGAAACTTTTAGAAACTTTTTAATACCAAGCTAAAATCTAAAACAATTTATCATCATTAGTATAGATGGAAAAATTGAAAGAAATATCCAAAACTTGAAAGATTATTTAAATTGGTGCATGCAATCTCTCAAGAGAAACTAAGAAAAAAATTACCATTGATTACATATTTAATAAAAGTTGTTAGTCATAGGTATGATTGGTTTCTTATCATGCATTACACAAGAAGAAATTTTATTTCTTTATGCACTAGGATGAAGTTATAAAGAGAGCATGATGGTTCCCTACTTGGTAAATGAAGTTGTCCATAAGATCAAAAATTGTAAATAAAAGGTTACAAGTGGTCTAAAATCATTATGATAAGATATTTTAATGTAAAACATCAACAAATATAATTCATAAAAATATATCTTTAAATCCCAATGCATCAGGTATTTTAGTTAATAAAACCTTTCTCACATTGTTCATTATTATCTAAAAACTACAAAATCCAACCTGGAGCTGAAAGAGGGAAGAAATGAGAAAGAAATTTTCCAATTAGTAAATAAATTAATAAATACATAAATTTATTTGATGAAGTTCTAGTGGCAAAATTCAACAAAAAGGTCACTTACAGCTACAAGCAGACATACAATAATTCTTTCCTCTAGCTATTTAATGGGAGTTTTGGGGTAAAATTTCATAAGGAGATGGGAATTGTAAAGTCTTGAGAGTCTTTGATTAAAACTCTCCTTGTCTAATTATGTTGAACAAAGCGTTCTATGTAAAACAGTAGGATGTGTTTTGTCGTTGCTATAAAGATTATTGTTATGTAAATGAAGTAATATAAATAAGATTGTGGGGTTATTATATGAGGATGGAAATATTTGTTCATTGTCTAAAGTGTTAGATCTATGTTGAATTGAAAATTTGTTTGGATCACAAATATGAAAGTAGTTTTGAAAACTACTCATCAAGACAAACTAATTCATAATTGTTTTGTTGAGATTGAAGCTCATATGGTTAAATGAAGTAACAGTAAAATATGAAAAAAAATATTATTATTATAATTGAAATAAATTTAAATCAATGATTTGTTAGTTTGGTTAAAGATAAATTAATTTTGACATAATTGGATTGGAGGTATAACATAAAGTGCAAGATAAATGAATTCAAAGCAATTTGACAAACTTATTTTTTGCATTGTTTATTTTATTCAAATTTAAAATTTTAAAAAATTAATATGAAAAATGGGAGAGGTTTAAGAATATAAGACACATTAAATTACGTTAGAAAAGTGACAAATAAAGGTTGATTGTAGTTTCTCACCATGAGTGCCCATCTAAGTTTGGCTTGTAGTGTTATTGATGTGATATCATCTAATGTTATTTTGTAGTTTTTGCATCCTTAACTATGAATTCAGTTGTCTTTGAAATATTTTTGACATTTGCATCTTGTTGGTTGTGAGTGATGACCTTTTCAAGGTGATTAAATCACTATTAATGATTTGAGAGACATCGCATTGAAATCATTAAAAAAAATGGATTCAATAAATTCAGTTATTAATAAAAAAAGCGATTCACTTACTAAATAGGATTAGTGGCAATGCTACATGTTTATATTTTTTGTTCAGTATTAATATCACATAGTTATCAATTTCTCTTCTAATAAAATACTTTATGTATAAAGTAATATTGGCTCTTACCATATTTACTCTTATAAAACCTTTATACAGCATACCGATTAAGAGTGAGATTGAGTGATGTTATATTATAAAATGTCGTCTTATAATTATAATAGGGTGTAATAGCATTGTATTTGTTTTGTATATGTTTGTGAATTTTACATGCACACAGATTTTCTTTATAATTTAATATTATTATTTTATCATGCTTGTAATGTTGAATGAAAGCCACGTTTATCAAGTGCTTTAGCTTGCTCAAAATATAAGTATCATGGTCATTATAGTACACCAAACATTAATATCATATGATGCTAGCTTAAACAACATTTAACATTGATATTTGATCCTCTCTGATATCCAACTAACCTAAACTATGATAAATGGATAAGAATATGGCTATATTTTTTTATTTTTCTAACCAACTTTTGATTCAAATATCATATTGATGTAACTTATAGATTTAAATACTAATGAACAAGCTTTATTCTCATGTTTGAAATAGTTATAAAACATGGAGTCATGTTTCCATTCTTCTAGGTTCATAGAGGATTAGGTTAGACAACCAAACAACATTGCATAACACCTCTTTTGCTTTATAAATTGTTCAACAAATATATTTCTTAGGTTGTATTATGAATACATACCTTCTATATTTTCATAATAGTTTACATTTATAATAGAGTGTATCATAGCTTTAGAGAATTACATTTTTTTATTTTAAAATCTATTTTCAACTTCCCTCTATTATAAGAAGTATTCTTAAAAGTGCTAAAACTAGCTTGAATAATGGTGGGAAAGAGTTTCTTTATAAGAATGTGCATGGGCATCCTCAACTTTAGACACATTTTAATATCCACTTGAATTAATGTAATTTTCATAGTTTTATACGTTGTAGATTTCTTCGAGAATTTAGATATTATAACTTAAGGATTCCAAAGAAACTTTATAGCGCAATTCATTTTAGAACCAAGTTAACTTGCAGTTGGGAAGTTCATCCAAATCACATTAGAACATGCTCATTGATTTATTCCTCGGCTTGTACAATTCATTTAATAGCCATACAAATGTTGCTTCTAAATTAATTTCTACAATCGAAGAGTTTGTGTAAACTTCTTTTCAGTGAATCTAACTATCATATACATAGGTATTTGATACCAAATAAAATAGTGATCCTTTAAGCCAAACTAATCCAAAAAAATTGTTGTCTTGACTTCAACTGGCTTGAGCTTCAATCTTCATGTGTTCACACAAACTTCTTTTCAGTGAATCTAACTATCATATACATAGGTATTTGGGCTGTGACATAAAACCAATGTACCCTTGTCAATAAGCAATTCTTGCATTTTCATATTAAGGTTATCGATGATACTCATTGCAGCAAACTTAAATAAATGATGGGTTATTTTAAGAAGCAAGAACAAAGCTTGAAGAACGCATTATTTAGAAATACACAACAAAAGTCTTGTACTAGAATCAACTTAAGACATGGTAGTGACAGCTAGTTGTGCTATACAATAGTGAACCTCCAAACGAAGAAGTAGATGAATTAAAAGATTTTTAAGCGATTAAGATGACTTTTTGTCATGAAAGCTTCAACTTCTTAGAAAACATTTGAATGTTATGTGAAAAACACATGTGAAAGATAAAACCAAGGGACTAAATGTTTAGTTTTAAGATGTCATTGGTGACTTAATTGGAATAGTTCTTGCAGGGAAAATTTGTCATGACCTAATTGTTCCAGAATCTGTGGTCTCATAGTTGATTTTTCCTATGTAGTTTCCAGCCGTATTTGTTGTCTTGCTTCCATCACGTTCAGTATTGCTTTTATGTTCGCTTAGTGCAGGTTTTTTTGTTTATTGTAGAGCCTTTTTCCTGGTTATAGCCTTTATAAAAAAACTCACTCCAGTATACCTTAATTGTTTCTAACACACGACTATCACTTGAGCCCATTATCCACCATTATTTTGTACATACGATGGGTAATCAAGCAAGCTATATAGCAATGAAATATCTTTGTAGTTGTGTATGCAATTTGTTTTAGCTTAGGATTGAGGGATTCACATGAACCTAACATAAACAATACAAAATTTTCATTTTTTTTAAAATTTTCTATTACTATTGTGCATAATTCAATATCACAAAATAGCAACCTGCTTTATGGCACCAATAAATTTTCTTATTTTGAATATGTTTTTAAATCATTCAAATAATTCTTATCAAAGATACCTAATCTCATAAAATGATTATATTTATTTTTTAAAAGTGAAGTACATGCAACATGCACTTGTAACTAACAATAAAAATAATAAAATTTGTTTTAGTCATATTAATGAAAGTAGTTAATACAATAGTTTCTAATACAAAACATGTGCTTAAATAAAACTATTATATTAGAAAAATGAGTATGCAACTTTCTTATGCTCCCCTAGTATCTCATACTATGTATCCTTGAAATTGTTAAGCCATATAATAGAATGAACTAACCAACATTAGTTTAGTGGGCAAAAATTATATGACATAATTATAATGAAGTATATATTTGGGTTATATTGTATGCTAGATGTAGATCATATCATTCTATATGTAAAATAACAAACACCTTTATGGAACCAATAAATTTCCTTCTTTTGAACATTTTTTTTAAACCATTCAAGTAATTCTTTTCAAAACCACATAAGTAATCACATAAAATGATTATATTTATTTTTTAAAAGTGAAGTTCGTGCAACATGCACTTGTAACAAAAAAAAAAAATAATACAATTTGTTTGACATATTAATGAAAGTAGCTAATGCAATAGTTTCTAATACAAAACATGTGCTTAAATAAAACTAATATATTAGAAAAATGAGTAGGCAACTTTCTTATACTCCCCTAATTTCCCATATTGTGTATCTTTGAAATTGTTAAGCTATATAATAGAATGAGCTAACAACATTAGTTCAATGGGCAAAAGTTATATGACAAACATAATGTAGTATATATTTTGGTTATATCATATACTAGTTGTAGATCATATCATCCTATGTATAAAATAACAAACAATCAAAAGAATAAGCATAGAAATGAAACTCTCAAGCGAAATTAAATTCCTTTATTGAATATGATTTGAATTCCTTTGAAACCATTTATGTATATTCATAATTTTATTCCTTCACTTTTTCTGTTTGAGTTTTGGCATAAAGCAAAGGTTGAATACTTTTTTAAAACCATTGGGATCTTGCTTTAAACATATTACTCCTCTTTTTTTGGCTAACCTAAGATATGCTATTTTTTTTACTTTATTAGTTAAATAACTTATAAATTAAATTGATTTATTTGTTTGTTAATCATGTGTATGATAAGGAGCACTTAAATAACAAGTGATGTTGACCTTGCATATTAGTCAACCCAAAACCATGAGTTATGATACTATGTGGCATGAAAATTCCTACAATTAAGAAATCCTAAGTTGCTTATATGTTAAAAAAGTTGAAAATCAACTTTTTGCCTTGAGTGCATGAAATTTAAGAAGGAATGTTTTGAGCTTAATCCTTAGCCATGTATGTATGAGGTGCCTTCCTCTTTGGGAGTTGTAATTGACACAATGAATGAAAATGAGGCAATTTCTTAAAAGAATTTGAAATGAAAACTTTGGTTTCCTTTAGAGAAGTTGAAATGACAACTTATGTTTTCTTAGGAAAAGTTGAAAAGATAACCTTAGTTTTCTTAAAGAAAGTTGAAAAGGCAATCTTGGTTTTCTTAAGGGAACTTCAAAATACAATCATGATTTTTTTTTAGAAAAGTTGAAAGGAAACCTTTCAAATTTGAAAAGTCATCTTTTGAACAATTAATCCTTTAACTAGCATATATAAGGCCTTAAATATAGCTTGGTTAGATGTTTTAGAAACTTTAGCTATGGAAACAATAAGACCAAACCAAAGTGGATTCAATGAAAAGAGGATAGCCATAAGCAAGAGAAGGAGCAAAAGACTTAACATTTGAAGGAGAAAGAACTTATCCATGGAGAAGTCTACTACAAGGGTCAAGAGGTAGGCTGAACCTTAAGATTAAATGAGTCAATGTA
Source organism: Vanilla planifolia (assembly GCA_023846275.1). Classification (NCBI taxonomy): domain Eukaryota; kingdom Viridiplantae; phylum Streptophyta; class Magnoliopsida; order Asparagales; family Orchidaceae; genus Vanilla; species Vanilla planifolia. The sequence continues at coordinate 10,720,670 of CM043868.1, forward strand.
TATATTATCTAGATGTACAATTGGCAATTGATAAAGAATGCGTGTGAAGATACTATGAACATTTTAAGCTTTATTAAGTTATATTCTCATGAAACCTAATATAAGAGAGGAGATGATAACATCATGCCATGTGATGAAGTTCCCTATTAAATAACATGCTCAAGATTTCTAATTTATATTTTCTTCATGAAGATTTTGCTAGAACAAGGATTGATGCAAGGAAAATTTAGACTTCTATTAAGATTTAATTTAAAATTTATAATACTAAAGATACTTAATAAATTATTAAAAAATATAAAAGGATACTATGCACTAATTAGGATTAGGTGATATGTGTGATATTTCAAAACTATTCAAATATTGGTGTTCAAAATTTTAGCATAGATTATTAAATAGAATAGGTGAAAATACATTAAGTACTAAGTATAGAGTTCTATAAAATAGTTTTTATTATATCTAATTTTATACATACAAAATAAAAAATTTTAGACAAACTCTATGTGGAGTATTTTAATAGTATAAAGAGTAACTGTAATTTTAGATTACTATGTAAAAAATAAAAATTGGTAAAAAAGTATACCTTTTTTATGATGATATATTATAGCTCTATTGATATTGACATGTTGAACACCCAAGAAAGAAAAGGGTGACATGATGTGTGGCTTGGGTTAGCTAAAAAGCTTGGTTTAAAAGGGTAAAAATAAACTAGAATTTGGAGCCTTATTGAGGAGGGTGATGTTTTGGTGATTAGATCAATAAAGAAAAAAGATAGGTGAAGACTTATAGGTGTTGGTGGAAGTAAGAATTTATTCGATTATTAGTTCTCCCAGTGGAAGGTCTCTCACCTTTGATCCTTGTCAACCATAAGGGTTTGGTTGCCAGCTCTCTCTTGATGAAAGGTCTCTCACATTTGATAATTGTCTCTGACAAAGGAAGTTGGAATCTCTCCAACTAAAATTGGGTGTATGCAGTTTTCTTACAAAAGTGGAAGCATATTAAATACAAATAAAAGAAATTTTTATTCTAGAATATTCACCTTCATCTTATATAATATAGTGATTATCTTTATTTATAGAGACCTTAAAAGTACAATATTAATTTATTAATGTAAAAATATAAAATAATATTTAAAAATATCAAAAGATACATCTCAGAACTCTAAAAACTATTTTAGAGTTTTAAAAGTCAAGACAAATTACTAAACAAGTATTCTAAATAAAATTAACAGGACAAGCTGTAAAATTAATTGAATTAAGTAGATCCCAAACTGGCCATGTGTTTCAGGTGATAACAAGATAGTATGATAGTTTGGTGTGAGTGGAGGTCTCAACGTATCTTGTCTGATTTTTGAGTAGGAGTGGGTCAGGTAGATTAATGCGAGTCAATGAGGGCTTATGGGTTAGAGTAGATAGATGGTGTCATCATGGGTGACGGGTTAGTGCAAGTCAAACATATCATTAACTAGGTCCCTTGGTCAATGCAAGTCATGCTGGCCAAGCAAGTAGATGCAAGCATGCGCGGGTGGTGGCTATAGTTACTATCGAGAGAAAAAAATAGCCAAAAATTCAATTTTAAGCCTTTTTTGAAGTAATTTTCAACCAAATTTTGTGCTAATGGACTTATTAAACTAACGTAATGCCAACACATGTGTGTTTATAAGCTAACATAAGATGCTAATGTGAGAATTTTGTGTTTAAATACATACTAGAGTTAAGATTCCTTATTAATATCTTGATTTCACATACAAATTAAAAATTTTATTGTGAAATAAGTTGGCATTCAAACATACTAATGAATGGAAGATCTTCAATCTACTTTGAGTAAGAAATTTTCATGGTTAATTATAATGTAATTCATGACAATTATCAACTAATTCATGTTAAGAGAAAGGCATGGTTCTGATAACCTTTTTGTTATAGAAATGCTTGAATAGAGATTGATAAAAGATATGATTTAATTATTGCTATTATGCCAAGAGAGCTCATACTATGTGGAGGTTACATTTTATGCTTATGTGTGATGAATCCCTAGTTTGGTTAAGAAATATACCATGTTCACTCTTGGTTTCATCTTGAATATTCCAACTTGAACTCCATAACATAATAAGAACATATATTTATAAACATGAGATCTTGATAAGAAAATTGATTAAATTCATTCTTGTACAATTGAACTTATACCAGATGATGAACTTTAGGGTAGAGCTTGAAAATTTAGTCATACACTAAGGACTTCTTATGGCCAAGTAATTCTTTTCCTTGGTCATGCTTGCGAAGCTTGTAACATGGATTGATTAAGTCGTAAGAGATTCAACTTAGACCTTATGTGGACCTATATGATTTTTAAAATGAGTTATAGCCCTCGATTTCTATATGGAAAGTTTGGAAGGGCTTTTCTTTAGGTTTTTGAAGAAGGTTAGGTTAGTTGAAGTCATGGTTATGCTAATAATAATGATTGAATTTTGATTAAGAATGTTTAAGGTTGATGATAGTTATGGATTTGTAGTTTATGTCGTGGCCTTATATTTAATCCTTAGTTGGAGATTAAATTCATTTAAGGAACTTGTTTGATCTCTAGAGAGGTATGTTTTAGATGAATAAGTCATAGATAACATGAAGAAAGAGATTAATAATTTATTCAGTAAACCCTAAGTTATCCCAAATAAGGAACTTAGGGTTTAAAAGAAACCCTATATTAACTAGATAATAGAAGAAACCCTAGTGTAGTTGAAATAATAGGATAATGGTTGGAGAAAACTCTAAGGTATCCAATTAAGGCATTTAAGGTTAGAGGAAACCTCAAGATACCTTAGTTAATGAATTAAGATAAAAAGAGAACATAAGCACTTTGTAAGTCTTTGAGCTTACTTTGGATATGGCCTCAGATTAGTAAGCCTCTTGGGTAAACCCTAGATAGGGTTGGTTATAATAAAGAACATATTTTTAACTTTAGAATTAATGCTAAGCATGACAAATGAGTTAATTGTCCTTGAGTTTGCTTAACTCTTGGCATGACTTGGTTTATCGGGTATGACACTAAGTGACCCTATTTAGTCTCTTAAGTTATTAGTTGACACCTAAGATGATAGTTTAGAGAAAATGTGTATGGCTTAGGACAGACCTTTGGAAGGCTTAGGTTTACCTGTAAGATATGAGAGTTATTGGTGAAAACTCATATAAACCTAAACTAGTATATATTAGCCATAACTTGGAAGGTGTGATTAAGGGTAAAAACCAAAGTTATTGACTTGAGTAGGAGATCAATGGTAGCTAGATAGGTAAGGAGGTCTTAGATAAGGCTAAAGACAGAATAAATGTTGGGATAACATCAAAACATGGTAAGGTATCTCAAATAATAGGATAGTTTAAGGAAAACTCTATAATATCCAAATAGTAGATATAAACCTAGATACTTAATTAAGCTTTTGAGAAAAATCTTAGGAACACTCGAATAGTAGAAATAATCCAAAATAATTACTATATGACAAGAAAAATGATGTTGATGAAAATAAATTTTGTATATAGTGTACCCAGGTTTTGGACCCTCAAGTTAATTTTTTACACATCTTGAAGGTAAGTGTTGGGTTTCATGATAAAAAATTTATGTGATTGGTATATTTCAAAGAAAAGTGTTTGATTTCTTGATTAGAGGCTTATGTTATTGGCATCTTTAAGAGATTGCTAGATTTTTTTTATTTAGAGACATATGTAATTGAGGATTGGCTCCTTTAGAAGGAGAGTACAATATTTCCTATGTAGAGGCATATGTAATTGTCACATCTCAAATGACAGTATTATATTTCCTAATAAAAGGCTTATTTAATTGGCATGCCTCAGAGTAGTCTTATATTCTTGATTTGAGATTTATGTGATTAGCATAGCTTAGAGAGTAGTGCTATATTGCATGACATATATCCTAATGTGATCTAGGAGGGTTAAACCTTGCCTTGGTTCTAATAGGCTTGGAGGAGTACCAAAATGCTGATGGAAGACTGAGCATGAAGTTATTTCTTCTAATCTTATGCATTAGTCTAATTTAGTAGTTTGGATGCATCTATTGATATATTTGATCATGATATGTAATTATTTTCTACTCTTAAAGATTTGTTATACTATCTTGTCACATATTATTTTAATAGTATGATTTGAGAATTTCTTATTAAGCTTTGATTTGTTTTCCCTTATTTTTACATTTAGAATTAAGGAGACAGGAGCTTTCTTAGGAGCCAAATAATAGGGATATTTTATTAAACATCTAACTGTTCACCAATTCTACTTTAATTTTTTACTTTAATTATAGTGATGCTATTTTGTTATGACAATGATATATGATTTGATTGTCATTAGGTTGTATCAGATTCTTATTATTACACTTTGATATTATATCTTATATTGTCTCTTATGATGGATTTGGTTATGGATATCATGATTTGAGTATGTAGTGATATATGGCTTTATTTATAGGTTACTTTTGTATTATATATATGCTACAATATATTAGTGAGTTATCCCAACCTTGAATGAATTAGTCTATAAATCAATTAGATAGTCATTAAGTTAAGGGGCATAGCTCAATTTGGGTAGCACACTATAAGCATGATGATCAATTTTGGGGATTCATGACCCATAGTTTGAACATCAAGTTTAGGAAGTAATGGGGTGCTAGGTATGTGCATTTATTGTATATAGATTTTGTTGCACTTGAGGATTTAGAAAAATGCTAAAAAGTTAAGTGTGATAGAACTTTTGTTTGGAATGAGATTTACCCAATTGACACCTAATATTTTCTTTCTTTTTGAAATCACAATGTCTTATTATTCGAAACTAAACTTGGGTTTTTTACCACTCCTTTCATTTATATTTTTACTTATGATTAAAAATTTAATTCTAAAATAAATTTTTTTTTCTCTATTTATTAATTCTTGTTCTTTAGTCCCACATAATATTTTATAAAAATAGTAGTATGTCATAAAACCTTTTACATCATATTTTTATAAGCATAAAATAAAGCAACCAATCGTGGTGTATAGCAAGCAATACAACATGTGAAGCTTTCATTATTTGATTTTACAATTTAAATCATTCAATTCCTATCAATAAAAATGACTAAACTACAAACATCATCACAATAAATAGATGTACCCATGATATATAGCATTGCTTATATTGATATGATTTGTAGTGATCACTCCTTTTAATTGTTTTTTGTTGCTAAATTTCTCTTTTCTTGAACTCAAATTCATCTTTTCCTTTTCTTTCCTTGCTCAGTGCACACGCATGGTGGCTAGCAGCCAAAAATTCACAATCTTTAAATGTTCTTCTCAAATTCATTCCCTTTCTCTACTCTCGAGTAATAACTAAATCCAATTCTTTTATACTGTTTATAAATATCTCAAAGTAACAATCAACCATACTTTTATATCTCATGCATGACTATTCCTCTTTGCCTTTTCATTACTTTTCCTAAAACCAGTGATTCTAAAGCTTCCAAACTCTTATTCTCCCTTAAATGGTCATGTCTTTTCACTTTTTCTTGCTATAGTTAGTTGGGCTTAGAGAAAATTATGGTGAAAAAATTAAAAATATTATTTCTTTTTATTAAAACTTAGATTTTATGATTTAGTCTTAAATATTTTCATTTAAGAGATCTCCAAAATTTTGCTACTTAATTTTAAATAATTCTCCTCAATAAATTATATTTGTCATAAAATTTTTATAATTTTGTAATAGAGTTTAGTATTCTCAATAATTTTTCTAATTAAAAAAGTGTTATAATAATTATTTTATTATTATTTTTTTCAAATTATTCTATATTTTAGTTTGTGCTCTTTACACTTTTTATGTCAAAATAATTTTATATAGAGCTTCTTAATAAGTTTTTTGTGATTATATTTTTAAATATTTTGTTTTAAAAAATATTAAAAAATTTGCTACTTAATCTTATAAAATTCCTCTCAATGAGTTGTACTTAAATTTTTTCATCATAGCTTAATGTTTTTTAAATAATTTTTTAAATTAAAAATCATAATAATAATTACTATATATTTCATTGAAATTATTTTATCTTTTATTCTATACTCAAAACTTCTTCTAATACCAAGATAATTTGATATTGAGCTTCTTTATATGCTCTATATCTCTATCTAGTTTCATAATTTTTTAATGTCAATTGATATCTTTAATAATTTATAAAATATTTCAAATATATAATTCAAATGATTATTTGATTTCTATAAATCTCTAATATTTTTTTATAATTTATACATCACAAATTTCTAACAAATTAATTTCATTGAATTTTTATTTAATTATACTTTGACTTTTTTACACCTCTATTCATTTAAGTCTTACATCACTCTTTTGGTAATGTGTAATCTTTTAATAAAATCAATTAATTTAAAAGTTCCTAAAATAACATTAAAATTATCAATTTTATACATTTAACACACTACACTTGTATAATAAATTGTATGTATTACATAGTATGATATCTTAGGATAGAGATTAAGAGAGAAAATTATAATTTATACTTTGAAAATTTTAAAAAGAATTTTCAACAAAATTTACATCTTTCTTTAATTAAAAATACTTACAAAATATATTAAAAACTATAATGTTAAAACTAGAATTAAATTTAATTAATTAATTAATATTTATTTAGTAGGGAGTTAATATAACTAAGATGGCATGAAACCTAAGCCTAATTAATTGGTAACCCATGGCTTTGTCCCTAAGCCTTAGACTACTAGTTAATATCATAGCCTTAGACTTATCAAGTATCATAAAGAGTGGTTGGTCTTATTAAGATGAACTATCAGAAAACAAAAGAAGAAAATTCTCCTTCACCTTTAAGAACAAACATAAGACTTATCAGACATAACAAATAGGCATATTAGAAAGCTTCAAACTCATGTGGATGCCATGGCAATTAAGAAATCCACACCTCACCAAACTTTGCCAAATATTATCTATTAAGGGATGGATAAGTTGTGGCATGAGATGTTGCACAACATCCACCTTATGAGTAGAGGATGTGTCAACCTACTCTATGTGATGAGGTTTTCATCTATGGATGATTGCATTTGTGTGTTTAGGTAGGCAACCATTAAAGGATATGACTTCTAAAAGTAGAGGTATGCCCCTTATGAGCATTTCATTGATATGTTGATGAACTATATAGGAGTTATGACAAAAATTATCAAAGAGTTTTTGTGGGTATCTATTTTGCAAAAAATATGATTAAATGAATCTTCTATAATGTCATACAATCTATTGATGACCTGAGAAAGAAAGAGAGAGATTATCGAAGAAGATAATAGAGGGATCTCAATAGTGACTTTATAAAGAGAGTGAAGATTGATCCCTTTACAGTTGATAATTTTTGGAACATAAGTTTTTTTTGTGGATTGGTTAATAAACTTAGATCATTAATTTGATGATAGCCCATAATTGATGAAAGGGTGGTGAGATTTGTTTGCATAAAATTGGTTGATTATGTCAAGACCTTTTGGGTGAATCGAGAGAGATAATTAAAGATTTGAATGTACCCCAATGATGAATTAAGAATATATAAAAGAAATTTTAAAATATAAACTAAATTTCCTTACTAATTCGAATTGACCTTTTGATGAGTTAGCTTGTCTTCATAAGGGCTTTATGAAAATATTGAATTGTATCACTCAATTTGATGAACTTTTGGTTTTATGTAAAATTTCGAAGGGCCCACTTTATGATAACACAATTTGGGATCAATTTGTGTAGATGCTTATTTATCACATTTATTACCTTAAAGAAGCTTTCCAAAAGGCCCTTAGCCTTGAGCAGTGCATAAGGATCACACCTCAGTGATAAATTAAATAAATCATAAGGGAAGTTGCTACTAGGAAGCCAAATCCTACATTAGTGATTATCTTAATGGCTAGTAGTGTTGCTAGTATACTTGAAGGAAAGAAAGATGCATAAGAAGCTTCTACATAAAAAATATGAGTGTTATTTTTCTTATGGGAAATTTGGATAGTAAATGAATTAATGTCCATGATGAAACTTATAAATAGAGCATTCATAGGAAGAGTAGGAAGAAGACAATTAGGATGAGTAGAAGGATATAATGGGAATGAACCACTCCAATGCTGCAACTGATATTGATGAGACTTTGGCGGTCTACTACCTTTCACATTTATTTTAAGTGTGGTGATAAGATTGCAAAGTCATTATAGATAAGGGGAGCTACATTACTGTTACCATTTTTGTGATCAATCAAACTAAATTAATGCAAAAGGCACTTCCTTAGCTTTATCACATTGCTTGGGTGGCAAGAGGTTGATTGTGGTCAAACAAAAATGTGTGTAGATCCAACTATTTGGGTATGTTGATTGGATATAATGTGTGTCCTTTCTATGGATGTTATTTATATTCTGCTGGGTCAACCTTGCCTTATAACCTTAGAATTATCCATTATATTTGATATACCTTGAATCAAAATAAAAGGAACTTGTTTTTAGTTATAGAAAAAACTAAAGGATAGTTCTAAAAATAATTTGGAGATGTCTGATCTACTAAAGAAGAAATGCTACTATTATATTTTTTTGAGTTAGCACTAATTCAAGTATATGTGTTAAAAAAGTGAGATATTATAAGCCCTAATGGCTAGAGACTTGAGTGAGAAGCCTAATATGGTTTCTAAGACTCCAAAAGATGTTTGGAAGTTACAAGAGGGTTTCGAGACACTTCTTCATAAAAGATGCAAAATGAGTAACCAATAACAAGGAATGTCCAACATGTGATAAAGCTTATACTAGGTTCATTTTTCAAAGTCATCAAATTACCCAATGAACTCAATTGAGCATGTTAAGTTATAATGGCAAGTTAAAGAGTTATTTTGGTGTGAACCATTGTCAAAGTTGGGTTCAATGATTTCATACTGAACCACTGTAAAATAATAATCTTTTTTCAAAGAAATAATTTTTCGAAAAAATGGGTTATATAAATTGTTTTAAACTAAAAATAATACAAACACATGATTTCATGCATAAGTTATAGAAGATACACATGAGTTTATACATGAATTCTATAGTTGGCATAACAATCATCTAAAAAGTACATATTTCATGAAAATTTTTTACCACTAAAACAAGAGATTTTTTAAAAAAATTGAACACTAAAATTGTTAAAATATGAATATATTTGTATGGCCAAAGTTAACCAATATTTACCTTAGGTTGGGTTGCTTTAGTTCTAAATAAACCCCACTAGGACTTGATATTATGATCACTCTATTCATATTTAAGGGAATTGATGAATTCAAATGCAAGAAAAGGCTTTATCATTTAAACCAAAATTCTATTTATTTAATATTCTTGATATGACAAAACATGAATAAATAATGATTCTATTCTAAAATTATGACATCATGTTCATGATTCTTGAACACCACCAAATTGTTGAAATAAAGAAAAAAAAATTAAAACATGAAACTAAAAAAATTACATTAACTCAAAATATGAAAGTTTTTAGATTGTTTTGCCCTCATTTGAGCATTCAAACATCTTCAAATAACAACTCAACAAATTTGATTTTTCAATCAAAACATAACATAATTTGTAAGAATAATGTGTAGAACATTTGAGCTTATGTGAATTGATTACTTATCTTCTAACACTATGTTTGACAATTGATGATAAAGATCGTCGTCTTTTATAGTATTTTTCAAAATGATTTTAAATAACAGCCAATATAAAACAACTGTTGATTAATATCAAGTTTCCTACATACTATATCAAAAAGTCACATAAGACTCTCAGAAACACACCAATGAATGTTGCCTATTATCAACTGCATCCAAAGGGATCTAAGAATAACCATGGATGGTCAAAAAACCTTAAAAAAACCTAAGGCATGTGAAACGATCCAAAAAGACACGTCTCAAACTTCATCTCATGCCATCATGAAGGTACAAAACAACTCATACATCATATAAAAAATATAAAACAATTAAATGCCGATGAACTTATATAACAACTAAAACCTAGAATAGTGGTGATAATATTTTATGTCACATCAGTTGAAGATGTTATTGAACTATTTGAGTTATTAGAATTTTTTTATTACACCCGAAAAATATCGCCCAAAAAGATCATGTAAGAAATTATCACAAAGGACTTGACAAACTTGATTATTATTATCATTATTATTATTGTAATCCAGTATATTAAATTTTTATTAAATAAATAATGATTGTTGTTTACAATCCTTTTGTATGTTGCCAATATTCAACGTAATTGTTTTGTTGGACTTTTCAAATGCAATTTTTAAATATTTTAAAATAGAGTTTTTAGAACATGGTTAGAAACTTGTCTTTAAATACATTATTAGATACGCTTGTAGATCGTTTATCCCATTTTGTATATTTTATAGTCAAATTATAATAAATCAAGTTAAAAACATTTTAAGCTCTGTTAATTGGACTATTAGGAATAAATTGGTTCGACTTTTTCTGGACATACCAAACATTTTTTTTGATCCACATGGTCATCTGAAATTTGACTCAATTCATTGAATGAGGCTCTTTTTCACACAACTTTAAGATTGTGTGGAGAAATCAATTTAGATCTAATTCGATTGTAAACATCTAACGTTTCTAATTTAACCATATCAACAAATTAGACAAAAATATTAATAAATCAAACCAAAATATTAATAAGCTTTTTTTTTTTTTTTTGATAATTTGAAAACTGTTTGTGAACTTTTTGTCATCAGCTTACAGGATTGATGTGAAGCATGCAGAAAAGTTATGAGCGTGGGAGAGCATAGCTATGCATTCACAGAACAGATGATGAATACGAATGATGGGATTTCAAAGCATGCAGAAAATTGATCAAATGATGCTTCCGTTGCACGCCGAAGAGTGAATGATAATCATCTTCTTTTACCTGACGTGAAGTACAACAGTGTTTTCTATGCAAAGTTGCCCCATGGTCGCATATAAGCTGCAAGCAAATAAGCAGGTGTGTTAAAAGCTCGACAAACTTAGCTTTCAATTCAGACGTTGCCACCTTTGCTCCTCTCACAAAGCAAGCAGCTCTTATGGTTTGATAACTCTTTTTTTTTTTTATTTTGTTTTTTGAAATCGTTCCAAAGAAGAGTTTTGAAAAATGTAGGTTTGATTGAGTTGAAAAGATGTCTTTACTTGATTTATTTGATGAAACTCAAATGTGAATATGAATGTAGATACGACTTTGATTACTGAGATATCATAATGTCAACTCATATTGTTTTGAGAGAAAGTTGTTTACAAACTATTTAGCAATTTAGATGTTATGTGGGTCCTTGTCAATCTCATCATAAATTTACTAGTCTAATCTTACATTTATGTATAAATATAAATATATGTTTATATATATATATATATATATATATATTAATAATTTATTTTTTATAAATTTATAAAAATTTCAAATGGTTTTTGATTTCAAAGAAATTATTGTTATTTTATTTTCTTGATAAATGCTATCAAAATTTTTCATATTTTTTGATACTTTATTTTTTTTAACTTTTGTAGTATACAAATTAAGAAGGATATTTAATTCATATAAAATGTATAAAAATATTTATTTTATATATATAAATCATAATTATAATTAATATATGAGTATTAATAGTAAGGATACTTTAAAGCATTCTAATACGACTTTATGAGATAGTTCAATTACAATAATTGTATGTATTGGCAATGTGTTGAGATATCAAAATTTGAAGCTATAAGATAATGAGGTTATAATTCTAAGTGAGCACATGTGATATGGAATAATGACAACAATTCTAATCTTTCTTGAGTAGGAAAGGTTGAGGGCAATTAAAAACCTTAGGTGCTGACTAATATGAGTGAGCCTTGATTTAAGGGTCATAGTATATCATGATCAAAGAAGAAGCTTGCATGCAAGAACTATGACAAAACAAAGGACATAAAAATAGATCTATGATGCTCAAAGGAAGTGGGGTGGTCAAATTGGGATGGTAATGAATGTAATGGTCAAGAGTAAAGGAAACTTTGGTTCTAGATGGTTATAGCCATTTTTAGTCATTGATATTTGATTTGAGTAAAATATTCCATTATACACAAAGTTGCACAATTCTTTCAAATAGGAAATTATGGAAAAGTTTACTCATCCAAAGGAGAACTTATAGATATCCTCAGGCATACATGCAAATTGTGATATCAAATGCAACACTTTGGTTGTTGAATAATTAAGATATATTCTAGATTTAAAGTAAAATTGATAATAGCTTTATAGATGAAAGGTTACAGATATATACAATATTCAAATACATTATGTATCATCAATGGTGTATTGGTGGTTGCCCTTAGCATTACGATAAGAAGAGCCTAATATATGCTGGTGTGACAAAAGTATAGTAGTCTTTTTAGCTTGTTTGAGTATAATCCATTATTTTGGAAAAAAAATCTTGGCAACATCAATGGAAAAAGAATCATGGTTACAATACAAAAGGGATATGTTCCTAACCTAAAGTCTATAAACATAACAATACATGAGAACTTCATTAAAAGGAAGCAACATTTTGTGACTTCATCAAGGCAAGTTGGGAGTTTCAATAATGGAAACTTGATCTCATCCACATAGATGTATGAGGTCTACCCTTAATGATTTGACATCAAGTATTGATGTAGTATGTTATCTTTAGTAATGACTCTATTATGAAGGTTTAGCTCTTTTTCATGAATGATATGTAAGATATCTTTAGCATTTAAGGAAGGAGAAGGTAAAGGTGGAGATGGAGATAAACCGTATGATAAAATCTTTATATTTATGTAAACATGGCACCTTGATTTTAAAGTTATAGGGGATTTGTCTCAAATATAGTTTATACATACTATGGTACTACATTGAAGTAAATAATTTCTTGAATTTTGTTGTATTAACGAGATCCAACTAATGAAAATATTCTTATCAGGCCAAAGCTGGGGTATAGCTTAATAAAAGGGAAAGTGAATTATTAGAAATAAAATTTTTTATTTCTTAAAAAATATTTTAAAGTAATTCTTGATAAATTTAAGCACATCTCTAAAAATAATTTTAAACAAATATTAATTTTTTAAAACATATTAATTTTCTTTTAATAACATAATTTTATGAAAATTATGAAATAAAAAAATTAACAAAAATTAAAAATATATGCAAATGTTTTTTTAGACAGCTCGGCTTAAAATCAAGTCCAGATCTATCATCAATAAAAATTAGATAAAAAAACAATCAATATAAATTTTTTGCTAAAAACTAGATAAACTAAATCTCACAACAATGAAACAATATAGATAAACTACAAAAACATTACATAAAATTAATAATAGAAGAAAATAATTTAGCAATAAAAAATCAGACTTAATACAAATAAAAATCTTATGCTTGATGAAATGCTTAATATGACATAAGTGTTTTAATTAAATCAATTAATAATAAAAAAATTTTGAACTTAGCTTATTTAAAAAGAAAGTAACACAATGTAAAAATGTGATAATGAGTATTGGTTGCTAATTAGTTGAATATTATGACTTGAAAATTTTTTTATGGATTTTGAAAAAATTTTGATAATCAATTTTGCTCAAGAATTATCCTATTTATAGAATTTGTTTAATAATTAAAAATAGTTACTAAACACACCAAAATTATTGTTACTACTTTCTTTGGCATACATTTTTTAAATAGAAAATTATTATTTCAATAAAAAATTCTATCAACTCATAACAATGGCTAAAAGATTCATTGTGGAGAAATCACACGATCGAAAGCATATGTGATTGTTTGATCATCAAAGCTGTGTGATCGAATGTATGGAACTAAACTAGCACAATTTAGAAATTAGATTTGATTTGGACTATTAAATCTAAATCATGATCTGATGATTAGATTTTGATCTTATGTGTGGATTAAACATGGACCATGTGATTAACAAACAATCGAAAGGAGAACCTAATAAGGCTTTTTTTTAAAAGGTGGATGATATTATGATCATTCTATTAAAAATTATATAATCAAATGGCTCACATCACTCTCATAATTTTGAATCCAAGTGTAGGAGTAAAGGAAGAAGATTTGTCCCATATGGCTTAAAAGAAGTTTCCTTATTTGTTTTTAAGACTTTTTTTAAGCTTTAGATTCAGTTAGTTAGGGTTAGCTACCTTCTGGTTCATTTAGGATTTAATCATTCACGCTACTAGTAGTTTGATTAATGCATTTACAAATACTGCCCCAATTTAACAAATATAAAATCGGGTTCCATAGTTAATTGTGTATGTTTGAATTGACTACTATAGTAAATCGAGTTAAAGTATTATTGCCATGACTTAAGGTGAAAGGTGTTTGGTTTAAGTTAATTAAAATTATGTTATTATTATTATTTTTTCTAACTAATTATTTACTATTACAATATATTTTTACAAGTTATTAAAGGAAGACTTTTAAAGATATAATTAAGAATAGAATGATTCTTTGGATAATCAAGATATGATGGTCAAGGTTTAGTAATTCTAATATTTTTCTAAAATGGTTAATTTAAATAAAAATTAATTTTTTTTCCTTGTAATAATAATTTTAATCAAACTTAAGATTCTATCAAAATAAAAGTAAAATACCTAAAATTAAATTTAAAATGAATTTTTTTGTGGTCTACCACTCCAGTCAAGACGATCTTCAGTGAATCTAATATTTGCTAATATTGTTCTTTATGTTCTCCCATGAACATGAGCATCAATTATCTAAAATTTGAAAATTCACTCAAATAAATTTATCAAAAATATTTAAAATTTTTTATTGTCAAATAAAGTACTATAATTAACGGTCAACAATATAATAATAACAAAATTAATTCACTTAACAAATTAATAGTTTTTGAAATAGATGTAAGGAAATGCTATTATAACTTGAATTGCTTAATTCATTTTTAATAGATGCCATAAATATGACAACCTATTTACTAAATAGGAGATAATTTATATTGTTAGACTTTACTTATATAGAAAAAAAAGATTAGAAAAAAGGTAAGCTAAAGTAATTTGAGCCATTGGATTTTTGTTATATGCTTGTGAACTTGGAGAAAGAGATAAGTTTGAACTGAAAGCTATAAGGTATTATTTCATAAGATGTGAAGTGGATAATTTTGTATACTTTTTAGGATCAATATAATTCAAAATTATAAAGACTAATAATGCCAATAGTTACATAGGAATTAATATGTCATAGAGTCATATGAGGTAGAAAAACATGAGCTAAAAGTGAACATGAACTTGAAGGAATCTCAAGCTATAATTCATGGGACATCTTTATTTATCTAGAATGGGGTCTAGAGAATATGAAGAGGTATCTAAACTATTAGTAGGTATAGCTCAAATGTAATGACTTCAACAAAATTAGTTATATAAAAGAATTCATTCCATGAGGTCATGCAAAGTTATTTACCTACTTCTCACCACTTTATTATGATAAATGCTAGAGAACTGAGTTGTATCATAGAGATTTATCAAATTGAATGTTTTTATTTTAGTGAGAACTAACAATGCAAGGAAAAATGAAATCACCTAAGAAGAGTAATATATTGAAGTTCATTATGTTATCAGAATAAAGAAATGTCTTGCAAAACATGTGGTTCTATATCATGAAAGAATAGTTTTGCAAGGCAATGTCAACTTCATTGTTATAACTTGTTAAATATTTTGTTGATAGCATTAAGCCTCAAATTCCTACAACCTTTTTGGTTTATATTTTGTAGAATTTTGCATTCTATATATATAATTAATTATATATTAGCATGTATTGAAGTGTATATACTTATCTAGTTGCATTTAAAGTAGTAAGGAAGTCTATGCCATTTTTTTAATAGTAAAGGTTTTATAAGTTTAGAGCATAAAGATGTTATAGTTTATCATTCTTACATAATTAGAGCTTATTAAATGTTTCTATAGTATTCTAGGACTACTTCTAGCAACAATAGATAATTTTTAGATTATTTATTTTTGGGTCATCCTTTTAAAGAAATATTGATAATACCACTATATTCTTTAGTTTTCAATATTTTGTGCTAGTTGGCACACTAAGATCAAGCTATATTAAGCTATATGGGAACCAAATGTGTGACACATGTTCTAACTTATATCCATGTGTTGAAAAACTTTTTAGCTATGATAGGTTGATTATTTGTGATATAGCTTATTTTTCTATGTAGAATATTTGTATTATTTCTTTCAACTTTTCTACTTCACCAAACCAGATAGTTTTTGGTCCACATGATATGATTCTGTTAGTTTGGATTGACTAGATAAAGCAAAAATAACTCCCACATTTGATGGGATTAATCGAACAATCACACTTATGTAGTTAACTAATCACACCATGCTATTAGAAGGAAACCATATCATACTATTTAGTGACCATACAATGTTATTAGTAAGAGTTCACATCATGTTATCTGTCAATCACGTTATGGCATCATCCTAAGCTAACGTGAGCTAAATTTTTTATTTTGAAGCCATTTTTATTCTTTTTGTATTCTAAGTTATCATATCTTCTATAAAAGCTTGTAACAGTATGTGAGATATGCAAATGTTTTGGAAGTACTTCTATGCTTGAAAAAATCAATTTCTCTTTGGTGAGTTGTCTCTAAGAAGTGCTAGCCCAAGAAAATGGTGAAATTCTTAACTCCTAGTGCTAGTGACCATATGGAGTGAATTATAAACTTGGTGGCAAGTTAGTAAAGTGTAATTAAAAGTTATTGTTGACATTTCTAAAATTATTTGTTACTTAAATTCTATCTTGTAACAATTCTTCTTACTTAAAAGAAATTTATCTATTTCATCTTATCATTCATTTTTACAAAAAAACTAAAAACATTACCATTAATTTTTTTGCTAGACCTTTTTCTACATTTTGGTGCCATTTATAAAAAAAGGACTATTGAAATTGTCAAAGATTTGAGCAAATTGATTATCACCAAAAATCAACTTTAGAATACATGTCAAATTGCTATCCTATTGTTTTTAAATTTCCCTTGCAAAATTCTTTAAAAAATTGATGAAACTATTATCATGATTGCTCATCTTGCTCTATAAATTTTATTATTATTGTTAGCTTTTATTTTAGTTGTTTTATAGATATTAAATTTAATGAAGTATTTATTATCAAATTTTAGAGTTTATTATAGTAGTTTTTACATTTTTATAACATTCCTATAGAATATAATTTTTTATGTTCAAAATATTATAAAGTTCTTTCTCTATCTTTTTATTTTTTTCTTCTCTTTTTTTTGGTCTAGATTTGGGACATATTTGTTGTTTTTAATAGTTTCTTTCTTGTGCTTTATCACCAATTCCAATGCCTTCATCATTGCTACACTTCTTGAGGGTCTTACACCAACCACTACATTGATCATTTCTTATCAAGTTGGCAATAGAGCTAAGTGCTATGGAGATTTCTAAATTGCTCATAATCTTTATAATAGATACCAATATTAACCATCCCATCACTTTACCAATATTTCTTCATTTTCTTTTCCTAAATGACTTGTTTTGTTTTTGAGAATTCTTTAGAGCTTTAAAATTAGAGGCATTCCTCTTTTATTTTGTGTAAATCAAATGTCATTTATTACTTGTTATTGTAGAAACCATAAAACTACAAAATTTTTAATGATTATTGATACTTGTTACATCATTACTTGTTATTTGAAAATGTTATTTATTATGGGTTTTTTATTTTGCTATACACATACTAGATAGATGTTTGAGATGCTAAGGATTTTTCTACAACATTTATATTTATCTCTTCTCCCACATTTTTATTGGTTTGGTAATATTGGATAAGTTAAGATCAAATTGGTAATTTTCTATTGCAATTCAACTTTAAATTAAGTTTCATTATTGGCAGTTGACTTATTATACCATTCCTACATTGAGGGTTGATCATTATTGAGTGATTATATATCCCAAAATCATTTGGATTTTATTCAAGCTAATGAGAGAGAGATTATAATATTCCAACCTTCTTAAAGGGATATATTCTAGTTGCAATCAAGAGTTTTGTCCTTATGTATGGGGTCTCTTCTAACTCAATCATCCATCTCAATATCATTCTAACTCTAGCATGCTTAACTATAGAGTTCAATATAATTAAAGCCAGGTTGCTAAAAAATTCACTATTTTAAAGTTTATAACTTTACTTATAAAGCTTAATTTAGATTCTTTTATAATTAATCTAGAATTTATTCATCCTCATGCCTATAGAAGTCTTGCACATAAGTTGCACTCTTCTTACTATATTTTGCAATACTTTCACCTATGAAATTCGCTCGCCACCTTGGTCGAGTGGCCATTAACTTTTCTTTGGTTCATCCTCAAATTATTTACTAAATGAAGAATTACTTTGATACCATATTATAACATTCTAACTTTTCTAGTGAGTATTTTTTAGATCCAAATAGGTTTTGTCCTTATCTAAGGGTTTTCTTCTTATTTGGTCACCAATCTTAATATTACTCTTGCTTAAGCATGGAATTCCTATGGATTCTAAGATAAGGTTACCCCTAAAATATTCCTCAATATTTCATGGCTAATGACTTTACTTATACAGCTTAGGTTCTACCTTCCTATAACTCTTGTGAGACTTCTTCATCCTTATAACCTAGGTGCCTTTCATAGGAGCTACACATTCCTTAATGATTTTGTAGGATTTTCACTCAAGTACATTCGCTTCTCACCATCATTGGGTGTCATATAGATTTTTTTATGTTCGAATCTAAGTTTTATGAATTATAGTAGAGTATCTCACTTATGGTGATATTAGCCAATCTTATTACTTTACTAATATACATAGTGATCATTATCACTTTATTGTCTTGAAAAATAATAAAAATAATAATATAGTTATCCTTATCCCCTACCATGCATTAGATGATCTATAATTACAAAAACTTCTCCATTGACACCCTTATGTCTTTTTTATTTGCATAATGGGAGTATAATTGATGTTTTTGAATAATAATAATATAATATAATTAATCTCATCTCTTAGCATGCATTATATGATCTATAGTTAATAAAACTTCTCCATCGACACCCTCATGTTGTTTATTTGCATAATGAGAGTAAAGTAAAAGTCATCATTCAATGTTTTGTATTAGTTTCCTATGATGTTTATTGTACTTTATGTACCCATTACAAATATTCTTTTTGATCAAACCTTGATTCAAAGATCTTTGCCTCCAATCAATCATTTGAGCATATGTACATGGTACTTAACACTGTCTAATGCTTGGATAGAACATGCACCCACACCTCATCTAGTGTTTTGCAAACTTAAACATACTTTCACTCATCTTAGCCATCCTAAAGTTATTACCTTCAAAGCTACTATCTCTATTATCAGATTTCAAACTAAATCTCTATTATAACCCATATCCCCATTTTAGTGTACACCAAATTACCAACACCATAGCCTACAATATAATGTTTAACTCAAACCTCTACCATTCTCATTATAACTTCTATAATTCTTTGAAATCTGCTAAAATCTTTATAGTTGGTCCATCTGCACAAGTTCCTACCTCTTCATCTGTAGCCATTCCCATTGAGATCATGATACCAATTGATTCTAGCTGAGATTACCACATTAAATTCCTAAAGCATAATCTTGTCATAAATGAATTCATTTCTTGTCTTGTATATAGAGGAAATTTTAAAGAGTATTATATTTTATCTACTACATGTGATGATGATTCTTAATGAGAGCTTATGATCATTATAATTATCTAATTATTTAAAGGATTATATTTATAGATGACATTAAGAATTCTTATTTCCACCATTACTAGCTCCATTTATTCTTGAACTTACCCTTCTTGCACTATACAATTTATTTTATATTCACCAAATGTGCTTCTCACCTTTACTTGATCAAATAATACAACTCTATTTGACCAATAAGATGATCATATTTGTGAGTATGTACTATCTCTAACTTTAAATTCAATGGAGTTTTTTTCCTACTATCTTCACCCATCTTATTGACCAACTAGAAGTTAGCAAATTAAAGTTAATTTTATTATTGAATTGTAAACTTTCTATTGAGCTAACTTACCTTTTTTTCCTAATACAGAGAGATATTATGAAAGATGTTGTTGTGCTAACAACTATTTTGTTTTATTCATAGTTGTATATTACATTCTTCTATCATTAATAGTGGATGACAAAGATGACTGCTTTTTTTATTGCTTAGAGGATGCTAAGTTTAGTTTCCTACTCTTCCACTATGTACTTTATTTGAGCATGAGTGCTACTAAGAGGGGTTTGACCTGGTAGCTTTAGGTTCATTAATGACACTTATTAAGGATTTCATAAATTGCATTAGGCCATCAAAAAACCATAATTATTTGTTATATTTTTTGTATTTATTTGTATATTATCACAAATATATTATGTATTTAATATATATATATATATATATATATATATATATATATATATATATATGGAGTGTATGCATCTATTTTCTTGAATATGGAGTATTATGTATACCCACTCTAATGTTTTAAGCCATATGAGTTTCATTAGTCTATACATTAAAGGATGCCATAATTTATATGATTATCACATAATTAAAGCTAATTTAGTAATACTTTCAAGTAATGAAGATAATTTTTATATTTCCTTATTTGGAATTTTAATTTCAATGAGTACATATAGTGTTAAAATTATGACAGAGGTGTCTATAATAAGAGGTGAATTTTTCAACCTTCTAACTTAGCTAAAGATAAGTAGTTCAAATAACTTCATGCTAGAAAAGTTTTTCTATCTTAATTAGTTTTGAAACAAGTTTTAGAAGAAGTTATATATCTTTTAAAAAATTTTACAAATATAATGGTTATTATGATGTAATAAGATAATCAAAGTAAGTGATCAAATAAGACAAATGAAGGAAATAAATGTGAATTTTAGGTGGTTTGGCCAAACCCATACCTATATCTACCTTTAGTCAACTCAAATATGCTTCCACTTATTTCAATCCTTTTTGCTGCAATTGGTAGGACAAAACCTTATAAAAACTACTCTATCTTTAACAAAGATGGTAAAGGTATTCCACACTAAAAGAGTGTAGGACAGTTATACAAAATAATACAATGCATTAATAAATCAATTTTATAAGACTTTATACCATTTACCTAATAAAATTATATGACACAAACACCAAATGTTGTGAATGGATTTACCAATCAATATGAATAGCATCGATGCAATATAAAAACTAAAGTATTAAAAACAATTGCATGATGTAGTATTTCTTCACTGTTAAGAGAGATTGATAATGGTAGGCTTTTGTTTAAAAGATTTTGCAAATTTGACCATCATTCTTTTCTCACTTAATTAGGCTTTTATTTCTATTATTCAAAAAGGCATACAACCTATTAAAGAAGTTCAAATGGATAAAATCGCATTACCAAAATGATTAAACTAGATGTTATAAGTTTTGGTGATAATTTATATAAGTATGAGTACAAGATCATACCAAGATAATAGATAAAGAGAACTAATCAACTCAGATGAAACACTCAATGACCTATTGATTTTACTTAGACTATAAAGTATGAGCATGTTATTGAACATCATACTATGCGATTGACAATTGTTCTTTATTCTTAGTTTTAATTCTCTAGTTATGAATGCTTCATATAAGATGATCACAAGGATTGTATATGTACAATACAATTATGTTATTATGTTTTCTTGTTTCATAGATTGTACACATCTGATAAGTAGATTAACAATATATAATACTTTTTCATTTCTCTCAGGAGTTTCTTGTTTGATACATATTATATTGATGAAAAGAGGTTTAACTAGTAACCAATGAATAGATATAAGAACTTCAAGCATGCACAACTATAACATCATATATGTTCAAAGTTTTAATTATTTTATTATGTACTTATCATACTAGTACGTTCGATAAAATATATTTATATGATCTAAGTTGCTCTATTACCTTAAGTATTCATGGTAGTGAAAGGAGTGTACAAATATGAAATATAATTTGTATGTGTATATCACAAGTAAAAGCTTTAATAATCAAAACACATGATTTTTGTTTGGAGCTAATCCCTTGTGTGATCAAACTCACTTATCAGCTTTAGTTAACATGATTATTATATCAAGATGATGAAAGTTGAGCTTCATTTAATAAATATATTAGCTCATGTTTGTGTGATATTATACATTAGGGTGTCATGGAAGCACTAGATGTATCCATATTAAGAATAAGTTTGTGTAGAACATTATATGCATATGGGTTTGATTATAACATTTAAAGTTTGATTAAAAACTAATTCCACAAATGGCTTAACTACACAAAAAAATGACTAAAATGACATCTAAAAAAATGAGATAAGTAGGAATACAACAAATCATGTGATATACAAAGTTTGTAACTTATTAATAAAACATGCTCTAACATGGGCAATAGGCAACTTGAGGATGACTACACAAAGAGAAGAACTCAACTAAATCATATAAGTGAAGATGATTATACAAGCAATGAATCCCTAAGATTTTTTCTCCCTTTCTTCCTAAAATTACTATAAGTATCCTAAGAGTGTTGCACCATAAGTGTAAGTGAATATATGTAAGAGATGGTTTAAATGTTCTTCTAAATTTTATGAAGATTTTATAAGAGTGGTCATAATGTTTTTCTTGAATTTGGGTTTTGTTGATACATCCTTGTGCTTCTTGTTTATGTCATTATAATTTTTTGTTTTGTTTCTTGATGTGATCTTATTTCTAATTATATGGTTTTCATACTTGGGTGTTGAATGTTACCTTTATAGATGACCAAATTAATAGGTTTCTTTATGGTCATATAGAGGACTTCATTTGTGACAAAAATGGGCATTATAAACCCAATAATAAGATGTATAAACATATTTAAAAGCCTTAAGAGTGATTTCCAATTAGAGAAGGAAAACACAGTCTAGTTATGAAAAGCAGATCAATATTTTCTCAATGCCACACTTGTGTAGTCTATTGAAGATACTGATTTGATGAGCAAGAAGAAAAATCTAAGGTTGGTTTGACAATGAAAATTAATAGTATTGTACATTAATTTATTATACTAGTATGAGTGATGGATTGTCATAATCCATGTCTACAATAATTTAGGCTATTAATGTTTTTCATTGCCAAGAGTTGTGAAATGAAGACCATGAGTGATGTAGAGCGACCTAGATGTTACTTGTCACATTTCATATTTTTTTTGTTGTATTTTATTATACTATTTGAAATATTATGCATACACATGGCATTTTTAGATTTATTTAGCTTAATTTATTTTATTTTATTATAAATATGTGGATATAGTAGAATGATGTGTGCTCGTCCAAGACCCCATCATGCAAGGGAGTCTAATTATTAGTTCTTATATTAAAACACTAAATAGATTACCACATATACTCAATTAACCACCCATGTGGTTTGTACAAATCATTGATTGCAATTAGTTGGCTACCACACACTATCATATATGAAAACTAATTTAGTTGTGTCTTGTTATGGTTTTGGGCATCTTCATCCTATTTAATCAATCTTTACCTCTATAAAATACATTTATATTGATTTTACTTTATTTTGTATTATATTACATTGGATGAAGTGGAAAATTTATTTTGATTTCTTATTCTTCCCTACATTCTTTTAATCTACTATATATAGTGTAAAAAAACATCTTAGGCTTGCACTCCTCAGTGGTAACAAAGATTATTTCATCAAAATACTCTAAGTTAACTAATAAATGGATTTCTTCTTATTTTTCTCTACAAACTTATTTCCATTTTAAATTTTTATGTTACTTGTCAAACTAGGATTAAATGATTAAAATTCAAATAACCATGTTGATGTGCATGCTAAAAGCCTCCAAATTTGAAACTTTCATGATGCAATTTGAGAATTGAATTCCAAGTAACATATTTACTATATATATATATATATATATGAATGTGAGGACTTGTTTTATTAATAAGATCATGGGGAAGATGGTTATCAAGTAATGTGGTCAATGACAATAATGAGCCAAAATGGGTGGACAAAGCTTATATTAATAACAGTTATAGTGGATCATATAAGTTATTTGATACAATGATATAATAAAACTCAGGTGAGAGAGGCACACCCTATACTAATTTAAAATCATTCAATACAATCTCTTTAGTCATCCAGTTAGTGGTAGTGTTGGGTCCCCTCAATACATGTGCAATCCTAATGTCTCTCATGCAATTGATATCTATCTTAGCACATCAAAATAGATCATCTTAGTTAATCTAAGTAGCCCCCACATCTTGAATATAAGAGATTTTTTAAGAGTCAAACTCTATCTTAATCATGAGTGAGTGCAATAATTGAAGGGTCACATGGGAGATGGCATCAAGAATGACATGTTCCTTTATAGCTCAAATCAATGTAGAGTAACAAGTTCTACCCTCCATAAAGGAGGGGGAAAATCACTTCTAGTGACAGCCTCTATTTGGGCCACAACATTACTTAGTAATATCACTAAGAAGCAATGTTGTGGTTACCAAATGCTAAGATGACAAGGATCTAAGTGGGATCTATAATATAGGTGCTTAAGGTCTATTATGTCTATAGTTTTTAAGTAGTCATTGGGTGATTGTTAAGGTAGAAAAATGAGATAAGATCCATGGGATGAGGGACAAGTAATAGACATGAGCGATTGTTCTGAAGGAAAGAAATTATGAGTAGTCTAGAATAAATGGATTGAGGCTAATTGTGTAGATGACAACAAAAGATGGCTAAGATTGGAGAATATGTGGCAAGTAGCATGGCAATGATGATTATAGATAGCATAGGTTATAATGGCATGATGCTGATGATGGTAGCAATAGTGAGATAGTTCGATCACAATCCAAGTGAAGAGAATGTCAAACTACTTTTATAAGATATCCTCCTATGCTTGCATGCACTTTATAAAAACTTTCACAATTCATAATTGATTGCAAATCCAAAATGCTCCATTTATCATTCCATAAAACCACATAAATTAATTACAAATGATGCCCTAATCAATTCAATAAGAACTAAAATGCACATGAACCTAAATAAATAAAATAATTAAAAATATAATGATAGAAAAAATGCATGAGAATGTGCATTTAAATAAAACTAGAAATACCTTTGGATATCACAAATGGCCTATTACAAGTGCATTATGATTTAAACTTTTAATTACACTTTGGAAGCCTTTTCTTAGTTATTTGTCTCAAAATTAATTCTAGATCAAGTGTTATAATCTTTATTTGTAATTATCATTTTGATGCTAAATATTCTTCATCTTATTATCAAATTCACTCATGTAAATTGTTATATATTGAATTTAAAAAAATAGAATAATTTATTCTAATTATTATGATTTAATTGTATTAGTGTTCTTGCAACTCCACTTTCAAGCCTACAAATAAGAATTCTTAGCATTTAACTTGCATATATATACAAGTTTCCAAATTTTATTGAGCTATTTAACTTATGACTCTTATATTTCCAACCATGAAATAAGTTTGTTAACTTTACCTCATTGTCATTATAAACCAGTATTCACTATAAACCTATTTTGTATTAAAATCTATACTTTAGTAATCTAGCCAAATAGTATACTCCATCTTTTACAAAATTCATATGCTATGTTAACCTATTAATGTTTTGTTTTAATTTTTTTAAGTG
Source organism: Vanilla planifolia (assembly GCA_023846275.1). Taxonomy (NCBI): domain Eukaryota; kingdom Viridiplantae; phylum Streptophyta; class Magnoliopsida; order Asparagales; family Orchidaceae; genus Vanilla; species Vanilla planifolia. The sequence goes on from CM043868.1 coordinate 10,746,443, forward strand.
TGTCTACATCATTGATTTAGACAGATCTTTAGTCATTTATGAAGTTGGTAATATGTTTAAGGTCACTTAGTTGATCAATGCAATGGAAAAGACCTTAACCAATGTTATTAATGAGAAACTATTGTTCTTTTCTCATTATTTTCATATAATTATGATTTAATTCAAAGAGGACTATTTTCTTTTGTACTTTTCATCAGTACATTATATGCACTAATGTTATTTTGTGTATCACTTATTATTTTTATCATTATGATACAATATGACATTTCTTTTATGTATCATATACTTTTAGTATGATGAGTCTATGTTATGCTTTTTTATTATCTTTTACTTTTCCATCATGGTTGATGTAAAATAGGATATAGGCTTTTGTAATGAAAAACACACTTATTTTTTAAACTATTTTATTAATTTCATAAACTAAATGGATTGTATTTTGACATGCATGAAACAAGTGATCAAGAGTGGCACATCATATCATGCCAGGGTAGAGATGTCACAATGTACAACATGATTGTGTAATGGACTAGCATCATACATGTATAAGATAGTGCTAAGCGGTTCACTCCAATGTACGCATCCGAAGAAATGCTAGGTCTATATTGTATTAGACCAAAGAGTTATAGTTTGAATAGAACTAATGATATGCCATAAGAGTACAAGGAGGAACTCGTTTAAGTCTATGTAAGCACTCAGGTGAACAATGTTCAACATTCATACTTTAGTAGTACATGATCAAAGTCTATAATGAGCTTTGAATGTGTTGGTTGAATAGTTTGAGTATGATAGAGAGTGTGACAACGTCATATCATTACAATGGAATACTAGAATAATAGAAACTACTAGAGAAATGTATTAGTCGAAGGAAGAGGCATCTTTGTCTAATGATCTATCAATGTGAATAATACCAGAAGAAGAACCCATGTATTAAGATGAGTATTATCAAACTAATATGAAAATGAACATTATTATGAGACAAGGTGCACATATTTGAAGAAATGTAATGTGCAATGGAGACTAACGTATTGCATGAATGCTAAACATACTAAGCTGGATCAATGATTTTAAAATTCTTCATTTTATTCATCTTGTATGATAAAGTTTTAGATCTTGTATGATATTCTAATAAAGTGATTCCTAGCTTTCTCTATTGTAGTGACAACCTTACATCTATTAATAATGACCATTCCTTCATTTGCTTGTAATTTACTTGCTTGACTTATAGATATTCCAAAGGCTCTTATAGCTTAATTTTCCTCCATTTTATTATTATTCCAAGTAGTTAAGAGCAACTTATCCATCTTCTTTATTTGTTGGATTCTCTCTACAATACTCTAGTGTGGGGTTGAGATACCTATTATCATTTTAATTCTAGTAGCACATTTGATATCAATGAATACATATGAAAATTGATAGCTAAACTACCATTGCACAATTTTGATAATGCCAAAAGGTGTAGCTTCCAATGTTGAGTTCAATCCAATAGGTTGAACAAAACATTGAAACACATTGGAATCCTTGTTTCTAATGATAGCTACAATAATGGCTCAATTTTTCTTGCAAACACCATGGATATTTTACTTTGATTGTGTGTGCTAGGGTACAATTCTAGGGGTCTTTTCACAAAACTTAACTTTCCTTAATTGGAATGGAGGAAGTAAGACAAACTGCACCATGATTAGATCCATTTGTCATGTTTTTCCTAATACGAAGGCCTTGAAGATACTTGAGCATTACCTATTTATTTTTTGAATGACTCCCATTTTTATTAAATTATTTCCTTTTATAGCTTCTTGTTTCTTTCTTTTCATATGTACCAACATATTAGGAAGGTACTAACTTCATAACTTCACAATAAGCTAGACTACCTCTAATACTTTGCCACCACTAGCTTGGAAGAGAACTAATTAGTTGATTCACTTTGACACAAATGTTTAAAGCTTTATCGTAAAAGGACCAAAGGCATTGTATTAGATGACATTCAGTAAAAGAATGATCGATAATGTTCTTATTAAAGTAATGATGGCACTTGGACACAAATAGAAAATTTAGTCTTTTTAGTTAGTCTGAGAAATTAAGTATTTACTAAATAAATAATAATATATCTTTAGGAATTTTTACATTCCAAATTCTTTTCCATGAGATACTCTCAATGCTCATCTCTTTATTTCATTCCAAGAAGATTTGAGAGTGAAGCTGTCATCATTGTTTAATGTCTAGTAGACTTTGTCATTGACAGAAGATTTGTGCATAAAAGTTGATACTACATTTTTTAATTTTTTTTCATATTTCTCCACGTCACATTTATTTTGTTTCTATTTTTCATTCAAGTATTTAGCTTTCATGAATTCAACCCAAACGAACTAATCATTTAGTATCTTCTAATTTTGTTTTGTTGAGAAGGCTAGAGCAATATCACATAGCTTCCTTAGGCCCAACCCATTCTTCTCGTGTGGCTCACTTATGTTGTAACATTTCATCTAGTGTGTTTATAATTGTTCTTCATGTGTCCTAATAAGAAAACATTTATTATCATTTTTAGCCTCTTTAGTATTTGAATTGAAGGGTGTATAGACATTAAGATATAAGCTAAAATCGACTTTAAAGCATGTTTAATAAGTATTAATATGTCTCCTATTGATAGAAGTTTCTTCTTCCACTTTGCTATTTTATATTATAGTTTTCCATTAATTGCTAAAAATTTATTGACTTTTTTCATCCATTATATCTTGGAAATCCCAAGTAAGTTATGGTAATGAACCTTGCTTAAAGCCCAAAATCTTTCCAATCCTTCTATTTGTAATTGCTTTAAGCTTACTAGATGCATAAAATTTACATTTTTGCTTATTCAATTGCATGCCTGAGGTATGTTGAAAAGTAGTAATTGTATAGCTAACATGAGTTATTGTTGCAATACCCTTTCTTGTGACATAGTACATGATTAACCTCTTGTTAAAGTTTATTTTTTAAACTTCTACTAAAAACTTTCATCGTAATAATGAAAAGTAGCAAGAAAATTAGACTACCTAGCATTAGACCCCTTCCTAATTGAAAATACCCATGTCAAGAGCTATTTATTATGATGGATATTCATGTGCTACTTATAAGTTTCCTAACTAAAGAGCTAAACTTGGTTAAAAAATTGAATTTGTTTAGAACTTTAAAGAGAAATTCTCAATAGATATTATCAAAAGAATTCTTTATATCTAATTTTATTATATAGTTCGTCCCCTTAATTTTTCTATTCAATGAAGACATAAGAACTTGTGCAATCAAAACATTATCTATAATCTCTCTTTCTTTAGTAAAACTAGCTTTTTTAGGTGACATAATCATATTGAGAAAATTCTACAATTTATTGGCCAATTTATTATTAAGAACTCTTCTTACAAAATTACTAACACATAAGTCTAAAGTTTTAAAAAGTTATTAGATTTTTGGACTTCAGTATGAGAACTACATGTGAGCTTGTAATCCCATTAAGAATAGCGCCTCCAACAATAAAATCTACTGTAACATTCATAACATATGAAGCAATAATGTTATAGTAATTAGCAAAGAAAATACCATTAAAACTATCCAGACCTATAGCACTATCTTTGTCTAATTAGAAGATCATTTGATAAACCTCCTCTAGATCCACATTTTTAATAAGAAATAATTATTTTCCTTGGTAATTAGTTAGGGAATATAATTAAGAACTTCATCAATAAAAGTTTCTTTATAACAAGGAGCTTCTTAAATTTTTGTATAACAACATTTTGTAATTGCTGTTAACTAAACACCTTAAGATCATTGTTGCTTTAAATCTCATTAATGTAGATTTTTGTCCCTTTTCTTTCACTAGAGCTTGAAAAACTTTTGTGTTTTTATCACCATCTTTTAATCATTTTAGTCTTGATTTTTGGCACTAGTAAGTTTTATCTTGATGCAGTTCTTCAATGAGTTTATGTGCTTGATTCACATACACCTTACTCATTTAACAATGAAATTGAGCATGATTTCAACATTGAGCTACATGCTAGTAACTTGCAATGCAATATCTTGCTGTCTTAGTCAAGGTTCTTGTTGATGGCTCAAGTGACAAAAATTCGACATGAATTCTTGAGATGAATTTGCCTTCAAATGCTGCAAAATATGACCATAAGTTGATACATTCTATAATGAGAAAATATTAGAATGTGGTTTATATGACTAAGAAAGATTCATGTTGTTAGTTCAAGTTAAATGCTAAAGCATGGGTACCATGGACCAATTGTGTGAGGTTAGGGTAAGCCTTTTTAATGACTAATTTCATTTTATCATGAGTGGATCTATGAAAAATGTAAGAGAATGATGGCACTTCTCATTATAAATAGTAAATATATTTTAATTATGGCCTTTTATTTTTAGGAAGCAATGTAGTGACCAATATTTGATTGTAGAACTAACATTTAACAATGTTAGCTTAAATTGTAGAAACTTATGATATCAATTACTCATTATTAGGGAATATCTAGGTCATTTAATTTCTTTTAAACTTATCCTTTGATTTAGAAGGCATATTTTCTTTTTTCAATAAAATGATAGTAAATTAAAATTGAAACCTATTGTAAGCATAGTGAAAGTAAGTTACAATATTAACTTGAAAACCATTTGAAGCCCATCCATGATTTATAAATATTTGAAAACTTTTAAAAGAAACATAAACATCATTTCTTTAAAAATAAACAAAAGAAAATCCTTTGAACACTTATAAAATTGTATCAAATGCCAAGTCATACATCGTTTTTGAAATATTAACAAGTCCATATTATTAGAGTACAAAAGGTAGCTAATAATCTGTGCTAAAAATCATCCTCTATCTTTTTAAAAACCTAATCATTTTTTAGAATCCCTAGGTACAATATAACATTTTCACTAAACTATATATATGGATAGCCACTTTGCACTTTTAATGCCTAATATTCAAATTAGGAGTCGTGATCTCCTAGTCTAATTATCAAGCTTGTGACATGTCACTCTAAATATACCTTGTCTCTTTACCATCTAGTCACCTAACTTATTTAAAAATTAGTTCACCCTAGGTTAGGATTACCTTCCTACAAACATCAGTGTCTGCATTGTACATATAAGCAACCTATCAATAACTTGCATGCCATCCACATACAATCAATATGCCAAAATAGAAAAGAAAGATATGCATGAAGTCAAAAATAGAATCCAATAAATGTTTGATATAATCCATAATGATGAATGTCTCTATTATAAACTACTACTATGCAAGTATCAAAAAGTGAAATGTTATATACCAAAACTGCTACTATGCATCTACTCTGTCACCCCAACTTTTACTCCAATGCAAAGTACCTAACTCCTTAAACTAACATTTAATGGTAAGGGGGTGAGCTAGGATGGTCAGTAGGGAGTGCTCAAATTATATTATAAAAATAAGAAATAATCATAAGCATATACTTATTTGACATATAACAAAATAACTAAGTAGCATGTAAAATAATTTAAAATGTCATAAAGAGGGGCCACAACCAACCAAGATGAGCCAAACATAATTAAGATACAACCATAATAAGCTACACTAGTCTTATGTTTCTTAGCATTACTTTAAGAATCTTCAATCATTAAGTACTAATGGTACATCTCTATCATTATTAGAATTTCATGATCTCGTTATACAGTTATATAGGGAAACTAAAAGCCAATGATTATCCTATCATAAAACCCAAGACATCTAAGGTCTTATAAGATGTCCTCAAAATCAAGTGATACTCAACAATCCTTAAGAAGCCTTTAGTAAACAAACAACACTCCACAATTCTGTGTGAGTCTTTAATAAGTAAGAAACACTCCATAGTTCTTTAGAAGTATTCATAAAATACCAATGCTCCATAGTTCTTCAAGAGTCTTTAACAAGCAAGTAGCACCATAATTCTTCAAACATTCTCGTAAAAACTAATACTCTATAGTCCTTTAAGAGTCTTTATTAAACAACTGACATTTCATGGTCTAATACTTCAAAGTCCTTTAAGAGTCTTGTTTGAGCAACTAAAAGTTCATGGTCCTTCAAGAGTTCTTGCTCTATAATCCTCTACATCAAGATCCTATTATAAGGGCCATACATAATGTTTGTGATGATACTTTTATCTAGATCCTTTGTAACAACATTATACACTTGTTGTTAATCATGCTAGCCAATCTTATTTTCCTTTGGGCTACCCCATTTTCTTTCACGTAGCCTAATCAAAAATATCCTTTGGCTTAGCTTATATATATATATATATATAATATAATTTTCCTTACATAACATAACCTAAATTGAATATAAGTCCAAATTAACCTATCTTAAGTCTAACTTAGAGTTAACCCCACTTAATAATTTATCTGGGGTTAACCTAAGGCTTATCAAAACTCTAACTAATGAATTTAGACATCCTAGGATTTTTTTAAAACCCTAGCAAGCTTATCAAGATCCTAAAGTTTACTTAAAAGCCTGACTTTCTATCTAAATATTTTAAGGATTTCTCAAAATCCTAACCATCTTATCTAGGATACCTTAGGATTTTTATTAACTACTAATCCTATCTAAGGTATCCTATGATGACTTCTAAATCTTAATTAACTTATCAATATGCTCACAACTACTTGAATCCTTATCTATAATTACTTATCAACCCTAACCAATATCTAGGCTCCTTTTTTCTTAATGTGGTTTTTCACTTGAGTTTTCACTCAATCTTATATCCTTGGCTTGGACTTTAGGCTTCAATCTAATCCATTGTCATTCTTTTAAAAATTCTATGTTCAAATGAGTTTCATTAATAACTCTACATGCACATTAAGATAACCAAAGCTATTATCCTCTCCTCAAATTCTTTTTTAAGTCACACTTAACCCTAGACCATAATCTAAGATCTCATATTATGACCTAAGAGTCTCAAAGGGCCAACTCAAAGTCTTAACTAGTATCCAAAGCCATTCATAGGGCTTAGTCAAGGCTTGACATAACTATGTAGTCCCCTGTTTGGCTAAACACTAATTCCTTTCCTAAGGCCATAATCAAACCTTTTCTTAATCCTAATCTCCATCCAAGGCTATTGATGGCCTTAACCAACTTTAAATTTCTAAGCTTAGTGATTTAAATTTAAAATCCTAGGATCTTCAATTTTCAAATGCTAAGGTCTTTTAATTTTAAATGCAAAGGGATTTGATTTTTAAAAACCTTAGTTTTTTTAATTTTTGAACTCTAAGGCATATAAATTTCAAGTTCTAAAATTGTTTTGTAATCTTAACTTATTTTAAGCCTAACCTAAAATTAATTGAGCAAATTAGCTAACATAAAAATTCTTTATTCCTAAATCTTATTTGTCTAAGCCCACATTCTCTTAGTAAGGTTAGCTAAGATCCTCACTCAACCTTAGCTTTCTTTAATGTCAAACCTAAGGACCTCAACCCTCTCAAAAGGAAACCTAACAGCTCTATCTATCCTAAAAGCCATTTAAGGTACTTTCACAATCTCTTTAATGCATCCAAAGCTATTGTCTAAGTCATACAACTAAGCCGCAAGGCTTACCCGAGGCTATAAGCTTCTCTTGGCCAGAATTTCAACATGTAAGGCTCAAGTTTTGTAAGAAGAAATTTCATGGCCATGTCACATAGCACAATTAAAATTTTTATTACTAAATAATCATGTTAGAAGTTGCATCATCAAGCCATTATTCAATCATAGTTTATTAATAAACTATAGCATCCATGATTAATCCTCACTTTTCCACATGAAACATAATTTTATACTTTTCATGACAAAGTCCAAGAAATTAACTTAGCAAGATCTACATTTAATCATGGTAGAAAAATCATTAACTCATGATTAGCACAAGTTTATAACATTAAAATTTGATGTCAATTTTCTACATATGAAACATGATTTCTAATCCATCATAATAAAATTTAAGATTCCTTAACATGAATTAATTCATGACAATAGGATCATGACATTCTAAAAATAAACTAAGTCTTTCTTTTATGTGCATAACATCAATTTTCTTAGAAAAAAAACTAGAACTAGAAGCTTGCATGACATATCAAAATACTTGTTTATAATTATAAACATGCAATTTAATTTAATTATGTAGCTTGACGTTCATCCTATATCAATCTAGTAGAGGACTTCACCAAAGAATTATGCTTACTCTACTCTTTTAAGCTCTTATTTTGTCTCCTTCCTGCTTGCTCTTGGCTTACACTCCTTTACTTCTCATGCCTAGATTATCTAAAACCCTTAAGAGATAGCTTTTAATAGCTTATATAGAACAACCTCAACCAATCCTTTAAGATATGGCATCCAAAGAATTTTGGTTATTAATATGGCTTAGGAGATTTAATTTTTAAATCCCTGAATCAACTAACAAATCTTATCTTTAAACATCTAGAAGAATTACATCATATCTCTTAGTTTGAAAGAAAATAAAGACATGCAATATTAAATCTTGCCATACTTATTAACCATTTAATTTTTAGATCTTGGTTTAAATTTTAAAATTTTCTTATAAACATATCTAGCATTCAAAATTTAAATTCAACGAGAAGGGTCATACCTTGAGTTTACTTAGAATTGGCAAAGTCTTATATGTGCTAACTAATTAAGGGCCATAACATTCTCCACATAATATCAAGGATTTTTTCCTCAAAATCTAAGGAACAACTCTGTCTATATGCGATGCACCTCACTCTCCAATTCCTTAGGTAGCAACTTATTCCTCATTATGCCATTACACTTTAACAATAGGTATGCTCTTGTTCCTGAGCTGCTTAGTACTATCCTTCAAAATATACATTGAATGCTCTTGATAAGATGCATCTAGCTACAATTAAAGAATTGTTGCTCCTCCTGAAGAATGTGTGACAAGTCTAGGACATACTTCATATTAGAAACATGGAAGGCATCATACATTATTACAAAATCCTCTAACAATTGAAGCTAGTATGCTACTAACTCCAAACTTTATTATGGTCTAACATACCTAGCTCCCAACTTTGAAGCTTTTCCAAAATAGAACAAACCTTACATCAAACTAACCTTAAGGAAGACTTGACCTCCAACAACAAAGATCACTAATTAGTGCTTATAGTAAAAAATATTTCGTTTGATGGTCCTAAAAAACATCCAATCTCTTATATAGTCATTAGATCACCTTTATAGTCTCCTTAATAATCTAAGGTCTAAACATTTGCTTGGGCTCTCCCTTGGCCCAATATAAGGGAGATCTATTATGTCACAAATATACTGCCTCGTATGGTGTCATACCAATTACTAATTGATAACCATTATTGTAAAAAAAACTCTATCAATGCCAATTATTTACACCAATCTATGGAGTTAGATTGCACATTAAGTCTCAATAGGTTCTTTAAATTCTAGATGTTCCTCTTTAAATAGCCATCTATTTAGGGATGATAAGCTATACTAAACTTGAGACTGGCTTCCAGAGTGTAATGTAGGTGATTTCAAAATTGTAAACCAAAAGTTATACTTCTATCTGATATAATCACTCTGAGTACTCCATGTAATAAGCTAAATCTATCTTCTTAAAGATAAGAAAATATGTTGATTTTGTCAATTAGTCTATAATCACCCATATCAAATAATAACCCTACTTGGTCCTTAATAACCCCAAGATCAAATCTATAGTGGTCTCATCCCACTTCCATTCTTGTTTACCAAATTTTGAAGCAAACTACCAAGCTTTTAATGTTTTGCTTTCTTTCATTGGTCAATCAAGCATTTTTTAATATACTAAGCAATATCTTTCATTAATCCTCTCCACCAAAAGTAGGTCTTGATAGTTCTAAATATTTTAATCTCACTTAGGTGAATAGCTAGCTTACTATTATAAACCCCTTTAATAGCTTCTCTTTAAACTAGTGTGCTCTCTCTATAAGCAAAAACCTAAGAGCAACACCATTACTCAGAGCATCTATCATTGCATTTTCTTTTCCCTCACATTACTTGAAGTTTATATCATAGTCCTTAATAAATTCCAACTATCGCTACTACTTTAAGCTGAGCTATCCCTGAGTGAAATATATTTGAGGCTATTGTGATAAGTAAAAAAGCAAACCTATATGTCATATAACAATGTCACTAAACCTTGAGAGCAAACACCATGGCTATCAACTCTAAGTCATGTATTAGACAGTTATGCTCATGCTTATGAAACTATCTAGATGCTTAGGCTACAACCTACTAATTCTTCATAAGTACTATCCCTAAACTAATGTTTGAGGCATTGGTAAAAACATGATAGGGTATACCTTATTCAGGCAAAGTCATAATTGGAGCTACACTCAACCTATTCTTCAACTCACAAAAGCTCTTCTCATATTGATCTATCTAAGAGAAATCTATGTGTTTCCTTGTTAGATGAGTCAAAGGTGTTGTTATTTTGGATAAACTTGGCACAAACTTGTGGTAACAGCCTATAAGACTCAAGAAACTATGGATCTTTATCATAATACCTAATCTACTCCACTCAAGAATTGGTTTATGAGATCCATAAATATCTCAAGTGCATTTGACAATCCAAAGGATAATACCATAAACTCATAATACTCATACCAAGTCTAGAATGTTGTCTTGGGTATATCTTGCTCATGAATTTAAATATCATGATATCTCGATTAAAGATCTATCATAGATAAGGCTATATCACTGTATAGCTAATCAAGGAAGTTATTAATCCTAGGCATAGACTATTATCCTTCTTCTAAACGAGGATAGAGGTACCCCAAGAAGAAGTATTCAGTTTTGTAACCTTTGCTCACAAAAACCTATAATTCAATCTTTAGTTCTTACAATTATGTTGTGGCCATCCTATATAGTGCATTGGTAATAAGGATAACTCTTGGCTCTAATTTAATGGAAAACTCAACCTCACACTTCAATGTCAATCCAAGAAAATCATCCACATAATCTTGCATAATCAAAGTGTCCTACAAGGTCAAGTCTCAAACTATATTTCCCATAATGCTAGCCACATAAAACAACCCCTCTAAAAAAAGCTAAAGCTTAGATAATTGAAATCATGATAACTTATCAATTCAATACAAAGTAAACTATATCAATCGAGTTTGGCACCCTAATCTAAATCTTCTTTTCTTAATAGTTGATCATCACCCCATGCTCAATTATCAAGACCATGCTTATAATAATGTCAAACTCAACTATGAGCAACCAGATAAGCTCAACCTTGTAACTCCAACTAAGAATCTCTTTTTCTCCTTAAACTCTAAACCCAGTTAAAATATCTTTACTAAAAGGTAGCTTCACCATTAGTGGTGAATATAGCACTCTTTTATCTCTTTCAATCCTCTCCTAAGAAAGTTCATAAATAAAAGAATGTGAAGCTCCAAGATTGTAGAGAACAAGAAAAGTAACTTCACAAAATAAAATCACATTAATTATCACATCTAGAGCCTTTGCAACTTATTATTATGTGAGAGTATAAATTCGTGGCTATCCTCTTAGAACATATTCTGATCAACTAGCACCCAGAATGCTCTCATGCATTTTAGAATAAGTGGCCTTCATATGGTTAGGCTTCTAATAAATAAAACAAAAATTCTCCTTAAAAATGGCATGCACCATCTTGTCTCTTATCACATTAATAGCACCTCAAACCTACCCCTTGGTTTACTCAATATGGAGCTCACTAATTAGCTATGTTTGAATAGGTGCAGATTGATTATCATGATCAGATCATCTTTGCCTCATCTTGCCACAAAACTTATTAGCCTTCTTGTTTCTGAAAGACTTAGAATACCTTCTTTTTGGCCAGCCTCACTAATTACTTAAACATGGTGCTCCACTAATTCAATTATCTTAGCTACCTCCATCAAGTCTTGATATTAACTAAATTAAAAGATTATTAGGTGCGTCTGAAGGGAGGGACTAAGTCCCTCCATGAATAATTCACATCGATGCTTCTCTAAGGGCACTTGCTTTAACCTAACATGTTAGATAAGTAAATATGGAGGCATAATTGGCAACTAACATCTATCTCTAGCTAAGATAAGTAAGCTCTATTAAAAAATGGGATTTAGAAGTCTCTAGTTCATAACACTCTCTGAATGCTACTTTAAACATGCTCTATGGCACCTCATTATTCAAAGTATCCCTTAACATGGTCTAACACTAACCTTATCACTAAGTAGTAACCTCTCCATCTAAGACTATTGTTACAAGTGTGACTCTCCACTTAGTTGAACACCTTGTAGCATTAAAAAACTTCTAAACATGGGCCAATCAATCATCTTCTATGATCAGTCTATAGTGCCCTTAAAGACCTATAGCCTCAATCACATAAAAGCCAACAAAAAGTGCTCCATTTGAGGCTCAAGCTGCATCTAAGGTGTCATAGCACTTTTCTCAATTTATTAATCCTTATCTTTTTCTCTTTCTTTTTGTGACCATTATCACAATTATCATGGTTATACATAACATGTAAATAAAATTATCATTTTCTCTTTTCATATTCTTAACCTTTATTTATGCTTTTTTGATTATTAACATATTTTATCTTTACTTTTCTCTTTTCATATTTTTATTCTTTCACATTTCTTTTATGACTCTTATCACATATGGTATTTTAATAACATTGTTATAAACTACTATATAAACATATATTGTTATGCTCTCAAATATAACATGTCACATGCTAAATTAAGTATTAGCAATAATTGGAAACAATGCAACATATCACACTAACATTGAAGCAAACAAACTCCAATTGATTTCTTATAATTCTTTACCTTACGGTTCAACTAGTTTGCAAACAATATTGCATCACTTATATACATAATGTAAGCTTTCTTATACTATTCACCAAGCTCTTATTCTTATTCCATCACTTTGTCATTTTTCTTTCTAATTAAATTTATTAAGCAATCTATAAATAATTTTGTCAACATAACAAGAAAAATCACTAACATTTTATCCTTGATTTGATTGATCAAATCTTTTTCTGACAATGTTACTAAATTTTCAATCAATAATATATCAATCATATGAATATAAATACATGTTTTCTTATATTATTTATCAACTCTTGCTCTTATTTCATAACTTTGTCATTTTCGTTTTCCAATTCAATTTATTAAGCAATCTATAAGCAACATTGGTGACATAGAAAGAAAACATACGAACATTTCATGCTAGAGTTGATTGAACAAACTCTTTCCCTAAAAGGACCATTAAGCTTTAATTAATATTACATCAATTATATTCATTTTAATATAAGATTTTCTACACTATTCACCAACTCTTGCACTTACTCTATTACCTTGTCATTTTCTTTTCTATTCCAATTTAGTAAACAATCTATAGGGAACAATGACAATATAACAAACAAGCAAAAAAATATTTTTATTCTAAAATTGATTGTTCAAATTATTTTTCTAATGGGGTCATTAAGCTTTCAATAAATATTACATCAGTCATATGCATATAATTACAAGCTTACTTACCTTGTGTCTTAGTATTGGTCATGTCATGAATTGATTGGATTTTCAAATTCATAAATTTTTGTTCTTCTTAATTGCTACAAACCAACCAAATTTCTTCTTAGTTTATCTTTGATTTTGGCTCAAATCCTTATGGATTCCATTCCTAGCACCTCTTTTCTTTCTTCTCTTCTCTCCAATGCTCTCAGACAAACCAAAATCACTAAAATAAAAAATTAAGATTTTTATCAAATAGTATTATATAATCACTCTCTTAGTAATATATGATTAGTTATATTTCTTTCACCCTTTAGTTACTTGTAATATATCGTACTATACGATTCTATTTGTAGTATTATACGATCTACATACTCTCTCGTTTAAATTAGCATTGAACTTTCTAATAAGGCATTGTAATTGTACAATTTCTTAATTGTATTGTATCATTTTTTTTAATTTATTTATCTTAGTATTCTTATTCCATCATAATACATGATATCCATAATTATATTCTATGATCTATGTATTCTCTTACTTAAATATATTATACTTATCTAATATCCCTAATTGTATTGTATAATCTATTTTTGATTTATTCACAAATTAAAAATATTCATAAAAAGTTCTAAAATATCAAAAAATATAAATAGTTTAAAAGCATTATTATTTTAAAAAGGTATAAATCCTTCATCTTAAGAATCATCAATCAATTTTGATATCAATATTTTTTTAATTTAAACATTTGATAATTTTAAATCTTCAAATATTTATTAAATTATTTTCCCACTCTTTTAGAAAGTTACATGCATTTGCAACTTACTATTAATGCATTACTATTTTATTGCATACTGGTACATCATTGTTATTATCAAAATAAATTAGTTTTTATTGGTCAACAAACATAAGATATTTTGTTATAACTTGATAAGACTTTATTAAATTTCACATATTATCCTTAGGGAAAACTAAAATTATTACAACACTAATGTCAAAAAATTTAAAAATTAATCAATCCTAAAATCTTTCTTCACAAACAATTCATAATTTTTTAGATAATTGTAATTTTGCATTAAATTCATTTATATTCTTTACCAAAAGTCATTCAAAATCTTATGTCAATTTTAAGTCTGATTTAAAACAATAATTAGCATGAAATTACCTTAAACATTATTTATATTTATTTATTCAATCAAAATTAATAAATGAAAACATTTGATGGCCTTTAAAAATATTTATTATTGTTCTCATTGTAAACATCACAATGTTATAAATAAAAATATGTATATATTAATCTCAATAATACAAAAAAATATGCATATATGTAATTAAAATGTTAAAACTTTTATATCTTACGAAGTACAAATTGCAATATTTATGCCAAAGAAACTCATATCAACTTGCAACTTTAGAGAGGGGCAGTTAAAGGGTCAGTATAATGTAATTTATTAATTAACGAATGTGTATTTAATAACATAAAGACTATTTATTGTAAAATAAAGAAATTATATTAATGTAAGAAATTTTGAAAAGAAAAACTAAAAAGGAATTTGGAAATGAGGTTTAGGGATTTCAAAAACAATGAAAAATGAATTTTAAATTAAAGAGAATAATTTTTTTTTATAAAAGCCAATTTTGTTTTATTGGAATGAAAAAAAGGACGTCAATGCACCATCGAACAAAACCTAACCTTCGTCTCTTTCGTTTGAAACTAGTCCTCCAGTGATGGCATCATGCGGCATTTGGCAAATGTAATCACTGCATCTAACTCCCGCCAATGTCAGGCGCTGGGATACGAGAGACATCAATGCAGCATTAATTCGCAGCTGCGGGGACTGTGCTTCACATTTAAAAGCCCATCACCATTAAAAGCATCAAGAACAAAGTTTCAAGTTTCAACCACCGCAGCAGCTCATGGTTAATGGATTCATGCAAGTAAATGGCATGTGATTTGGCCGCAGGACAGAAAGAAGATGGCTCTCTTCAGAAGGAGAACATTATTAGAAATATAAAAGAAAACAAGTCAACACCCATCGTTCAAAAACTAGATTCCTTTTATACTGCTGAAGCCCTAAAAAAAAATGTTCTACCCAGCAAGAAATCTTTAAAAAAATCGATAATAACTTTCTATAACTTTTTCAACGGCAAAAGGCTGGCAATTCACAGCAATTTTGCTCTTTTCTCACAGACCATAAACCTAAAAGTGAAGCCAGATATTGAAAACAAGCAAGAAGAATACAATACACAAACGAGTAACCATTTGAAAATCCGGATTGATTTCCTCGCCAAAAAGCAATTCTATACACAGATAACCTTAAAAATAAGTACCAGAGTGAGATGATTGTAATTCCTTAGAATAAGAATCAGTATGGTTTGGCTCAATATTTCATCTGCCAATCAATGCATTCTTCAAAATCCACACTACTTGAACAATCCAAAAGAGCATTCTGCTGTTGCTCGTACCTGCAGATATAATTCAAACCAACCAAAAGCTCACAGATTGCGTCCTCCGTCTTCCCCCTATCGGCGAAGTAAATCGTTTGAAGCAGCAGAACGTTCCCCCTCTGAGCAATCTTTTGCTGCTGCAGCTGCTGCTCAAAGTTGCGTTCAGCCTGCCATCGAATCATGTTATGTGCCATCGGTGAGAGCCAGCTCAATATCTCATGAAGAGCATCTTTCCAACCGTGGGCAAGAGGAGCATCATAAATCGCCATGTCCTTCACATAGGATTTGAGGCTTTTCCGAAGTGTTGTCTTCAAGCTAGAAGGTAACATCTGGTAAAGATCATCCCTTGCTTCCTCCCCAACCAAGTGCGGGTAGCTGAGAAGCTTCTCAATGATGATAATGACATTGGCGTAATGGAGAGCTAGAGCTGAACCACCAACCGAGGAAGGTGGCGCAAGCATTGTTAATCTACTCTTTGGCCCAAACCATGACGACCTTCCAATTTTGGCCCTCTTCTGGTTCTGCTCGTCGCTGAAGGAAGCAAGTGGACTAGTCTTACTCTGGCTAACACAGCTCTCTTCCTCAAGGATTTCCTGATTCGTTTTCCAAGAAGCTGGGCTTCCCAGACTGAGGCACTCCAAGAAGAGCCTCGCGGGATTGGCCGCACAGTTAAACCGGAGACCTGGCTGAGAGAAATTAACAACGGGCTCTACTAATTGTCTTGATTGATGGATTCTTCCCGATCTGCTGTCGCTGGCAATCGACCCGAGAGGGCCGGAATGTAAGGAAAGATGGTGGTGGACAGCCAATTGTCCAGAAAGCTTCTGGCTTTCAGTGCCTGAGAGGTTCTGCAAGTCTATAACGGAATCCCCAAGTACCTGGCAGATGCGAGAATGAAGCGTGCAAACGGCGCGGACAAGGAGAAGGACGACCTTGTCATAGTTCTGATTCCAAAGAGAAGAAACGCGAAGCTGCTTGATGTCCCGCCTCTGCCAATGAATCTTTTCATCAAACACCTTGCGAGTCTCTTCGTTTGTCGGAGTAGGAGGGAATTTCTTCGCGGACTGCTCTAGCTCTGTGAGTGCTTCTAGTTCTGCATAGAGGGCAGCAGTCGAGCTGGCCATCCGCTCCATTTTACGGACCGTGCTGTCCATGTCACGGGAGAGGAAACCGATGGTGGCCGGATCAATGCGACCGGCGAGCAGATCCGAGTAGACGTGCTCGAAGCCTTGAAGGGCTGGTAGGGAGCAGCGCTGGCCGAGGCGGGACGCGAGGGCAGCGATGCGGTTGAGTTCGTCGAGTTTCTCGGTGACAGCGAGGGTGAAGAGATAGGACTCCCTTGAGGAGACGAAGGAGTGGAGGGCAGGGGATGAGGAGATCTGTTGGCGAAGATGGGAGACCTCACCGTCTGAAAGGGAACGGTGGAGATGAACGGCGCGGGACATTACGTTCGCTACCTCGAAGGAAAGGATCCCGAGGGTTGCAAACGCGCCATCGCCGTCCACCGGCGGTATCCGCCCATTCTTCATCTTCTTCTTCTTCTTCCGAATTCTATCTATCCAGGGCTCGACAACCATAGCTTATGTCGCCAACGATATGTATCTTCCTTTACTGTGATCAATTCAAAAAACCCGGACCGTTCAAAAGTGCAAAGAAGCGAACTTCAACGAGAATTCCTGGAAAAGAAGAAGGAAGGGTGAGGAAGCCGCAGAGCAATCTCTCCGCTTTTCCTCTCTTTTGAAGATTCTCAACCATGAATCTATCCATGTTCAACAACCAGGACTCGAACGACTTTCGAATATTTCAATGAGAAGCTACACGATTTCGAGCAGAGAGGATACCCCAAAAGAACCCAACAAATGAGGTAGAAAGATTCATTAACTGGATCGACTATTCACACAAAAAAGAAAAAAAAGAAACAAAAAACATGTGCCACTTCTTCATAGTTGCCCCTCAATCTTCTAGAATTTATGGAAGGAAAGCATGAAGCCCAAGCAAAGGCAAGAGGAAGAGAAGGGATGAGGAGGAAGAGAAGCTCTGGGCACAAAAGCAGCTATGCTCCGAAAGACTATTTAATTTGGATTTTGTTTTACTTTAATTTATACCAAATTCAATATTCGAAAAATGGACGTCACTCTCTCGATGGAGAAGTTGCAGTGGAGTTGTGGTTTAAAAGTCTCGGTGCATGGTCATCACCTAACCCAAAAAGATTTCTAAGTAATATAATTTCTAACAATGGAATAGCCAATTTGTGTGCTGCCTTTCTTAAAATTACTTATTTTGGTATGTCTGATACGGCGTTTTGAAAAATGTTTCACATCTTTAATTTAAATATAACATACATAAGACTCATTAGATAATATTCATTAAAATAGAACTTCAATATTAAAGTTAATAATTTTTGTTCTAAATCTAATCTAAAAAAGACCTTCATAAACCGTTTCCCTCTTTCTAATATCCTTTCTAATAACTTTTAAGTTCCATCCCAATGACTCCTCATCTGACAATATTGCATTCAATTTGTGTTTTTTACTCTAGTTATGTGCTTTTAGAGAGCCCATGTTGACTCTAGAAATATCCTATATACCATTACTATCTTCGCTAATAAAACTTTGCAAATCTTTCCTAATCATTGTTGATTTTATCTTGAGAAGTCATTAAGACTTTACTAAATTGTCAAAATAATTTATCATGATCTTAACATGCTTGTAACATCCCAAATGTACTTAAATGAATGTAATTTCTAATTTTATTTTAACAATTTTTATTTATCTTGTCATTTGATAAAGGTCATCGTGACTATGTTATAGGACAATTCTAAAGAGAAGAGAGACCAATATTAACTATAAAAATATATTTAAAATATTAAATGATGTCAAGCTAAAACCTATATAAAAGCAAAGAATTTGAGAAATAGTTGGCTTTAGAATTTTTTGGCAAAATTTAAGAGTAAATTAAGAGAATATAATTATCTATAAATTTTTAATCAACAGATTATTTGAATCTTTTATTTAGATATCTATTAAGTAAACTTTTAATTAATTTTCTTAAAACCCTAAAAGCCACTTATGGTTGTAGGGAAGAGATTGCATAAGCAAAAGAAGAATCACAATCAGGGAAGGCTTTGTCATTTGCATAGAGTTTTAAAAGGAAAAATTTCATAAAAGCCATAGAAGACAAGATTTTTGTAAGGGATTTTTTGAAAATTTTTGTCAAAAAAACAATGCATGAATTTCTCTTATGACTTCAATTTGGTATTTGAGCAATTCATTAAATTTCTTGTTTTTAAAAACATGCAATAAGTTGCATGTGGGACTCAAGTGAGGATTGTAACAATAGTAATAAACTAGGAACACTAATGAAAGAGTTAGAATGAGAACTAGAATTAAATATTTCTATATTTATTTAAGAAGATATGAAGTCTTAATTGAGTGATAATTAGATGGTATGATGATAGTCTAATAAAGGATTAAATGGTCCAAGCTAGTTTGATAAGGAATTGAATGTTTGATATGTGTATCAAAAGATTTGAAGACATTAAGAGTTAGATCCTAAGATTTTATTGGATGATGATGAGATAGTCTCATGTTAGTCTGATGAGGGATTAGTCTTTTGATGTGGGTATCGAGTAGTTATATAATTTTGAGAGAATTGGTACAACGCTTCTAATAGAAACCTAATAGATGATCTAATGATTTTCTAATGGCTATCATATAGTCTAATAGAACTAACAGTAGTCTAATACAGACCTAGAGATTGAACAAATTGTGGATTAAACTATATAATCATTTAGATTGGATGGTTGATGGATCGATAGATGATTTGACCAGAAGAAATAAATTTAAATTTTTAAGGGTAAAAAATGATGCAATCAATGTAATAAGAACTTGTCAAACACTATAAGAGATATGAGAAAGAAATATGAACATTATACTAATAAATATAATGTGCATAATTTTAGCAAACATAAAAAAGGATCCAAGCATACTAACTATAAAAAAATTAAGTACATATACTAATCAATTGGATGTAAAATTTTCTTTATTGATTGTTGTGATATAAATTTGTCTATTTCATATGTTTTGAATAAAAACTCATGGATTGAATGTGGTGCTGAGTTTACTTGATATTTTTTTATTATATTTTTACCTTTATGTTTATGTTTATAAATTTTATGCTATTTTTGATAAGCATACATTGTATGATTGCATGGGGCAAGGTAAAACAAATTGAAAATAAAAAGGGTAAACAAGATTTGCATGAAACATGACATATGAAAAGGATTATAGTTTTTGTGTTGTCAGATAATATATCATACAAGTTAATTATATACTAATATATAATAAATTTTAAGCTAAGTTCAAAGACATGATATTTATCTACATCAAGTTCATAAATCAAATCCATAATAATTCAAAGAAAGCTAAACGTTTTAATGCACAAAAGAGCCAAGAAATTAGCTAGTTAAAAAAACCCATCAAAATTGGGAATCATACGCTTAAAAGAATAAATCAAATATACCATGGATGATGGTACAATCTAACCACAAATGATGTACACATATAAAGTAAAATATTTAGAAATGTAGTTCACTTAAGCAAAATCGAGTGAATATCAAAATCAAACCACAAATGAAAATTGGCAATCTTGGGACAACACATAAAAGAGGAAAACCTTTCTATAAATAGGAAACATTGATGAAAGAATTGATTGAATTTGTTTGGGGCATTGGGAGGGAATCTGTGATGGTAGGGATTAGTTATGAGATAACAGAGGGTGAGGAATAAAAAACTTAAAATTTTAAAAAATAGAAAAGAAAATTAGGAGTTTATGTTACCTAAGGAAACATTTAAAGACCAAAAGAGAAAGAGAAAAAAATCTAAAATAAAGGATGAAATTTGTGTACAATTGGAAGTAGTTTAGTGATAAAATTTTCAAAATAGCATAACTATAATAGCCTTTCTAGTCCTCATATATAGATTTCATATTCATGATTAAAAGACTTTCAAGTGTTGTTTGACTAAAAGAGTTGAAAGTACAAATATGAACTAATAATTAACCATTTATATAGAGTTCTCCTATAAGTTAAGAATTCTCTTATATGACATAAGACTAAAATATCAAAATATAATGGTAACCAATACTTCTTATATAAAGAGAATATAAAAATAAAATATGGGAGAGATAGTCAACATAGAGATCTAATCCAAATGACCAACCCACTTATATGAGGCAATAAATGAAACAATGTTGATCGATGGATTGGTGATCATGGATAGGGGATCTTAGGATAAAGTTCAAGTAATATTATTGTTGACTCTTGCACTCCAAATATTATGCTAACTACTAATTAAATGGGAGTTTAGTTAGTAACAATTCCAAGTCTAAACAACTTTATATCTCATATGATGATCTCTAACACCTCTGAGTGTTCTTACACCATTTTGTTAACAAGAAAAAATGAGTTTTATATGAAAATTCCTATGGAATGAAGTTAAGACACTAAGTGGTACTTGATATGGTTTCTTGTGTCCCAAAAAAGGTGTATGTTGAGATAGATATGATTTGTAAAGTTATACATAAATATGAAAATTAAGTTGGATATAAAAGAAAAATAAAATGGTTCTTTAAATGTTCAAATACATTGCATGACATTTTTTGGTTATTAGTATATTTTTACTATAATAATTGTTTATCATACTTCTAATTAGAATTTGCTATAGACATGTAATCCCAAACTTATACTATCTTACATGTATAGTTGACAGTGATTCATCTTATATTTTTTCCTATATTTTAGGTAATACGAATACACATTATGAAACTCTAAGTACTATACTCCACTTATATTAATACTGAATTTCATCACTTCTAAAAAATACTTAAACAAAAAGAGTAAGGCATTTTTTTCTTTTTTAGGTAAGGAGTGATGATATTATTTCTAGTTTTCTTTATTTTCATTCTAACATTGAGTAACATTAAGTATGTTAGGTTTCTATAAGCACAAGTTTAACTAATTTGGAATTGAGTTATTATTCTTTATTTATGCATAAAAACCTATAAATATAAAATCTCTCCATTATTCCATAATAGATGCCTACTTATACTCATTGCCAGCCTATTTTATTCCTTTCAATGTGGTGATGACATGTTTAGTAGTCTAAGTTGAGTAGATATGAGCAAATTGCTCAATAGATAATCATAACTTAAATGAGAATGAATTTAAATTCACAAAATAATATTTGTAAGTTAAATTAAATATATCATGGTATCTATAGCTCATTTAAAATACAAGTACAACTAGAAAAAATAATCACTTTTTATGATTCTTTTTTAGAACAACCATATGTATAAATATATAAAGAAACATAGTTATCTATTTTTATCAACATTAGGGATACTAATTCTTTTTCTTTTAGTTTTTTTTGTGTTTATTCTTTCATTTCTTATTTCTTTTCTTAGCGACTTTTCACATTTCTATTCCTCTTTGTTCATAGCCTTATTTCCTCTAAATATTACTATCTAATAGTTTTTATCATCTTGGCCTAATATACTATCAATGTTAGATTCTTTTCTTTTCTTCTCCCTCAATTTACTAGCAGTGCCAAATTTATTTTTTCTTTCTTTTTCATCTAGCAAGTTTACTACTTGTGCTAGTTTTTCTTCCTTACGTTTCATTCCTAGTTGGACTAACTACCAATGCTATTTTTCTTTTCTTTCGTTTTCATTCATAACCTTGTTAACTGCCAATGATAGATTCCTTTTCTTTTCTTTTCATTACTAATTTGGTTTATAATTAACATCATTTTTTCTTTCTTTTTTCTCCTTTTTGGTCCAATTTACTACTAGTGTCAACTGTTTTCTCTTTCTACCATAATCCATCACCCCTTGGGGAAACCATATTTTCATGTATTTTTTTCTTATGCATCTTGGCTTAGTTAGCTTATTTATATATTTATTTTACTCTCCCACTTTCTTTTTTTTATTTTTATATTTTAATCCTACATAATAAAGAGTTTAATAGTATATATATATACACACAAAGATACACAAGTAGATCTTACTCCTCACTCAATGTTATGCAATTATGGTGTCATGTTACATACATAAGAAATTGCATCCTTGTAACTTCATTTTTTCTCACTTAAATTGGCAAACAAAATTTATCTTGAATTTTAGGAGATGGAATTAAGTCTAATATTTCTTTTCCATTTGATTCCCACATGAAAAATTAGATGTAATTTAATATCAAGCTATTCATAAATTTCTTTCTTCTTTCCTATATTCTACCATATTTAACCTATTTTACTTCCTTAACATACCATACAATGTGGAGACCATACCATATATTAAGACTTTGCTTTACACCTAACAAATTTTCTAATTCCTTTCTCCAACTTTTGTTGAATCAACATACCATATGTTATTTATAAACATATCATTTATTAACCTTACAAAACTAGCTTTTAACTAATCGAACCATCTTTTTCTATCACACTTTTCCTTTTCACCAAAATGTACAAAATAATATTGGTATATTATATGATTTTCTTAAGAATTCTATAATCACCTTTGTAGAGCTGATTATATGTTCTAATTTTTATTCTTATACTATACGATTTTTTCAAGAATCTTATAATATGATTTATTGAGGCTAATATATGGTTAATTATTTATTCTTGTGTTATACAATTTTCATAGGAAGACTAGATTTTTTTTTATTTCTAAACTTAATATATGACACATTATATGCTAATATACTATAAGTTAGCTCCATGGATGTAGCTCCGTAAGTTAAACATAATTTCTAACTAGATTTCAACCCAACCTCCACAAAGCATAGCATCAACATTCCATAATATCTTATAGTACAAAAAAATCACTCAAATTGTGCTTGAGAAATTAAAAACCAAACCAATATACCTTTTCTATGTTTTGTTTATTGCAACCTTTTCTTCCTCCTATTGTTGTACCTTGCAAGTCTTCTACTTTTTCTATTCCTACTCTCTTTTGTTCTAGACCTCTTTATTGAGATCCTTTTTTTTGTCACCTTTCTCTCTCTTTATATACACTCACACAAAAAACAAAATCTTTAGTTTTACATGATGTTTCTAGAGATCATCTACTCCTCTCATTGGTATCAACTCCATGGTAGCTTCTTAAGCTTCCAAATGTTTTCTCAAGGCACTTCCCCCACTTGAATCTCTTTCTCTCTTTATTTCTCTCTTCTACCTTGCTTATTCCATTTTTGAAATAGTCTTGATGTGGAGCTCTTCTTTCAATGGTCATCCTTAGCCTATTTATAAGTGAGTTTGGGAGTGGAAAAGGGGATGTCAAAGCCTACCTGATGAGGACATCATGTTCGAGAAGGACTTTCGACGACCAAGGACCAGGTCTTATACAAAAAAAAAACAACAAGGCCAAAATCTAAATTCCTGCCACCGAAAGCCGCCTCCGCCGCAACCTCCGCCGTCGCCGCGCCTCCAGCCATCCGGATGACCTGCGCCGACCCACGCCAGACCGCGAACTGTGACCCGCGCCGACCCACGCCAGCCCACGCCGAGTAACGCCAGCCCGCGCCGAGTAACGCCAGCGGCGCCGACCCACGCCAGCCCGCGCCGACCGCACCGCCGCCGAAACGTCGCCGCGCCTCCAACCATCCGAAATTAGGGATAAATACATGAATTTTCATTAATTTTCTCAGAATTTTAAGAGTCTATTTTTAGGTGCCTTTTTAATTTACCCATGTGTCCTTTAGTATTCCCATATTATGAGTCAAATGTCTTTTGTACCCTTATGGATTCCTATATAAGGGGAAGTCCTCTTCTATTGTAAGGATATACAGTTAATGAAAACTTTTTGAGTGTTCTTTGCTTCCATTCTGAGTTCGTGAGTGCTCTGAGTGTCTTTGGCGTGCTGACTCGTCAAAGCTCTGATACTGGGAGGAGGGACGCGAGGTCCAAGTGGTGAGACGCCACTCCAGCTATCATCTTCCTTCACCGCTCAACCATCTTCAAGTTAAAGTTTTTCGTTTTCCTCGTCTTCCTTTTTTTTTACAAGTAATTTCCAATTCCTAGATTATTAATTTGTCGTCAATATATTTTCATTCTGCGAAGTGCAACTTCTATTATAAATTATATTTAAGTTTCAACTGGTACTTAACCAATCTAAGTACTCCCCATTTCTGAGTGTTTGAAAGTGTGTAGCCGTAATCGATTTAGCGACTTCTTAGCCGCTATCGATCCTAGTTTAGTTAGGATTCATTGGTTGGTGCCCCTTTGCGTTCAACCCTCTTCGTATCTAGGATGTGTGTCCCTTAGGGAGACGACCCTGCTCTTGTTGTGCATCAGCCACGAATTTTCTAACTAAGCAAATTTCTTCAATCCTACATCACATTTGGTATCAGAGCAGATTATTCGGTTACTTGTGAGCTGCACACACACTTTACAAAAAAAAAAAAAAACGTTTATGCGAACTAGATCTGGTAGGGAATATACAATGGATAATCAATTTGAACAACTCATGGAACAGATGCAACAAATGCAATTAGCTATACAGGATCTATCAACTCAAACAAATGCAAGATTCAATCAATTAGAACGAAATCAAGTGGAACCAGAAATTGCTGAAGAAGAAATACAACCCCCTAGACTTACAATCACACCGACACCACAACGTAGAATGGAACCAGAGATAATAGAAGAAGGAAGCGACTATCAATCAACAATAAGACACAGAAACCGGATCGAAAATGACAATGACCAATTACTCAGATCAATCAAATTCGAAATCCCTAGTTTTGAAGGTTCCCTTAACCCTAAAGAATATTTAGAATGGGAAGCCGCTATAGACAAATATTTTCAATGGTTTAGACTTACTGAAGATAGAAAGGTATTATTTGCTAAAATGAAATTATCTAAGCAAGCACGACTCTATATGGAAGCTGTAGATAATGATAATTTTCAAAGAAACTCGCCGCCAATTGAAACTTGGAATGAACTTAAAAGAGCCCTTAGGCAGAAATATGTTCCAAGAACTTATAAAAATCAATTGTTGGACCAATGGCAACGTCACACATAAGGAGGAAAATCAATAAATGAATATATTGCCAAATTCGATGAATATCATCTCAGATGTGGAATAGATGAAGACCCATCTATGACTCTTTCCCGATTTCGTGCTGGACTTAGGGAAGACCTACAAAGAGAACTCTTAATTCGTGGCGTAGAATCCTTACCCGAAGCCTATAGAATAACTAGCGAAATAGAGCGCTTACAAAAGACCTATCCTACAAAGAAGTTTGAACCCAAACCTATACCTAAATACTCTAATAATGGATCATCTACTAGCCGAACCCAGCCTACTACCGCCATAAAACCAAATCCAACCACCACAAAACCTAAAGAAATAACTTGTTATAAATGTAATGGAAAAGGACATGTAGCAGCCCAATGTCCCACCAGGATAAACTACTTAGAAGAAGGTGAAAGTGAGGAACCTGAAATAGACACCAAGGAGATAACAGAATACAACCCAGATAGTGATCTTGCTAATGAATATTATGAAGATGAAGAAGACAACCCAGGGGAAGAAACTCTAGCTGTAGTCAGATGCACCCTTACTCAACCAAAAATTAGTGAAGACTGGAGAAGAACTGCAATCTTTCATACTTTCATTAAAATAGGAGAAAAGGTTTGCAAAGTAGTAATCGATAGTGGGAGCAGTATTAATGCCATTTCTACAGATTCGGTGACCAAACTTGGCCTAATTACGACCCCACACCCCCACCCTTACACTGTCTCATGGATTAACGAGACATCTATTCCAGTTAAAGTACAATGTATAGTTCCTTTAGCATTTGGACAATATTCAGAAGATATAGTTTGTGACATAGTCCCAATGCAAGTAGGAAGCATCATATTAGGGAGACCATGGCTTTATGACCATGATGCTTTATTAATAGGGAAATCCCATACATGCATCTTTACGCATAATGGACAAAAGATTAAACTATATCCATCCTCTCCCAAGGATAAAATTCAACCTATCAAGAAGACAAATCAAATTAAGAATAACAAAATTCATATCATATCTAAAGGAGAAGCCATGCGTGAATTCACTAATGGATTAATAATATGGGCATTAGCAGTTAAAAAAGTACAAACTAAGATCCCTGACATAGTCATCCCACCTGAGATCGAATCTACCATAAATGAATTTAGTGATATATTCTTAGAAGAACCAAACAGTTTGCCCCCACTTAGAGATATACAACATTGTATTGATCTTGTCCCTGGAGCTAGCTTACCGAACTTGCCTCACTATAGAATGAGTCCCACTGAACACGAAGAGTTAAGTAGACAAGTTAAGGAATTAATGGAGAAGGGATTTATTCAAGAAAGTCTAAGCCCTTGAGCCGTCCCAGCATTATTAACCCCTAAAAAAGACGGTACATGGAGAATGTGTATCGATAGCAGGGCTATTAACAAAATTACTATAAAATATAGGTTTCCCATCCCTAGACTTGATGACCTCTTAGATCAAATGAATGGGGCAAAGATTTTCTCAAAGATTGATTTAAAAAGTGGATATCACCAGATTAGGATTCGCCCTGGGGATGAATGGAAAACGGCATTCAAAACTCAAAATGGACTTTACGAATGGCTAGTGATGCCTTTTGGCCTTTCCAATGCACCTAGCACTTTTATGAGAGTTATGACTCAGATTCTTAGGCCTTTCTTAGGACAATTTGCAGTGGTATATTTTGATGATATATTGATTTTTAGTAAAAATATAGAAGCCCATTTGGATCATCTTAAGAAAGTTTGTTTGGTGCTTCGAGAGAACAAGTTATATGTGAACTTAAAAAAATGTGCATTTATGACACGCAGTGTCAATTTCTTAGGATTCATAATTTCGGATGTTGGAGTATCGGCCGATCCTGAAAAAATCAATGCAATAATAAACTGGCCTACACCCAAAAGTGTTCACGATGTTAGAAGTTTTCATGGTTTAACAACATTTTACAGGAGATTTATAAAAGGATTTAGCACACTCACAGCTCCGATCACGGATTGTATTAGAAAGGGCGGATTTGATTGGACTGATAAAGCTAACGACGCCTTTGATAAAATTAAAACCTGTATGACCCAAGCCCCAGTTTTGAGACTCCCAGATTTTAATCTAGTATTCGAGGTTTCTTGTGATGCTTCGGGAGTTGGAATTGGAGGTGTATTAAATCAAGAAGGGCGACCTATTGCATACTTTAGTGAGAAATTAAATGAGGCAAAGCGAAAATACTCAGTATGCGATAAAGAATTTTATGCTATAGTTCAGACTTTAAGACATTGGAGACATTATCTTTTACCTAAAGAATTTGTTTTAAATTCTGATCACGAAGCCCTCAAGTATTTAAATTCTCAAAGGAAACTTAAACCTCAGCATGCTAAGTGGGTTGAGTTTATTCAAAGTTACACATTTGTGCTGAAGCATAAACCTGGTTTAGAAAATAAGGTAGCTGATGCGTTAAGTAGAAAAATAAATCTTTTAACTACCTTATCTGTTTCAATCACTGGATTCGATGTTTTACCATCTTTATATTCAACATGTGAGGACTTTAAAGATATTTATTCTAAACTTTTAGAGAAACCATCTATGGTAATAAACGATTATATGATAAAAGAAGGTTATCTATTTTATAATCAGAAATTATGCATTCCAAAAACCTCATTAAGAGATTTTCTTATTTGGGAAATACATGCGAGAGGTTTAGCTGGCCACTTTGGAAGAGATAAGACTATATAAGCCGTAGAATATAAGTTTTATTGGCCTGGATTAAAACGACAAGTGGCTAGAATAGTGGCAGGCTGTAGGAACTGTTTAGTCTCCAAACTTAGGAAACAAAATACTGGACTATATATGCCTTTACCCGTCCCATCGAGACCTTGGGAAGACATTTCAATGGATTTCGTGCTAGGATTACCTAAGACGACAAGACGATTTGATTCAATCTTTGTAGTCGTCGATAGATTTACTAAGATGGCTAGGTTTGTTCCATGTTATAAGACCTCAGATGCATCTCATATTTCTAGACTTTTCTTTGACGAAATTGTCAAAATACATAGAGTACCTAAGACCATAGTATCTGATAGAGATGTTAGGTTCACATCACATTTTTGGAGAACTTTATGGCAATCATTAGGAACAAAACTGAAATTCTCCACAGCTTATCATCCACAAACTGATGGCCAGACTGAAGTTGTCAACCGAAGTTTAGGAAACTTATTAAGAAGTTTAGTTGGTGATAATGTTAAAAATTGGGACTTACTTTTACCAAGAATAGAATATGCTTATAATAGCTCAGTCAATAGGACAATTGGAATAAGCCCGTTCGAGGCCTATAACGGTTATAAGCCCCATAGTCCTATAGACTTAATTCCTTTACCTACACATACTCGTTCATCAGAATCAGCCATAGAATTTGCCGAACATATAAGGAATATTCATAAAAGTATAAAAGAAAAAATTAGTCTAAGCAATGAAACATATAAAAAAATTGGCTGATGCACATAGAAAGAACAAGGAGTTTTCTGTGGGAGATTTTGTCATGATACGTGTGAGGCCTGAGAGGTTTCCTCCGGGAACATTAAGAAAGTTGCATGCAAAGGGCATCGGACCTTTTAGAATCATAACTAAAATTAGCTCGAACGCGTACACTTTAGAGTTGCCAGACGATTATGGAGTTAGCAACACTTTCAATATCTCAGACTTGGTGGCTTACAAGGAGCCAGTGGAAATACCTAGTGAGCCGTTTGAGCCTGAATCTCCTCCCCTTGTGAGTGAACCCCTACCCGAGTGTCCACAGGCCTGTTTTAAGAAAGCTAGTGAGCATATTGAAAAAATTATTGATGATAAAATTACTAACACTAGGAATAAACAATATCGGAAATATCTTGTACATTGGAAAGACAGGTTAAACGAAGATGACACTTGGATATCTCGAGAGGAGCTTCATCGTTTGAACCCTGGAGCACTTGAAGACTATGAGAGGGCCAGAGATTATTCATCAAAGCTGAGTTTTTCCCACCCCAAGGGAAATGATGAGGACATCATGTTCGAGAAGGACTTTCGACGACCAAGGACCAGGTCTTATACAAAAAAAAAAACAACAAGGCCAAAATCTAAATTCCTGCCGCCGAAAGCCGCCTCCGCCGCAACCTCCGCCGTCGCCGCGCCTCCAGCCATCCGGATGACCCGCGCCGACCCACGCCAGACTCACGAACTGTGACCCGCGCCGACCCACGCCAGCCCACGCCGAGTAACGCCAGCCCGCGCCGAGTAACGCCAGCGGCGCCGACCCACGCCAGCCCGCGCCGACCGCACCGCCGCCGAAACGTCGCCGCGCCTCCAACCATCCGAAATTAGGGATAAATACATGAATTTTCATTAATTTTCTCATAATTTTAAGAGTCTATTTTTAGGTGCCTTTTAATTTACCCATGTGTCCTTTAGTATTCCCATATTATGAGTCAAATGTCTTTTGTACCCTTATAGATTCCTATATAAGGAGAAGTCCTCTTCTATTGTAAGGATATACAGTTAATGAAAACTTTTTGAGTGTTCTTTGCTTCCATTCTGAGTTCGTGAGTGCTCTGAGTGTCTTTGGCGTGCTGACTCGTCAAAGCTCTGATACTGGGAGGAGGGACGCGAGGTCCAAGTGGTGAGACGCCACTCCAGCTATCATCTTCCTTCACCGCTCAACCATCTTCAAGTTAAAGTTTTTCGTTTTCCTCATCTTCCTTTTTTTTTACAAGTAATTTCCAATTCCTAGATTATTAATTTGTCGTCAATATATTTTCATTCTGCGAAGTGCAACTTCTATTATAAATTATATTTAAGTTTCAACTGGTACTTAACCAATCTAAGTACTCCCCATTTCTGAGTGTTTGAAAGTGTGTAGCCGTAATCGATTTAGCGACTTCTTAGCCGCTATCGATCCTAGTTTAGTTAGGATTCATTGGTTGGTGCCCCTTTGCGTTCAACCCTCTTCGTATCTAGGATGTGTGTCCCTTAGGGAGACGACCCTGCTCTTGTTGTGCATCAGCCACGAATTTTCTAACTAAGCAAATTTCTTCAATCCTACATCACTACCCCTTTCATTATTTCTTTCTCCCTCCTTAATAGCTTCATAGTAAGTGAGGGTTTGGTATATCAATGGCCTATGCTATGGGCTCATTATGTGCAATCAACCATTCATGAGGAATGGGCTTTATGTTACAATTAGAAATTAAGATGTCTAGAATAACATTTGAAAAATCATTTTTTTTGCTTAGTGAAATACTTGAAGAGTTAGGTAGCAACAACTGACTATTATTTGCTTAATATTTTAAACACTTAAATATTTTTATCTAGAGAAAAGACTTTCAAAAAGAACATGTTTTTACTTTATAAGATGATACACTTATCTAGAATTTATTTAGTTACTACTTAAAATTTTTTAAAACACAATTATTAATATTATATAAAATTTAACACTAACATGATTTCTCAGTTATTTAACCTTAGTAAATTTTGGGTTTGTATTTCAATTTGAACTATTCCTTTGAGACTTGCGTTTATCAATGTACTGCTATGCTAGATCTTGACAATCTGAGGGACTCTATGGTATCATCCAATTGTGGGCATAAAGCTTATAGCTTATAGAATGTTTTATATTTATTGATTTTGGATTTTTCAATGAGAGGAAAGAAGCTATGATCTTTACTTTTCCAATGAGATTTTCAAATCTATGTTGTGGTAAGCTTTAGAAGTTTCCTTTCAATATTCTCTTGCCATATTTTTCTTCATATTTACCATAGGGATAATTAATTCATGGGGAAATTGTTAAGATTTGTTTTTTCAATTGGCATCAAAATTAAGATTAATTTTATGACTTGAAGACTATAACATAAAAGTTTAGTCATTTATTTTATATTTTCTGAGTAATATCACAACTTGCATATCTATCAAATCTTATAAACTATTAACGACAAAACATTATATGTGTGTTATATTGCATGATTAAACTCTTTTATACTCAAAATTATTGATCCATCATAATATAGCCTTATGTCATTGCTCTTGAACTTGTTTATAACTTTTGAAAAAGTTCTCTCTTTTTACTTCAAAATCATAAAAAATCTATCAAACCATTTTAAATTTTTTTTCTCACATTAACCACTTTGTTTAAAACATCTTATCAAAGCTCTTCTTTAAAGCATGCTATCAAAACCTCTTTTTTCAATAGCAAAAACTGTCTCCAAACAAAGCCTATAAGATTATGACATTCATTGTTAGAAGGTCAACTGGGGAAAAATTATGAAGCTTATTGAAAAAACATGCAATATTTGTACACTTTGGCCCAAATTAATGCAAATTAAAATAAATATGGCTAACCAGAATGCTTGATGTGTTTTTTATAAGTGATAAATTCATTTGAGCGTAACAAAATTATAATAATTTAATATTTTCTGACACAGATGTCCTGTAATAGAAAAATACAAATAATTTTTAGTACATGAAGCTTGTTTGTGAATTACGGCTGTCAAATCCTATTAGAAGATCTTATAAATATACAATAATTATAGCATCAATTTTTACAAGATATCATTCTCCTAACCAAACTATCACCAGTTGCCTTTATAAACATTAATTAATCCAACATCGAATTAAAAACTAATGTAAGATCCAATATGAGCTAAGCCAACATTAGTGCATCAGAATAGATTAGTTTATGATCTTTGCCAACTAAATGAAGAATAAATAATACCTCATAGCGAGGCCACTAAAACTAATTCACTTAATGAATCAAAGTAATTTCTT
The DNA here is from genome assembly GCA_023846275.1 of Vanilla planifolia. Classification (NCBI taxonomy): domain Eukaryota; kingdom Viridiplantae; phylum Streptophyta; class Magnoliopsida; order Asparagales; family Orchidaceae; genus Vanilla; species Vanilla planifolia. The sequence continues at coordinate 10,779,239 of CM043868.1, forward strand.
TTTTACTTTTCCAAAGATGAATTGTGATGCATAAAGAAATTTCCTGAGATGGGTAATAAACTTTGCGAAAACCTCAATGGTAATTTTCAAATATTCAAGGAAAAAACACGTAAAAGATGATAAAAGAAGACGTTTCAAAGAGAATTTCTCGTGTACAACCGTAGCAAAGAGAAGGAAACAAGAAGAACAAAAAGGACTGACATATAGAATACAAGCCAAAAAGAAAAAAGTGGACAGGCAATACGCATATTTAATAGATGTGGTTTTGGTGTGCTTCCTTTAAGAAGTGCGAAGACAAGACGACAGAAGGTTGAAAACAATAAGCAAAGCTGGACCCTGCATTGCCAAATTCATGGTTCCTTTTTGAACCAACCTTGTCTTTTTCCTCTCAGTTCTCTTCTGCCTTCTACTAAAGTTGCTATATGCGAATGTCTTCTGTGCTGACCTTGTGTCAACCTTTTCCCTTCAGTGGGTTCAGTTCTTTTTCATGTTTTGTGTAGTGGCTGTTCAAAACCTGACCTGAACTAGATTGAAATGGATGGAAGACATGTCTTCTTTCTCGTTCTTGTTAATATTTCTGCTTAACTGTGATATTTGAACGGGAATAAAAGGAACTCAATCTATTGTTTGCTAATAGGAAAGCATTTTGGTGCAAAAGCAAATCAGCTGCTAAGAATGGAAGCATGGAAGCTAACATTTTCAAGGCAATAATTACACCATCTACATCATAACTCATTACAGTTGAGAACTTCAACTTGTAATAAAAGTTTTGTTGGCAGTAGAAACAAAGTTTTTGGTGTAGCTTTTTATGTCACAATAGGCATATAAATTCTCCTATTAAACCTATCATTTTGTGTTAAAACACTTGAAAGATAGATTTAATGACATCTAAGGGAATGTTTGTTGGTAATTTTCTACTATTTATACAAGGCTATCAAAACAATTTGTCTCATTTATTGCTTGACAACCATTTTGGATAATAGATTAAAGTAATAAATATATACATTAAAAATTAAATGATTGTAATCGTTGAATTCTAATTTAAATTTTAATAATTCCATTGTAATAATAGACTTTGCATTTTCTATGTTAATTTTAAAATGAAATTTAATCCATCACACAGTAATTATTAAAATTTATTTATCATCTATGGTGCTTAGCCCAATCAATGATCACAATGTTTTGCGAATCATTAATTATGATTTTCACCTATATGTTGCATGCCTTAGCTTTTAACGATAAGATTCCATTTTACATTAGACTTTATGTTACGGCTCATCATCTATAAAATTACCTAGTCAATAGTGTAGATGATTGATATGTTTTTGGGATATGTATCAATACCTTGGATTAACACAAATACATCCTATCTCAAAAAATTTACTTGTGGTTCTATAGCAAAAAATCACTTAATTCATTTGAGTGCTTCATCCACGACACTCATAGTCTTTGCATATGAACTTAACGTCCTTTATTTCAAGAGTTCTTTAAATAAATCCATCAAAAGAGGAAGACCATTCTCTAGAACTTTTGAATAGATGACATTTCTACTCTAATGGATTTGGATGTCAAGTAAGCAATAAATACTTATGCACTGGAAAAGATTGCTTTAAGAGGACATGAAGAAGTAAAATTAACTCCCTTCAACGTAAGTGCAAACACACCTTTTTCACACTAGATTCTTTAATGTATTGGAAGCAACATCTTTAATCAAGGATAAAAGGGAAGTTAGATTAGGAATTTTAAAATCTTTTTATGGATTAATCATCATTGATGATAAAGGGAGAATAAGAGATGTACTTCCTAGTGATCTGAAACCAGATGAAGTGGAAAAGTTTCCCTCAAGCAGAAGGTACTCAAAGAACAGGAATTTTCAACTCTTTCTTATGAAGAGAACATTCATGATGGCAATCCTTCAGAGGCAAAAGATGCCATCAATCAACCTCTAGCAATGAAGGTCAAAGAATACCATCCCTTAAAAATGTACAAGTGGAATAAGAATTCAACACTTTAGATACTATTTTACCTGGGAAACCAAGTTGCCTGACAAAAAATGTTGATTATAATTATGACAACGTTAATCATATAACTATGGTTTCTCAGGAAGGAAGTCAGAAAAGGTTTCCAATTTACTTCTCAACCGCATAGGCTAGAATAATTATTGTTTGGCATTAAAAATAATGCGATATATTTTTTGAAGAAATGGAAAAAAGAATAATATATAATAACATGTAAATGGAAACTGAGCTTGAAATTTTATGAAGAAAAGTTGAAGAGTACCAAAGAAAATTTGTTGATGCAGGGGATGATCTCACAAGATTAAGAAAGAATAATATGATTTTTGAGAACAAATAGTGAATTGATGAACAATTAGTAATTTATTATGAAATCAAATGAGATGAATAGTACTTTTTGTTTAGTCTATAAGAGTGTTTGGAAAGTGAAGAAGAGAACTTATTTGGGTAACAAAGTTTGCCACAAATGCAATAGTAGTATGGTTGGAGGAGTTAAGGCTAATGGAGTTTAAGATATTTAAAAACGTAGCCGAGTTATTAATGAAACTATTGATTGAGAAGTATGATTTCCATGTCTATTGGTTGAAAATTCTAGCTGTAGGTTCACACTTAGAAGAAACAGTTGAATGATTAACTAGATATGCTACTTCCAGGCCAACAGATTACCATTAGCTTAGTTTTTCTCAGATGAATCATCTAGAGAGAGGATACTGATTTTCTTTTCCTTTGTCAATTTTATGTGTTGTTTTTATATTTTTTTTCTACTTGTTTATGAGCAAAGAATGTACTCAGTTTTCTCCTATGTTATTTTAACATAATGCCTTTACATAAATATGTTTAAACCTACTTCCTAGATTTTCTGCACTTGATCATTAAATATCATAATTGATTATAATAGCTGGATCCCTGATGTCAATGCTAAAATTGTTTTCTTACTTCTTTTGGTAGAACTACTCAATCTTTTTGCTAGTAATTATTTTGATTTACATGTGTCAGCTTCAAACTGTTTTTTTAATTCTGATATAAAAGGATAAATCATAAAAGCAAGGATCACTAAGTTTTTGTCATTACAACCCTTCTCCTTGTGCACTTCTTTTTCCAAAGGTGAACCCTAACTCTATCTTGCTTTTAACTATCTTTGGTAACTCATGGGTAAATAGAGGAAAGTTAAACTTTCTCGCAATCTATGTTCATCATTTTAAAACTTTTCTTCCCAATATATTGATTGGAAAAACTAATGAGAACCTTTCTCCTCCATACATTTCTTCATATTCTTTTCCTATTCTTTTCCTTTAGTGTCCATCCCAATTCCACCAACGATAATAGACTTTGCATTTTCTATGTCTTTCTTAGCACTATGTATGCTCCCATTATCCATCATTCTATGGATGAAGTTCTTTTTAACAAGTTGTTACGTTCACAATTCAATCGCAACTCTTTCACTATGATTTGTTATTCTATGAATGACATAAATGGAATAGAGCATAAAGTTGTTTGCCACTTTGGGATTTGATAGAAAATCTGTAGGGATTGTTAATATTCAAGAAATAACTAATAGATTCCAATTCCATGAATAATTAGACTGCTACAAGGAATATAAAAAGAGATACTTTTCTGTCACAGCTACTGAAATTATAAGATGGGAACCTGAAAAATAATCAACTTGAATTTTGGAACCGATTCCTTTTCTAAGGGAAGGAATCTCAGTGGGGGCTTATCTTTATTAAAAAAAAATACATTTTAATAGACATAAGATTAGTGAATCATATGATGATGTTTATGCAATGCCACTTCTCTTACTAGTTTATGTTTTTCCTTGGTCAGGATATTAAGCTTGAATTCGATTTCCCGTTGATAAGAAGAGATTCTTATACAACCTAGGAAGAAATGGATTAATCAATTAGATATCAAAAAATTCAAAGAAGAGAAAAGAAAATAAAAAAAAAGCCTTTAACTATTTCCCAAGTGTGAGATCATTTAAGAAAGGTAATCATATTATTTTTAGGAGGATTTTATAGAAAGAATTTTTTCAGAAGAAATTCATATTGTATATTAGAGAAGATAAAAAGTAATATCCAAAAGTGAAATAGCAAAAATCAAGGGTCAATACTTGCACCCCAAACATGACAACACCAACACAAGATTATCCATTAAGGATATTGAGAACTCCAATATGTGAATGATTTTCACACTAATAAAAATGAAACTATAAAGGAAGGAATTATGGTTCCCAAAGATAAGAAAACTTTTTAGGGGATGTTAAACATCCCAAAGGCATGAGAATTTATATAAATAATTATTTTTAAAAAATTAAATATAATTATAATATTTTTGACAATAATCATATGATCCCAAGATGATAAAACTCTACAAGGAAAGAGTAAGCAAATTTATTAATTTATAATTTTAATTGTTATTCTTAGGTTTTGATAATTTATTAAAAGTTTACAAAATTATATATTTGTTAAAAAAGAGCTACGAGTTCTAAAAGAAAATGGAAAAGAGCTTCAAATATTGAAGTTAATTTTATTAAGAATCTAATAGTACCAATTTTATGAGAATTAGATGTTCCACTATCACAAAATCAGAGGAGAAACTTATACAAAAATTATTTAAATTTAAATATAAATATAATTTTAGAAGAAAATTCATTGAAATATTAAAAATATAAAAAATTATGATAGTTTTATAACAGGTAGATCTTGTAAAGTCATTAATTCTAAAAGTGGTTAACATATTTAGACAGTAATTAGGATAAAATAATTTAAGAAAAATCAAAGTTATAAGGCTTTAATTTAAATTTAATTAATTTTCTAATTTTTAATCCCAAACATGCAAAATGGTGACTAAAGTTTACCATTTGTATTAAGCCCAACCTATCCTTTTTTCCTAATAACACATGAAAAATGGCATAAATGTTAGAAACATGTTTAAATAAATAATAAGATTAAGGAAATTATCAAATCACTTAAGCAAGTGTAACACTAAAACATATTTCAAATACATTCTCCAAAATCAAAATATATCACAACAAAGCATATGCATACAACTACAAAGGCAACACCTCCAAAAAAAGGCCAAAAAAATATAATGTTTGATAAGAACATCCTATGTAAACTCACTATAGAGCTCACTCTCAAGTGCCTCTCTCAATTGCCATTAGGTTTATCAGCTTTGTGCACTTCAATAGTTTGACCTATAATATATGCAGATTTCACAAGCTAAGTAAGCAGTTGATAATACAAGCAATAAGTCAATATGAAATGCAATAAATAGAATAACTCATAATATTAAAGGTGTAATAGCAAATGCATAGCATTTATAAAGTACTCAAATACAAGCACATCATTAAAGTAAAATGAATGTCATGCTCAATCTTATTCATATGTATATTATATATCATGCTTTTGATAATATAATATTTCTCGTGCTTATTATTCTTTAATCATCTTTCATTTAATCATTCTCATATTATTCTTATATTTCTTAAAACAAGGGGTCATATATTTCATAAAATATCATTATCCTAACTCCACAAGATCTCATCTCTCCTCATCATCTAGCATCTTATCATATTATATCTCTAGATCCTATGACTTGTTAGATCATATAGAAAGTATGGCCATGTCATATCAACTCTACTCAGTTGAGCCCAACATAAAGTATTAATGATAACAAATGATAACTCTACAAATAGCTCACACTTCATGTAATAATTAAAAATAACAATGGATAAAAAACTATAGTAATCATGAAATATAGTTGTTGTGTGATTTTAGTTATTTATAGTTAATAGTTATAGATATAAATTATATTGTTATTATAATTATGATTATGTATGATTATTGATGCACTTGTAAATTAGAAAACAAACAAAATCTAAGAGTAGTTCTATCCATTTGAATTGTAAATTGAGAGAAATGAATTAAATATGTGATGAAAATAAGGGTCACCACATTGTGGGTGTTAGAGTAGACTTAATTAAAAAATAATTGGAGTTTGAATATGTGGTAAAAAAATTAAGGTTATTATAGTAAGTTACTAAGCATTTACTACTCACCCTTTATCTATTAACACACTAGGCATTACTTGATCTAGTTTACAACATTTCTTTAAGTCAAGGCCACTAATATCTCTATTTTAGTTCTTGATACATCTTATTTTCTTTTGAATAGATAAAATATCAAGAATTATAAGATTCTTCTAGTAGTAATTACCTCAATTATTGATGTGTTGTAATGCATGCTTTGCTTTGAAATTACAACACATCATTCTTATCAAGGGTAAAATAACATATCCTTAACTTTTTGCATTAGATTTTGACATTATTCATCTTGAGGTTGATCTTCCTTTTTTGATTTTAGCGGCTAATAGGGTCTTATGAAGTGTTCAAATAATAGCTTTATATTTCTTTTTCTTGTTGTAATTTATCTACTTCAAAAGTAATCTATTTTTTAGTATGTTGAGCTAGAATCATATTCATAACTAATTTTTTACTCAAAGTAATAACAAGGATGATTGCTTTGCTAAGACAGTAAATTATATCAAAATAATAATTTGTAATAAATTCTAACCTTCTTTTCTATAATTCAATTCTTTCTAAAGGAAATATTCTAAACTTTGATGATCTATGAAGAATCACATTTCACATCATATAAGTAATGTTGCCAAATCTTGAGAGCAAACAAAATAGTCATAAGTTCTAAATCATGAATTAAATAATTTTTTTTCATATGGTTTCAACCTTTTAGAGACATAAGCATTTATTTTTCCAAATTACATTACAAGACAACCCAACCCTTGAAATGAACCATTATTATAGATCTGATATCCTTATGTTCCTTCTAACAAAATTAGAATTGGCATTAATGGAGATGCTATTTGAGAAAGGCCCTTAACAAATTTTCTATAATACCTTGTTAGATGAATAATTCTAATTTTTGAAACAATAGTTTGTTAGACCAACCAATAATTGTGCCAATTTTTTGGGGATCAATAGAAATTCATTTTGCATTAATAGTATGTCATAATAATATAACTTAAGATAACAAAAACTCACACTTAAAGAACTTAGCAAACAATTGATGCTCTCTTAAAGTTTGAAAAATAGCATATAACTCCTTTAAATGATCTTTGAAGGACTTTGAAAATATGTTTATGACAGGTCTTTATGCAAGTTCTTAATAACTATCTTTTAGAATTGCAACAATGGAAAAAGGAGGAATGGAATGGTTCAAAAATCAAGAAACATTATATAGATAGTTTTCAAGCCAAAGAGTGGAAGTAAAAATTGCTTTATTTCTTTTTTTCTTTTCTTCTCTAAGATAAGTTTTGTTTTATTATTTTTGTCTCCCCTTGATAAGAAGCTTAAGAACCTATTTATAGTGGCATAAGAAGGGGCATTTTGATCATTTTACATGCATGAAACACACATAGGTTGCTCTAAGGAGAGTTTGTTGTACTTACTATATGATCACATGTGCTAGATGACACATGTTGCATGTACCTCTCTTGTGACTCATGTGTAAGTGGTAGGTGACACATTCTATGCATATCACACATTAGTAAGTGCATGAGCATAATCCACTAAATGCTTAGTTCCACTCATGGGGTAGGCCACATTCATGATTGGTAGAGTATGCTACTGTAGCATGTTTTTTTGAGCTCGTACACATGTGTGTTGTTTCTTGGTTATGCAAGTTAACTACAATAGTGGTCCACTACATGTAGACTTCTCATGCATGTTGGTCTAGCACACTCATGCCTTGTGTGTTGTGCATGTCTTGCATGTTATGCATGCCACTTCTTATTGCAGTTAATGATTCTTTTTACCCATTTCCTTCACTGAAAGTTTTTTTTTCTCTTTTGAGACCTACCCGATGATGACTAGTTTAATAATTTGATGGATTTAGAACAAATCGTCTAATCATAGACTCCATCTTTTGATGATCAAATCTCATCAAGTCTTCCTTTTTTTCTTAAATGTAATAAGATTCTCTAATTATTTTAGTTTCAACTTAGAATGAATGCCTTAATCATAAGCCACTTCTTATGATGATTCAAGCCACAATAAGTATTTTCCAAATACAAGTCTCTAATTGATTGGATTTTTTCCTCACATCAAGGTCTTCAAATTTGTTGGATACTAAGTTGGAGGACTATAGTCTAACCCTTCTTGAGTCTATAAAATCATAAGTTGCACGAATTTAGCTTCAACCTTAAATGAATGCTATCAATTCTCCATCATTGAGGGGGCAAGATTGATGACTTTGTTTGCATTACTTTGTTTAGCTACTCTTGATTTATATTTCAACCAAAATTGCTCTGATTAACTACAATCTCTTTACTTTACATGTTGTCCAATAGATTTGTCACTAGAGGGTATTAAGCTTTAAGAACCATCTTCATTAACATCATTATTTGTTGAGATAATAATCCACTTGATTCTATAGGTTTGTTGGCTAATGGTTTTTTGTGTAGTCATCTCAAATGATACCAAACCAATCTCCTGCACCCTTTCTCAACTTGCACTTTAATGCCCCTTTTCTTATTTCTTACAATTATCATTGAATAAGGCTCTCATATTAAAAAATGATATATTTGTGAAAAGTCTTGTTCCAAGATCTCAATAATGATTCTTTCTTTAGAGTTTATATAACAATGTAAGAACAAAGTGGCTAAAAACTAAAAAAATATGAAAGAAATGATGCAAAACTAAATAGAATTCAAAGAAATGCTTTTTTCTTCTTGTCTTTTTTTCTCCGATATAATCTTGGTTCTTCTCATGTTTTTTTGTCTCTTTGATAGGATGCTCAAGCACTTATTTATAGTGGTACAAGAAATGATATTTTGGTGATTTTACATGTCTTTGACAAATTGTTCCCACATGGGTAGTTCCAAAGTAACTTATTAATCCACCACACGTGTATACATAGTAGATAACATGTGCTACACCTACCACATATGATCCAATATGCAATTAGTTCCATGTATCACGTGAGTGTAGCACACTGGCATTGTGCATCTACTTGTGTATAATTTATGGACCGTTCCACTATAACACGTTTTATTCACTTGTGTGCTTTCTCTATTTGCTACATATGCTACTTTGTGCATGTGTAGGCCTATCACCTATGTGGTCCATTGTGCATGCCAGTTTTCCATGCTTGTGTCATGTTCCTTAAATGTCCCACATGTTATGTGTACTCTTCAATGCATGTAATTAGTCTTTTTATTCATTTTCTTTATTGATTGGTTATTTTCTTTCTTGAGACTTTCTCAATGTTGAATGGTTCAATAATTTATTAGATCTAATATAGATCCCTTAATTGAGACAATTACAAACTAATAAATATATTTTTAAATATTTTATTTATCAATTCTATAAATGTGACAAGTGCATTGGTGAGACTAAAAGACAAAACTAAAAACTTGTAGTTTTCATATTGAGCTCTAATGCTATGTTGGAGATGTCTTTTTCTTTCATCTTTTATTGATGATATCTCAACCTCGAATCTATCTTGGAAAAGATAATTACACCTTGTAGTTGATCTTATTTATCTCTCTATAGTTTAACACTACTAAATTTTTGGTTCATGTACTGTTAACTTGATGACAAAAATATCATTTTATTATTTTACTAATACTTTTTCTTAAGTTTTTTAGATCATGTATCTCAAGATTTAAAAAGTGAATCAATTGAAGAGCTTGGTATTGAGTCAAGAGCTTATTGGTAATATTTTTGTATAAACTATAATTTGTACTAAGAGAAACACAAAGCTTAAGAAATCAAGAAATTCATTATAGAGTCATTTTTATTGATATTAACATATAAAACATAACAATTTATTTGGGACAATAGGATTCAATGAGATTTTGAGTGTGTGTGATTAAAATCCTTTCAATTACTTTAGATTATATAAGACATGCATTTTATATAAATCTTTTAACTTATAAATATGCAATAAAGCAAAGTTGATTGGTCACATCACTTATCACAGTTTAATAAGGCAAAAATAAAAATATTATGACTTAAGTAAAAGTTAATAAAGCTATACTAATAATACAACATGATATCTTTATTGTATAGTATGATTATTTCATATGTATGATTAGAGAAAGGGTCAAACTTGACAATCTAATATTTGAGTTGGTACAAATGCATTCTTATAGTGCAATGCTCTTCATTGTACAATATAGTCTTATGATAATAGAGAGGTTACTAAATGTATTAGAGTTCTCAATGAGTTCATATAATTTGATGTATACATATTAGACACCGAAAGTCATGAATATCATAAAGTATAATATTATTATAATCAAATAATGCAATCATGTTATGTAGTCTATATGTGTAGAAAATAAATAGATTTATATAATATGAACTTTCTCATCATATAGTATGACCCATATAAAATGAGAGAGATGTAAAATGAAACTAAAGGATGGGAAGGCTATGTACTTTGTAAGATATAATGGTACTCACCATACAGGTAAAATCATGTGTCGGTAAGAGAAAAAAGATAGTTGGATAAGTTTGAAGGCTTGAACGATCAGTACATTTGTGAGTATCGTACAATATGATTAATACAAGAAAAAAGAATAATTACTAGTTTGATAAAATTTTGGAAAATTTTGTTATAATAATTGGTGATTATTTAGAGTTGTTAAAGTCTTGTTAGTGCTTATATAAAGGAATTTTGTTAATGATAAATTGGATATCTTTTATAGAAAATTGCAGTCGAAGATAATCTTGTAGATTAAGGAGATTAGGAGCAAAGCAAAGCTAGAGTCAAGCTTCATTCTTCATCATTTCACAAGCCTTCATTCTATTGAGCTAAGATATCTATATCTCTTTTACATTGCCTTAACTATGATTAGTGTGCCTCTTAATTGAATTGTAGGAATTTTTATTTTGAGCCTTTGATATGGGTTCTTTATCTCATTATTAGGACTTTATATTTAATCTTATATTGGTTATTTTATCATTATTGTAAGGTCTTTCAGATAAGTAATTTGTACAATCATCTAGTCTAATGTTGTGGCTCTTTTAGGCCCTCTATAAATCCCTTTGTTAATTTTTTAAGGGTTTACCTTTATTAGTCTATTGATAAAAGAATGTGGTTCTTTTAATGAAAGCCTTACCATTGGATTTAGGATGAATATAGATTTGGGGTTGGATTAACCACTTAAAACTTACTTATATTCTTTACTTTAAATAAACATTATAGTTGCTAACCTATACAAATAATTTTAGAAATAAATAATAATTTTGAAAACAAGTTTATAAAAGTTATTAAGAAATATAAAAGTCTTTTACTTTTATACTTGTGCTTGCTTGAATTGGATATTTTTATAATTTATCCCCTTCTTATTTGGACATCATGCTCTTATATTCTTTATTTACACATATGGAGACTATCATCCTTCTTATTAACAAATAAAATAAGTGTTCCCATAGGGACAGATTAGGATCAATGGATCCTTTATCTAACAATTCTTGAATCCAAATTTTTACTTTTTACATTTAGAAGCCATTATGTAAGGATATTTTAATGTTGATTCATCTCTAGGAAATAATTAGATCTAAAATACTCTCTCCTTATTGAAAGGGAGAGTAAGAAATTCCTTTAGAAATATATTTATGTATTCACAAATGACTCACACATCTTGAGGCCTTTTGAACTTTGAATTTGTAGCTATCATTGACAATGTAAATCTTTCACTTCCTTTCAACAACATCTTTTGTGCCTTCAACATAGACATTTGGGGTTATCCTTTTCACTTTCTAAAATAAATTATTTCTTCTCAATGTGGAGTTTTTAATTTCACCTTCTTTTTAACACAATCAATATGTACTTCATCATTATATAGTCAAGCCACACATAGAATAACATCAAAATTTACTAGAGCAATACGAGAAACTCAACAAGGAATTTCTTTTCTCTTATTTTTATTTTATCATTGCATGTAATGATCAACATTAAATTCACTCCAATTAGATAACTTTACTAATAATGAGTTATCCAATAGTTTTAATTTAATAGGAAATAGATCAAGCATACAATGGGATATAATGGAATGAAAGTCCTTATAGTAAAAAATGACTACAATTAGAAAATGTTGGAAAGATATAATTCTTGTGATCACATAAGTGGGAGTAAGAGCATCTTGCTACATAATGGCTTAAATTCTAGACTATCTGCCTTTACTTGAGGATTGACCTTTTCCTACTCTACTCAAAATTACAATATATACACCACCTCTCCTTTGTTAAAACCTCCTCTATTTATGCCATAGATAAAAGTTTGAAGTGTAGAAGCAGACTTCAATCTTGCTCTTATGTAAGGGTGGTCTCTAACTAGATGGCCCAAATCTTTACAAGTGAAACACCTCCTTTATCCACCCTACCTAGACGTAGATGTACCTTTATGAAATTTATTATACTCTTATATTGAGTTATCTTTCCACTAGATCCTATATTAGATCAACTATTAACTACACCAGAATCTTATTTGGCTAAACCTAAACCTACAAAATCTCTTACCACTCTTTCGCTTTTAGACCTTTCTTAAATGAAGAGGTGATCTCAATGGCTAAGTGTTCTTTTTTCTTCTTTTTAATCTCCTTCTATGCCTTAAGAGCATTCAACACTTACACAATTATTTTGACATTTTCAATTAAATTTGAAAAACTTGTTTAAAAGGAAATCAAAGCAAGCTTAATAGAAGTTTGCAAGCCACCAATAAAATAAGAAGTATTGTTACTCTAGATTGATAAGGTTAGATGCGCTAAAATTGAGAATGTATGCTAATTTGTCATAAACATGTCCCTCTAAGTTAAGGAAACAAAATCTTCTTGCTTTCTTTTTGTCACAAATAGAGGATCATGCCATTTTTTAAAGTCCTCAAACTCTTTCTAAGAAATTTCCTTAGCAAGTTACTCTCTAAATCAAATCTTGTGGCATGATTCGTACCACAGATTTGTAGCCTCATCTAAAACAAGTAAAGTAGGTGACACCCTTTTATCCTAGGGACATGCCATGTCATAAAAAAATATATCCATTTAAGGCCAACTCTCTAGCACTAGTGAATTAAACTTTTGGTAAATTTTGGAGGATGTATTGTGTGGAATTCGTTGATGATGCTTTCTAGCTAAAATTGTCACTTAGAATAGCCATATATGTGATGGATAATGTAGGTACCTAAACTAGAATACTTTGGCTATTAGATTCTTACTCAAATTCTCTTTCATTAGCAATATTCAAGATTCAACCTAATTGACTCCTTTTTTTATTCTTTCCTATTCCAATCAATTCAATATATATAGATATTCAAAATATTCTAATTAAAGATAGCATATTCTAATACAATTATGAAATGTGCATGTTATATTAGTGTCTTCACTCATAAAGCCCCTTAGTTTATCAACTATATGCTTTGATACCATGCTTCACACCTTGGTTATCCTTTCTACCTACACAAATATAAAAATTAGCATAAATATTGAGAAAACATTAGAGTAAATATAAAAATCAAGTACACTATCACATCACTTAAGAGAGAATAATAATAAAATATATTTTAAATCCATTTTTTATGCTAAAAAAGACATAATAAAGTAATTTCGTATAATTTCAAACGCAACACTACCAAAATAAGCTAAAATTTTCTTGTCTTGATAGCTACTAATGATTAGAACATAAGACTAAATAAGAACATAGAATTTATAAAAATTATAAAATTAAGAGAGTAATAAAAAATATAAATTTAGAAGGTCAAAGAATTAATGAGATACAAATTTAGAGAATAAGTCTAGCAACATATTACATTGTATAGATCTAACATGTGGTATGATCCCAACTGTGTATTACCTTACATTAGGACTATGTAGCTTTTACTTCTTGAGCTATTGTTAGTTGACTCGGGCCATTTTTGGCTTAATAGTTACAATTAATAGGGATATGCTTTACTATACTACAAAGAAGTAATGAGAGGAATGGATATCGTTAACAATCGAGATATTTACACTATGACGTCTAGTATAAAAATATTTGGCATGTATTAAATGCTCTTGAGACAACTATCAGACATGATTTCATATCTTGAACTTTCATATTTTTTCATTACTAGAACATAAGAGCAATTTAGATTTCTTATTTGAAATTTAATTATTATTTTTTCATATATTATGGTATGAGAAAAAAATAAAAAAAGTTTTTTTTTATATTGCAAAAGTTATTTGGTTTGTGTCTTTCAAAGGTATCAAATTATATAACAAAAGTAGTTTTCAAAATAAAGGGTTTTCTTAATAAAGAAAATAGTTTATGATTTTCAAAGCTAACAAGACTTAAATTAAAGGGAGATTTCTACACAAACTTTATAAACTTTTGGTCATTGTTAACCCTACCCTTTATGAGATTTTGGTCATAACAAAATTATATATTTTGTTTACTAATGTATTACTTGAGCTATTTCCTCAAAATAAGTGCAAGTTGATGACCTTGTATGTGATGATGGCATGTGCATTACCATGAGATCTTATTAAGGAGATGGTTCACATATTGGTTCCACTTATTGAGGAATTTACTCTTGATGGTGTGACAACCATCATGAGATGTATTTATTTACTTTCTAGTATGTTTAGATTATTAAAATGTAAAACCTATGCATTATTATATTGTGACACGTAAAATCTCATTCATGATTCATGATTTATCTTTCATATTAATTTGCATATAGTTGTCCATCAACTAAAATTCAAATTGATAAGTTAAAAGGATAACTTAAATTTTCAAATAAGTTATACTAATCATATAATGTATTGTACTTATCATACAATATGACTAGTATTAAAATAAGTGTATAAAAGAGAATATGATAATCTAATAATATGTATTTATAGGAGTTCATCATGTCATATAATAAAATCCTTTACATTATAGCACGATCATCTGTAGACTTAGGATTCTATGATAAAACTTAAGGGTTAAACATTCATACAATACGATTGTATGTCATCATATAATATGACTATATTGATAAGTATAATACAATGAGAATAAGAGAAAATTGAATTGCTAAGTATGGGAAATTGGTACTCATTGTAATGTATGATTCTTGTTTTGATAAAAAAAATATATGAAATAAATTTTAGCAATGAACTTTCAAAGTTTGTACAATATGATGCACTCCATTACATGAGCACAATTTTGTGAAATAAAGAGTTTGCATTAAGTAAAACTAAACCCAGGTATATTTTATGGTATAATATTTATTTATTATACATATGATTCTACTAAATAGAGGGTGTGCATTCTATAAAGCTAAATTTAAGCACTTTGTCTAATATAATAGTTTTTGTCATATAATATGATTGTTATAAATAAAGAAAGTCATATAATCTAACTTACCATCCATACAATTCATTTGGGGTTATCATATTATACAATCCACTTCATCAATAAGATAATTAGTGTCAAAGGCCTATAATAGCTATTTTACCTTTTTGAGAAATAGATTATTATGATTACTTAACCATTGGTGATGCCATATATGGATCTTTTAGATTTCTTTGCATATAAATAAATGAACTACCACTAAGAGAAGAAGATAATGCAAAATCATTCAAGAAAAGAAATCAATTTCATCATCATTGTCATCTTTGAAGAAGCTCCTTACATTAGATTTCCTAAAACTTCACAAAGCTATCATACTCTTAGTCTTTACATTCATTCTTTAGCTTCTCTTTGTTAACTTCATTTCATATCTTTACTTAGTGTATCACTAAAAGATTTATGTCAACTCTAGTTTTTTGTTGTATAAGTTCCTTTTACTATAAAGATGAAGTGGTTGCCTTTGATATTTTCATTTACTCTTGTATCAAGGCTATTGTAAGCCTCCTTTGTATAACATTTTTTTGGTTATTTTAACACTTGTGAATCTTGTGCTATAAAAGTGTCTCACTTATCCATTATTAGACAAAAGGTGGTTACGGATTTTGTAGCTAAGTTTTTTTGTGGCTAGGGGTGGATGTAAGTTTGTGTATTGACTAAATCACATAAAAATTCTTGTCTTTTAATATTATAGTTTCACACAATTTATTTAAAACTCAATAAAGAGTTTTGTTTAAAAAAATTCTTAGAGTAAATAAATTTATATACAAGAATTAGACTATTGCTCAAAGGTTGCTTATGTTAAATCTTTTATAAAGTATAATTCATCATCCTTCTATAGGAATACTGCACTTACATAAATTAAAAAATTGATCTTCTAATTCTTAATGTGAAAGTAATATTACCTCATTAATGTCTTCTTTGGGGTTCTTTTCATGTGCAACATGACATACCAGTTCTTTTTAGATGCTTTCTTCTTTGCTTGAAATTCACTCATCTAAGTTGCTCGAAGTGGTCTTTATAGCATTTTTCATCTTATTCTTGATTCTCCTTTTTGTTAGGTAATTTGCGTATATGAACCTCAATTGTTTGCATTTGTGGTAGATTGTTTCTTACTTCACCTTACTCTTATTTGTTTTTACTTTTTCTTTCTTATTTACTTGCAATATGACATGTCAATATTATGGTTGAAGTTCAAGTAATAAAGGCGATGTAATCATCACATAATGATTTGTATTTCAAGATTGATTCAATTTTGAATGCAATAATTTATTCTTTCTTTAACTTTGGCCATGCCTTCCTAATTTGTAGCATCTTATGCTCATGTATCAATTATATTTAGTTGGAGTATCACCACTTTATACTTAAAATATTGTGATGAATGGAACAATATAGTTTTGACTTAAATAAGAGTTATAAACAAACTAACTATTTAAATGATCAAATGAGGTTGAATACTTAGCTTGTATTAAAACTTATTCTAATGAGATTTGAAAAACATTTGGTATAGACAGGCTATTAATATTGATTCTTATATAGTTTTAAATAAAAGTGAATTAATCAATAACTAAATATAGATATCCATAATAAATAATTCCTTCTAATTTATTAATAGGAGAGAGGGAGAACCTTGGAAACTTCTCAAGTCCCCAAGGTCTTCAAAATAAAAAAAGGGAAAGTTAAGAATGAACTTTTGTAAGAAATATTAATAATGTTAAGGAAGAGATTTTTTTGTGAAGAAATCATGAAGAAAGGCTAAACAAATTACTAAAGTGAGCATTTAAATGAATTCTCTTTTTAAGTTTAGGAATCTAATGAGGTATGTTATTGAATGAAAGTTAATAAAGTGCCTAAGAACTTAATTCTTGGAATTGGATATACTATTCAGGTTGTAAGCTTATAGCTTTATGTGGTCATCAAACTATTAACTAGATGATCAGATAGTTAGACAAAAAAAAATGAAAAAATAGAAGTATCTATTAAAAACTCATTGGATGGTTAAAGCATCATTTGATGAGGGTTAGAAGGTCCACTAAATGGTTAATGATGGTTCAAGAAATCTTAACAAAAGTTTTAGAATCTTTGTTGAACTCATGTCAGATGGTTTAATAGACATTTAATAAGGATTAGATGGTCTAACAAAATAAGAAAGATACCCCATTGGGGATAGGTAGACTATTGGACTGGGAGCTAAATATATGCTTTAAGTGTCCATTTCTAATTGAATATTCATTGGATGGTCTAATAGGGACATAAAGGAATTTGGTTGTTGAGTAGGACAAAGTAATTTGATAGAACAAATTCTCACTTGACACTCATTAGATTGTTTGATAAGAATTATTGAATGGTTTAATAGGGTCTATGAACTATTCAATCAAAGTAAATGTAGGTCCAATGGGACTTAAGCAATGTAATTAACATAACAAAGCAAGTACATTGAACATATGATAAAGTATAATGTACACTCTATGTATGATTATAGAAAAAAAAAGAGAAACAAAAGAGATTGAATTTAAATCTTCTAGTATTTAAGTAGACATTTTGTAGTTTTATTAGTGCATAAGTATGACATGATGCTCTAATGCAAAAATTAACTTATATATGAGAAGTTATAATGTTGCATTACTTCACATATAAAACCTAAACTATAAACATACACACACACACACACACATAGAAGTATAATGTCATGAATAATGATTAGTTTTATAGGTACTTAATAGCTTGTGTGCATGTATAATACTTATATGAATATACATCTATGCTATCATTGAGTATGATATATAATGACATGTGAAATAATGCAAAGGCAATAATAAATTTTACAAAACAGCATGGTGGCTTATTAATGAGCATGTGAAAGATAATAGTAAATTTTGCCTAGTAATAAAGTGGCTTGTCAATAAGAATGGTAATAACAAAGCTTCCTAAGGCCAATAACAAAACTTGCCAATTAAATTAGTAGGAAGAGAAATAAAATGCACAATGAACATATGATTATTTCTTTATGCATATAAATGATACAACATGTTTTAGATGATTGAATAAAATCATGACGTTACATGTTATGATTGTGTTATTATGCTTATTGATCCTATGATTGTAGCTTAGCCTATGTGGCACTTATAGTTTTAGGTGTGTATGATGAGCACTAAGAAAGATAAGGGATCATGTGAGTTGTATACTTACAAAATAAGAAAATTAACAAGTACTAGTTATTTAGAACATGCCTATCTATATGTGCTATTAGCTCTTTCAAATATTGTAACATTTTGAGTAACTAGACATAAGAAAATTACTTGAATCTTGTTATCCATTGCAAAGGACAATTTAACTCTAAATGTTCTTAACTAGTAGTAGTTTAGTATTGTGCATCTTTATAGATATTCATTATAAGTATGAAATTGTTTAAAGGAAGAAAGATGTATATGTAAAAGATAATTAGAGTCAACATGAATGCATGTATTTTGATATATATTCCAAAAGAAAACACAATGTTGATGCTTGTGACTCCTAGGTACAACTGAGCTAATGTCACATAACACTTGTCTCTTTTTCATTCCTCTGAGCCATCTCCATTCATTGGCTATGAGTTCTTTGAGCAATTCATCTAATAAGAAATGGTTTGTCTTTGGATGCTTTGGTTGTTATTATTAGTAGATTGTATTGCTTGGGTAGAGCTTATAGAATTTTCTTAACTTGCTTAGAGTTATTAAAACCTTTTTCAAGATTCAAAAGACCATTAATGTAAGGTCCTTGCTATTTTTTATATTTATAGTTTGATGATTGTCAAAATCATCTACATAAAATTATTTTTCTTTTCCAACCTTATTTAAAAAATAATCATTTTTATTTAGTATAAAAGCCATGAATATATATATTTTTATTTGCAAAACTCTCTCCTTAATTTACAAAGAATATATATTTATTAAAATATTTTTTCTAAGAAATCATTTAACAATATTTTTGGCTTGTAGTGGAAAAGCAACATATATTTGAAAACCATATTTTTTTTTGAAATTAACAACAAATGAATTTAACTACCAATATTACATTAATCTTTTAAAAATTAAAAAAGTTTATAACATTGAAAGTTGAACATAAAGTAATAGCTATTTCAAAAATAGATTTGCTAATGCAACATGTATTGCCTTGTTATCACTTATGATTGTTAACACCAAGAAAAGGAAACCCAATTAACATAGGCTTAGTAAGTAATCAACTTACTTATACTATAAATCATTACACTTTTGGGTCAACCATATGCTCAGTCAAATTACAACACATAAGTAAAAAGATTGTATAACAAAGTATGCTATAATCATTCATGTCCCAAATAAAAAATATTACCATTTTTCTTTTTTTTTAATTTATTATTCCTTCATATTAGTCCCTTGATCCCCTTTAATTTTGATTTTACTAAGTAGGGATTAAATATTTTTATTATTAGAATTATACCTTTTTAGAATTTCTTCTTTGAATTACACCTTGGTTGTGCCTTTTCAGAATCTTTCTTCTTTGAGTTATATCATCCATGAGTCTCTTACTTATGCAATCCTAAGAGCTTTATCCTATTTCCAAATGATGATCCATATCATTTCCCATTTTTTTTATAAATATTATAAGTCTACAATTTACCATGTTTAATTAACAATTTGAAAAGAATTATTTTTCTAAACCACGTCTACATGCCCTTGTACTAATTAAAATTTGCAAATGTGAGTATGTGATATTCAAATAAAAAATAAATAAAAAGGTATATGCATAATGTTATAGATATAACATATCAAAACATAGTATGTAAATTTTGCAAATATATCAATTCAATAAATGTATTCATATTACTCTTCATAATCTCATCAAATTAAGATGTTAAGGCTCTTAACTTATCAAATATAAATAATCAATGGATACAAACTATACTTTCTACAGTTTCCTACCTCAACATTTGATATCATGATCACACTTAGAGTTAAATTGTTATAAGTATGGCCTCCTGTAAGCTTCACAAAGCCAAATTCTTGCTTTTCTTGCTTTATTCCTCTTACTAATTTGCTCAAGTTGTAAAAGTCCCAATTTAGATTTTATGAATACAAGATTATCAAATTTCTCTGAAATTCTCAAACAAGAACTAAAATTTTCTCTTAATTCTTTTGTATAATGTTAAAACCTCCTTCCCATCTTTTTATAATTTTCAATTTAGATGGTTCAAGCATCCCCACCATTATTGTCTTTGGCTTCCTAAAAATTGGCAAAACCACTATATTACTTCTTAATGTGCCAAACTTCAATGGAGTGGATATTACACTTTATTTAATGTTCCATTGAAGTCTCCCACTGTAACACCTGATGAGGGTAAGGAGTGAAATATGTACAAGTGAATGTGCGACAAAATGTATAAGTGAAAATGCACTCTCATGTAAGATTTTTAATTGTTTAGACTTGAATAAATCTCACATTAATTATAGGAAAAAAATCTGAGTTATATAAGTCATAAGTCATGAAATGGTGAGATACCTTTTGGAGATAACCCAAGCTTGGATCTCATAAGAACTCTATAGTTAATAATACTACAATTTGAGTAATTTTGGTATGGGTGACCAAGTAACAAGGAACTCTTGGATAAGGATAAAATCCAATTATATCAGAATAATACCTCAACATCAATGTTAGAATGTTATAATATAGTATCAAAGCAATATTTTCTCTAGTTTGATATAATTGAAGGATGAAGAAAGTAGAAATTAGCTTGCCTGTTATTGTGGTGTTGATATTTAGTCTTGATATTTTGTTTGATAATAACAAATCTTAAATACTTCTAATGAATTTAATTGAGTGATTTTTTTATATTTTAAATAGTTGATTTTCATGTTCATAAGAGAAGTTAAAACAGAATAGAAACAAATGTCAAATCTCATGTAGACCACCTTGGTTTGAATAATAAACCATTAGGAGACTAATTTTGAGTTTAGTTTTAGATATTTTACTTTTATTTTGATTAAAATATTAAGCTTAATTATGATTATTTTTATAAGTCACAAAAATTTGATTTAAGTTAATCATTTTAAAAATATAATATTTTTCTAAATCATGATCATCTTAGTTTTAATTTATCTTGATTATCTTACATTGACCATTTGAAAAAGCATCTTACTTTGATTATATCTTTAAAAACTCTTTTAATAACTTATTGTAAAAGGTAAATTATTATAATAATAAAATAAATAATAATACTTATAATTAATTTAAAAAAAAAAACTAATTTTACTAAATTACCTTACATATAAACCCTAAGAATCGAGTTAGTGCATTACTTTGGTACTAATTTTTTGTAGTAATCAGGTTGGGACATTACTCTTAAACATGTATTTAAAATAGTATCAGAATGGGACATAACTCATAAACCATTAATTAATTACTAATAACAGTGATTATGACCTCTCATATAGGATAATATGCTAAAACCTATTTGAGCACATGAAAATTTGAGAAGGGCTTAGGTTCCAATAATATATCTATATAAAGGTTTACCCAAGATACTTTATATTTAGAATAAATAATCTTAAGATCATTGAGCAAGAGCTTTCATAAAATCTAAGAAATTATATTGATTTTTTAACATAAAGGATCTCAACTTATAAGAAAAATGGTTTTAACAACACATACCCAAGTACTCACATTGGTGGTATAGTGGTAAGGTATACACACAAGTAGAATTCTTAGAATGTCAAAAAAGAAATCACATAATCAATTACAAAAATGAGAAAGTTGGATATGATGATTAAATTTTTTGAAATATGAAATAAAACTACTAAGAACTTTCTTGATGATTTGATGTTCTTTGTGAATATTCTCTTTTAAGGCTCTCTCTCACCTTTTTATGACACCTCTAAAATAACACCATTTGTTTTGTTTACACACAATATCCTTGTATCACATAAGCTTGGTGACAACATTTTAATACTTCATTAAAAATATCATCCCACATAATATAGTGAGCATCCCTATTTATAGGAACCTCAAGGGTACAATAATAATTTGGTAATCTAAAAATTTGAAATTATATTTAAAAATACTAAAGAAAATATTTTAAAAATCTAAAGGATATTTTAAAATTTCAAAAGTCACCATAAATTATAAAAGAAATATTTTGAAAAAAGAGACTTGAAAAGCTATAAAATTAACTAATAAAAGAAGTTTCCAACTGGGCATGTGTGTTTCGATTGATAACAATAAGTGGTGAGGCAACGAGTGACGTGGTTGGTGTAGCACAGGAAGATTAATGCATGTCTCTTTAGGTCTAGTGTTGGTAGGCAACATGATTGGTGTAGCATGGATAGAGAGACACATGATGCTTTGAGTCCAATTTTTGGGTTGATGCAGGTCGAAGCAAATTAATGCGAGTTGACAAGTGAGTGCATGTCGTATGTTGGCAAACTCGTGGATTAGGTATGTACAGATTAAGTAGATTATAGAACTAAGATGGACGACTATAAAAACAATATAAAACTCATTTTAAGCCTTTTTTGAATTAATTTTCAACCAAATTTTATACCAGTAGAATTATAAGATGGTTAAAAGATGACCTATACTAAATATAAAGCTAAACAAATCATGATGCTATTATTTGATCTTCAAATGACTTAAACTAAAGTTTTGATGTAACTTAATGAATTGATGAAAAACAAACTAAATATGTAATAAATAAAGATAAGTTTTAATTGACCCCCATAATGATAATAATAATAATAGATATTAATGAGAATTTGAAGAGCTAATATTGGCATGACTTTGAGTTCAAATAAGATTATTACACATCCAAGTAAAACCTTTATCTAATATACTGAACACTACTATGTCATCCCCTTTAGGTGAGAAAGAGCTCAACTTTATAAAGCTAAGATAAAATCTTTGATACTACTTAAATATCTCTAGATTTAGGTGATAAAGCTCCACCTTATAATCAAAGTATCATCAGAGGTGTGCTGAACTCGTCAACATACCAAAAATCTATATTATTCTTGATCTTATGTGAAAACTATTTGATCACCTAAGATGTATTCCACTTCATAAAATATGATGAGAAAAAGACTCAAAAGACTTAGAAGTATAGAAATCATAAGGTAAAGGAATTAAATCAATAGGACTCTGAGAATAATTTCCAAAACAAATTTCAAAAGAACTCAAACTCTTAGTTTGATTAGTAAATTCAATGCATGATAATAAATAAACCCAAGTTAAATTATTCTTCTATTAGGCTATGAAGAAGATGGTATAAATTTTATTTAAATACTTTTTGTTTGTTTATTTGGCAATGATAAGTTCATAGAAATTTAAGATTTACTTTGTGATGTGGTTAATATAATAGTGACATACGAGAAACTAGATCTATAACATATTGAATATCTCTTAAAGAAAAGACATATCTGGTAAGTCATCGAGAAATATATCCATAAATTCTTTTAACAAGGGTTGGACTATGGGTGGTGGTGTGGGTATACTAGTAAGTTTTTTTTAATTATCACAAACTAGATAACCTCAACACATATCCTTCTCAATCTCAACTAGTGAAATGATACTAAGTAATTTTTCTTTTCTCTTATGTTTCTTTTTGAAGCATTTGGATTAGAAAGTTTCTTCAAAGGAGGTGAAGGGTATAGTGTGATCTTCTTTTTTACATATATAAAAACACATATATTGGTTCTTTTATTTGAGATAGCATCTCAATCATATAAATAAGGTCTTCCTAAAATAAGGCTACCTACTTGAATTGAGATAACATCAAACCATAATTTATTAGAATATTGACTAAACTTTAAAAAAACTCAACACCTTTATTATATAAAAATTGAGGTTTTCATTATCCAAGATAAGGTGTATGGGTGTGGATAATCTATAAATGTTAAATTTATCTTATTAGCAACATTTTGTAAGATGGCATTAATACTACTATAACTATCTATAACAATCTTATAAAATTAGTTTTTAATTCTAATAAAAGTACTAAAGATATTAGTTCATCACCAATCTTTAGGTGATCTTGGTATAGTCAAAGTGCATTTTACAATAGCTATAGGTGATACAATATAGTAAAGACTTTTGCAAAGTACTTGTAAGTTTTCTTTGATCTCCTCATCTAGTTATATAATCTCTTCTTTCTCAACTTCAATGATTTCTTCTAATTCTTTTTTTATGTCTGTTTAGGGTTCTCTTAAGACACTAGCTTATTATATGCCCTCTCACATGAAAACTACAACACTCAACCTAGAACTAGTAGATGGGTTGTCTGAGGGTTTGATTATTAGGCAAGTGGTATGGATGGAGGGGCATAGGTTGCTTGTGGAGTAGAAATAATAAGAATAATGGAAGTAATAGTTTGAGTTTGAGGGCAGAAAGTGAATGAAGAAATTTAACTCTTATAGGTAATCGATCATTCAAATCTTTCTACATCATAAGCCACTTTATATGCCTTTTTTAAACTAATAACATTTCTTAAGTATGACTCAACTTGATTAGAGTTTCTAATCTTAGCTTAAAATAGAGAAAATACTACTTGATCAAGTTTTTATACAACACATTTAAGCATATAATCCTCAAATTTAGCAATATATATTTTTATAGTCTTTGAACCTTAGGATTGATGTTTTCATTTATCTAAAATTTTACCTAAATAAGAGGTGGGCACATATTTAGCTCATAGGCAAATCTTAAGTTCTCATTATGATCAGGTTAATACTTGATCTTCATCAAGATCACTTTTCTAATGAGTGAACAAATAATATAACATTTGATGTGAGCTTAATTTTTACAAAGTAGTACTTTTGATGTACATTAAGATTATTCTAATCAAAATAATGTTTCATTCCTATTTTTTAATCTTGATATATTATAGGGTCTAAACTACTATCAAAAGAAGGGGCTTCTATTTTAACCATGTTAACCTGGCCATCATCATCTATACCATGTCTTCTATCATAGGTATGTGGAGTATCATGATGCCTAGGTCAATGTTCTAGTTGGTTAAATTCATTTTTAAAGAATAGTTTTCCAACTTCATAATCATTAATCATAGACCTACTTTATCTATAGGTTTCACTTAATCTATTATCTCTACATTGTTCTAATTGGTCTATGTGTTTTTTTAAGGTTGTTCTTAGTTCTTACACCAATGAATTCTAAAATTACATGTTATATTCCTACGTTCTTGGTTGGTTGTGTTGGTTGAGAATCAAGTATTCTATATTATTTTTGTACCTAATAGTTATAAATTATTAGGATGAAAATAAAGTTTTTCATTTGGGATCATAAAGAAAAATGAAAATAAATAAATCCTAAGATATAGTGACAAAATATCATATAAATAAAAAATGTTGTAATATCAAACTTAAAAACAAGATTGTATATATATTAATAACTTGAAATAATTAAAAAATAAATATATAAAATTAAAAGATACTTGATTAGTAATACATTACAATTATGCAAGTTTCTAAAGCTAATCATGCTCTCATACCAAAGTTGATGTAGGATGATGAGCTAAAATAGATTTTAACATATCATCCTACATCAATCTCCCAAGCAAACCAAGAGGTAGCCAACCCCAAAGTCAAGGTTGAGTGAAAGGCAAAAAGAAAGTTTTATAAACATAAATTGTTAAAGAAAGTAGGTCATGTGAGATTAAACTATGATTATATTTATGGAAGTAACTTTTGAATAGTGAGAGCGAGTTTTGTCATCTAATTATGAAATTTCATAATCAAACAAATGCATCTCATTTTCTTTTTTAAATATACTAACTTGATCAGTCATCTAATCACATAATTTTGCAATTGAAAGGTCTAAAATTAATCTACATGTAAAATCTAAATCCATTCGTCTAATATCTACTGAGATCTAATGGTCTAGATCAATCCTTCTATTTAAGTAATACCAATTTAATTCCATTTATTTTGATTACAAAGTTTTTGTGATCAAATAGTCAAGATTCTTTCTGATTTGCGGCTATGTTTTTCAATGATTTGAATCATACAATCCTCATAATGTCCAATGGACCATTTGCATAACAGTTATTTTATCCATTATTTTAATACATATGTTTTTAATTAAAAATCTACATTGACCTAGTTTCAATTAAAATAAGCAATAACTATTATTTGGTATATTTAATTACTACTTTTAGCATTTGAAAAATATCTATAAATATGAGATTATTTAGAATAATTAATTGATTAATTTTTTATGCAAATTTGATAAAATTGAAAGAAAAATTTCAAGTCATTCAAGCCATTAGTAGTCAACTCTCTTTGTCAACACCATTCACTACGTCTTTCATCATAAAGCTCCAAATCTTTCTTTCTTCTTAAATTAGCTAAATTCTAATTTTCTTTGTTACTAATTAATTTAATTAAAATACTTGTGTCTTATTGACCATTTCATCTAGAATTGATTTTTTTATATTAAGTTTGGTTTTGTGTTATCAAATTCTTTTCTTCCATTGTCAATTTTATTTTGTTGAAATATCGTTATAACTTGTCTCATTTGTTTCATTATTATGAAAGTTTAGCATGTCTTTCTTTTAACAAAAGGCTTATATTGATTAGTTTCATTTTTATTTAATTTTTTATCGATGGTGAACGTATGCTTGATTTAAGCCAAACCACTTAACAGTTGTTGGTATATTTTGTAATTATCGAGTAATTTTGATGTCATAATTTCTTTAAAAATATTAAATAAATTTAATATGTCTTAGAATAAAATTAAAAATTAGGCAAACTCACTTATAATGATTATCTTGAATTTATTAAAATAATTATTTTAAAATATTTTCTTTAAATATATTTTTTTTTTAAAATTATTTTTTTTATTCCTGACGATTCAACCTCTCTTATTGAAGCACACTTCACCTGTTAGACTCAATGACATAGGAGGAAAATACACATGGGTGAAAATGTGTTAAATGTACTAATGAAAATTGAGCTCTTATTTAAATGTTTTGAAGATACTAAGATTAATAAGTCCATATCAACTACACAAGTGTAGATCTTGAGGTTTATAAGCCTCAAAATGGTCAAGTATCTTTTGTGAGTACCTTAGGCATGGATATCATAAGAAATTCATAACTAAATATACTAGTGTCATAATAAATTGTTTTATGATGGGCGACTAAGCGAGAAAGAACCTCAATTTTATAAGAAAAAAAACTTAATTAAATCTAGACAATATCTCACATTTACTATTTCCATGACTATAAATGACAATTCTATGTAATTTCAATTATTAATTTCTATTAGGGTTAATATTGATATTAAAAAAATTTAGATAATTATCTAATTTTTAATTAAAATATTAAACTAATTTTAATTTCTTAAATCTTTTGATCAAAATAAAATAAAAAAATCTAAATAAATTTTAATTTAATCATAACCCTTTAAAATATAAAACTAATTTTAATTTCTTAAATCTTTTGATCAAAATAAAATAAAAAAAGCTAGATAAATTTTAATTTAATCATAAACCTCTAACATTCTTAAAATTTTCATAATTTTTTAATATTGTTTAATATATGTTTAATAATGTTTATCATTTAAAATTATAGACGTAATATCTTTTCTCATAAGTATGGCCTCTTGTACATATCAAATTTTTATAAAATAAATGTAATTAAATTCCAAATAAAATTTAATAGTTTTATAATATTTTTACATTTTTTATATTATGTAATAATTTAATAATTTTTTTCTTTAAAAATATTAATAATAATACTTTTTCTATAACTTTGACCTTTTGTTATAAAATCAATTTAAATTTGAATTCCATAAAATTTGTATCATATAATTTCTAATAATACTTTAGAGTTTTATATCTATCCTTCTTCTCCCTCCTTTGGACTCAAAATCTCTTTCTCTAAGTATATACAAATTTTTGAAAAATTCTAATAATTTATAGAAATTCTAGAAATCATAATTTAATAAAATTTTTTATATTCAATAATACCGATATGTCTTTTCTCTCCTTTAAGCTATATTGCATGACATGATCAACTTGTTTTTGACAAGAAATAAATTTTTTAATTATTATTTAATACATAAAATGTTGAGATGTTATAATTATTTTAGTCTCTAATAAACATTAATCTTATAGACTTGCCTGAGATAAGGCAAATAAGTTTGGATTCGTGTATCATTGTTTTTATTCCCTCTTCTTAAGTTGATTATTATCTTTGCTAATTATTTGTTTGGGCAATTCGAAGATTTATTTTGTGGTTTCATTAAGTGACTAAAGATCACAATATAGAATACTGATTGCTCAAGAAGTTTATTATGCATAATACTTTTTCTTATTATTTCATTATTCATTTGTTTGGTGGGACATTCAATGGGTGATTCAACAATATCCTAAAGTTTTGAATAAATCAAATCAAGGAAGAATTGTGCAATCTATTTTTCCAATATAGATAAAAAAACTCCCCTTAAATAAGGGAGAATTGTGGGGAGAGATACTCTCTCCAAATGTAACTGATTCATCAATGATTGCATGAGACATTACGCAATATCCTTCTAGTTGTGCGATTCTCTAGAAACAATCTTACTTTAAATCAATTGTGGGTGGATAGAATAAGTTCATTTTAGAAAGTTCTTTGGTTATGTTTTGATAAAAATTCTTGAATAAAATGTAGAAATGTAAAAGCATAGTGTTGTTTAAACGATTCTACATCAATCAATAAGCCTATGTCTACCCATGTTTTTGGAAGACCAAACTTCCCAAACCAATGCATCTTTTGCAAATGCATGTAAGGAAAACTCTCAGAATAATCCACAATAATCAAATAAAAAAATCATAAAGAACGAACTCAAGACAACATGAAAAAAAGAAGATTATAATCAAATCTCTTAACAAATTCCTATTATCCCCTTGATGCACAATTACTATCATTGTGAATAAGTTTAGATGAAGTTACCAATTACAAAAATGGGGCCTTCACTTATATGTTTTTGAAATATTGAACTTCCAAATCCTTCCAAAATTCTTTTAGCACTTTTGAGAGATTGCTAGTTCTTGATTTGTAAAATTTTTTGTCATTTGATGATGTTTTAGTCCAAATTTTTCACTTATTTGTAGACTTGGATTGTTTAGAAATTTTATCAATGGTCATATGACCATTCAAGGAATTAAAAATATAATATGATATTAAAATTTGATTATTGTAACTATTGCAGGTTTTTTACAAAGGTTTCAAACAATTTGATCATAACATTGGATGGTCCAATAACATCAAGTTCTATGCTCTTGATTTTCGGATAGGCAATTGAATTGTACGATAAGTGATTTTGTAGACTATTGGACAATTGATCAAATGGTCCCATGGTCATCTAGTAGAATTCCATTTTATTCTAATTTAATTAGATGTTCCAACCAATCTTCAAACTCTTCATCAGATTAATAATGAAACAAATAATAGGCACACTAATGGTCATTCAATAAAACTCTAATTTAGGTAACCTAGATAGCCTATACATTGCATTAACCCATCAGTCAATATGTAATTATTAAACCATACATCATATGCTAATTAGATAGTTTGATAGCCATTTGATAGTGAACCAGTTGGATGGCTATAGTTATGATAAATATCAGATCCTTTATCACATATTTGAGACATAACACAAACATTCAATTCAATGGTAATTTGATAAAGACCATATTTTTGAGTTAATCATCTCTTTCTTATAGAACCAAGGAACATATGATATACACCTAATTAAAAACATATATTTTTCATAAAATCATCAAGTATACATCAAGCAATTTGATATACACTCCAACACAAATTACTTATAAATTTGTTTAATGGCAATCACATTAGTCGATTAAGTGATGCCCAATGCATGATTCAATAGGTTCAATGCATGGCCCAATACATATAAAATCTTGAGATTAGATTTTTGTAGAAAGGCTACTTAAAAAACTTCTATGAAAAATATATTATGTTTTTACATATTCAAAATCTAACTCATTAAAATTTTAGTTTCTCAATAGATTACATCATAAGTTTTGATGTGCTGTTATCATAAATAAAAAGGCTCAAATCTTTGAGCCTGGACAACTATTACACCATTTCAAAATATCCTTCTCATTATCTTGAGTCAAAGATATTTACTGTAGTTTTTCATGTTTAATAAACTATTATGGTCTCACCTCACCATATGCTTATTAACATAACTTAATCTAAAATTATGCACAATTAAACTAACAAATAAGGATACTAAAATTTAAAGTAGAGACCTAACAGTGAGACAAAAAATCCATACATTAATCATTCAGGCACATATACTAAATAAAATATTAACTTAAATAAGCGATCTAACTATATAATTGTATATAAACTATCCATAGTAATCGACATTTCTATATTTACACATCTATCTTCTACAAATTAATTTTGACCTAAGTCACAATTTACTAAATTAAGCAAAAACCTAAGAATTATAATTATTTCATAAACTTTAAAAATTTATAACAAATTAAGTACTTATCCAAAAATTACAAACTAAATATCATTGGACTCATCTCATAAATTTTTTTCATTAATATACTTGAATTAGGTATTTGGTAAATTTTTGAAATGATAACATGCCTCATAAGATTCTATTATTACTTTAATATTTTAATATATATATATATATATATACTCTATTTCAAGAAATTGACTTTATTACATTAAAATTTACCTTATTATAATTACATGGACTAAATTTTAAAATTTATCACATGTTAAATTTTACAAAAATAAGAGTTGTAACATTCTTCCCCTTATAAAAAATTTCTCCAAAAATTTTAGAAAAGTTGAGGGTATTCCTTTATCATATCAATTTTTATTTCTCATGTTTTATTTTCATTTGAGCCTTTCTTATAAGACTTTTGTCATAATAATTACTTTGTTTCTTAGTTCTTTTTCCCTTTATCCAATACATGAATAGGTATTTCAAGAGATGCTAAATTTGGTTGGATTTAAATATCTTGATCTACATAGTTGATCACATAGAATGGATCTAAAACACATTTTCTCAAAGTTGAGATATAGAATATATTATGAATTCCAACTAATCATTGAGGCAAAGTAATGTAATAGACCATTCATTCAAAACTCTTTAAAATTTAGAATGAATTAATATACTTAAGTTTTAATTTTCCTAACCTTGTATATCTTATAACTTATTTTGTCATGTTTACTTTAATAAAAACATGATAAATACCTAGAATTCAATAAATTAGTATCTAGCATTAAAACACTTCTTTTGTCTACAATGGGTTACTTCTAATCTTGTCTTGATTTTTCTAATCTTCTCTATAGTTTATTTTATTAATTTAAGACATGAAATACTTTTTCTCTCCCTTCATTCCCTTATTAAGATGATTAAAATTTTGTAACAAATAAAATTTTATAAGATGTCATCTAAATACTAAATTGATAATTATTGTTATAAATAAATTTTATAAATGGTAAATGACTATCGCACACACCTCTGAAATCTAACAAGCATTATCTTAACAAATTCTCCAATGTTTTAATAGTTATCTAATAGTTTCTAACCAATCTAGTCTTGTAAAAAAAATTTATCATATCGTAATATTCCTTTTTACATCAAGCTCCAAATCAATGTGTTCATTTCAAAAATCATCTACTTTTCTCCTTATACTAGTAGAATACTATTTTCATTGACCTTTATTACTGAAAACATTGGCTACTATATTTAACTTCTATGGGTGATAAAGTTTTAAGATCATAATTCTTAATAAACTTTAACTATTCTTTTCCTTAAATTCAATACTTTTTAGTTGGAAATGTATTTTAACCTTTGATGATTAATAAAAATCTTATTTAAAGCAAAACTAATAGCTATCAACTCCAAAACATGCACAAAATAACAAATCTATAATTTACCAAACCTATTTATAACAATAGTAAAATTCTTAAAATTATAAATCTATCTTGGCATAATCAACATCCTTATATTTGGATATCTACCCTTCGCAAATTTGTTTTGATTTATGTCAAAATTTATAACATTACAAATATATCCCTAATAGAAATGTTAAATATATAATTATATATTAAATTTTAAAAATTCATAATAAAATAATTATATATTGAAAAATTACAAACTCGATACCATTAGATTAATCTTATAGTCATTTTCATTGTTATACTCAATTTATATTTTTGATATTTTTTGAAACTATGATATGCTTTTCAAAATTTCAATACTATTTTAATATTTTAACTTATGAATATTATATTTTAAAAGATTAATTTTATTACTTCAAATTATATCTTGTTATAATTATATGGGCTAAATTTTAAAATTTATCTTATATTAAATTTTATAAAATGGGGCTTATTACCTAATCTTTAATCCATAATTTTTTTTAATTTTTTATTCTCTTTTTGTTTGTTCACTTTCGGATGTTACATGTTTTCAAGTTTACAAATAGCATAGCTAATTTCTATTCTTAGGAGATTTTTATGGGTAATTTTTAAGTGGGCAAAAGGCATACACTTCTTGCTTGATGATTGCTAATGCCATCTTGTTATGAGTCATAACTTATGTCTTAATTGCTAAACCAAAACATAGAGTAAACGATTCTCCATTTATCTCCTTTGTCCATATGTGTAAAGGATTAACTTATATTTTTTTAATCATAAAAGTAGTTATGACATTATATTACAAGATAAACATATTGTATTCCACTTTTCATATAAAAAAAATTATGATATTTTAGAAAATAAAATAATCTTTTTTTATATTCACATGTAATCCAAAACAATCTTGACCGAAAAACCTCACATGTTTTGGTTAAGTCCAACTGCAACTACTCAAATAACGGCTGCCTTTAAAAGGTGTTAATCCATTGAATTTTTTCGTCCAATATAACCTTTAAATAATAAAATTTATCAAATAAATTTTATAATTTAAAAAAAAAATTCAAAATCAACTTTATTATGTTTTTTTATTCAAATACGCGCATAAAATTCTTGGAACAAGATGCAATAGGTAAACCAAACCAACAACTCATTCTAATTTATAATGCCTTAAATGGCCTACGTAGCTCACGTCAAGTATCAAATATCAACATCCCCATCACATAGTCACGCCTGCAATAATTAATTACAAGTTTACTCCGAACCCACAAAAATGGGGGAAATCACAAAAACCAACACAAGCTTTTTACCAACAGGACGTGCTCAGATCTAACTTCTTTATGCCCAGTGCGGAGCAGTAAACGCCGGGGCATTCGCCGGAATCGGCTCATAGAAGAATGGCTCCGCCGGATGTCGCCATTCCCCAACACCTTCCTTCTCACCGGCAGCCTCTCCTTCCACCTCGCGGGCCTTCTTCCCCTCCGCCTCCGTTGGCCTTGGATCGGCCATCAGAGGCATGGAGACGATATCCAGTGGTGAAAGGAAGGGGATCGCTGCCTTCCACTCAGCGACGCTGCCGGATGGCCGATCCACCTGAATCGACGATGGCGCGTGCATCCGCAGCCTACTCCTAGGCCTGCGAATCTTCCCGCCGCTTCCGGCTCCCGACGTGTCCGCCAACGACATACCGAAAAGCTAATCCGCTGAAGTCTGTGTTAAGGCGTAGGAAAAGCGGAAAACCACGGATGATCTGTGGCCCGTGGGGTTCTTGAATTGGGAACGAGGCATAAAAGTATTCGTTGCGCATGTGATCGGCACGTGGGACAAACGAACATTTGTGGATATAATGCTTGGATTTTATTTTCAACATAATATAAATAAATTTATTTATAATAAAATGTTTAATAAAAAAATAATTAAAAATTAGTAAAAACCTGGATCATTTTCTTTTTGGTTCAAATGGAACTCAAATGAATAAACAATGATTTAAGTTTAGCATGAATCTATATTAAATTGAATGTTTTTTATGGTTAGATAAAGGCTTAATTGAAGATCGTCCAATTGATCTTAAACTAAGGTTTAAGCAAGTTAGATTGAATTTTTAATAATTAATTATTTTCTTATTTAGCATGATGTTTTATAAGATTTTAAATAGTAACCTTTTTAAAAAAAGTGTTTTATGACTAAAGTAAAAGATTTGAAAAGAAAAATGTTTAGAACATGTGACCATCAGTTAGAACAACTATCGTAATGTGAAAATATTAATGTAGGAGTTAATATAATATATGCACATCCAATTGTAATGTTGTCCCATATACAACTTTTGTATCGTATGCTTATATATGTAAATGGTTTGTGTCACTTTTTCATACATCCATGAACATTTATTTGAAAACTATTTATAATACGACAAATAGCATCAAGAAAAGGATATGTATATGTCAATTTTGCATGAATGTATATGCATGTGAAGAATTTAGTACTTTACATGATGGTCTTAGAGTGTGAGATAAAACAATTTAAATTGAGTTGAATAAGAAAATTTAGTATTGCTCTTGGAGTTTTTAGTGCAACACATGAGATTAATGTAGTACATGAAGTCTTAATTAGAATACGAAAATAAAAATCAACTTAAATTAAACTAAATTAGAGAATTTATTACTATAGTGAAGTCATAAGTTCATTACATAAGGAATTTTAATACTGTACATGGAGTCCTATGTATTGTACATGAAGAGTAATTTGATTGAAAACATGACACATATATTATATGCTTAGTTTGTATGTACAATGTTTAACTCTTAGTTCACTTGTAATTTATTTGATGATAATAAATTATTATTTTTTATTATATTAATACTTTTTTTTTGAAATATTTTATATTGTGTATATTAAGATTAAATAGATAAATCAATTGCAGAGCTTGGACTTTACTAAAATGCTAAAGTGATAGTATTTGATGAGAATATAATTTGCACAAAACATGAAGTTTGAGCACACTTGAAAAAGTTATTTTTAAATTCTTTTTACTTTGAAAATGAAAGACATACAATAATATTCTTAAGATACTATGATAATGGTGAAGTTTTGAGTGAGCGAAATAAAACTTTTCAAATTATTTTTCATTCATTTAGGTAAAATTAAGGCATAGATTTACTTATTTATGCCACAAATCCAAGTCCAAGCTCTCCAATAATTTTTCTTATGATTTTAATAGAGAGCTTAACTATTTAAAGCTTTATTTATAATACACATAAAAGTTCACTAATGGTATTATCTCATTCCATCTCTAGGATTTTTTATAATAGGTTCTTTCTTCATGAATTATTCTTAAACATTTAAACCCAACTCTAAGACTAGACTTACTTTACATAGTCTTATTTTAACAACTCAAGTCTCTTTTTCAAACCCTATTAGGAATCAACTATAAGACCTTAGTGTCTATCTTTTGTCTTAGAAGTGTTAGCTAAAGCCAATCTCCTTGCTTACAAATTTTGGGGCAAATCATTAGGTTTTTTATGCTTTGCTTCAACTTTTTGATAAATTAAATATTTCTAAACATATTGATTCACATCTTGCTTGAACACTCTTCATTATAAATGGGTTTTAAGATTCTTATATATTTAGTCTCCCTTAGGTGTATTGCTAACTTATTATCATGGGCCTCTTTCAAGATATTATTCTTGAACAATTGATGTCAAGGAACACATCATCAGCCATGATAAGTCAACATACAATTTCTTAATAAAAACTTTGAAGTCTAATTAGTCTATAATTAGGCAACCTCAACCAAAAGCCTTAGATTCATCTCTATAGTGATCTCAATTCATCCACCTAATCAGCATGAATGGTAAATGAGTTAAATTGGGCTATTAGAGATTACATTACTAATTATTCCTAAATTTGATTGAATTTAAACTCAATCATTTTCTCTGGTCTATAATTAAAAATCATATAAAATAAAAATTCTACTACTATTAATGACAAAATATAAGATGTGTCATTTAATGGATGTATTAATTTTGATTGTCTCAAGCTTGGCTCTTATACAACTCTTAGTTTCTTGATCTTACAAAAATATAAATGGATGAGATGGAAAGCTTAATAGAAAATTCTTAAGTCATACAATAAAATAAATATAAAAATAACTAAAATAATATGTATAAAATAATTAAATCAATCATGTAAATAAATGACATCAATTATTAACTCTTACAAATATATAACTATCTATCAAATAAGTTAATACAAAACCTTATGATGTGGCTAACTAAATACTTAACATCCCCTTACTAATCTAATACAACCTTCAATCAAAGAGAATCATGACAAGACTTAGTACCCTAACATTCCTCAAGACAATGCCAATCAAATGAGCCAACCTTATAGTTCTTAGAGTCCTATACATCATATGTACTCCTCATCACAATCATAGCACATCATTTGTTTTTCCATTAGACTAAATATATAATTATTCTCTCTTAAGATTATTTATACAATAATTTTCAACCAAT
Organism: Vanilla planifolia; assembly: GCA_023846275.1. Taxonomy (NCBI): domain Eukaryota; kingdom Viridiplantae; phylum Streptophyta; class Magnoliopsida; order Asparagales; family Orchidaceae; genus Vanilla; species Vanilla planifolia. The sequence goes on from CM043868.1 coordinate 10,816,082, forward strand.
CCTAGAGATTCTTATCATGTCATCTGACATCCTCTTACAGGCTCAACTAACCACATGTAACTATTACCACTTGGCCAGAGAAGTAGAGTAGCTAGCCTATTTATCTCCTGGCAAGACCGAAAGTCTACTACATCTAGCTTCACTTAGCAAAATCACTTCAATAACTCATAATATCTGGCCAACTCTAATCAACCATCACCTAACATTACTTAGAGATTTTTTTAATTTGAATCTAACATGTAGAAAGTTTTAAGGTTAACTAATAAACTAGTAGGTCAAAGATTTCTCTTAACTAAATTTATCATCTTGGATTCTCCAAGCTCTGATTAAGACAATCTAAGAATTTAATCTTAAATCATATTATAAATATTTACGTTTACTATCATTTTGATATCTTATGATTTCTACCAAATCATAGTTTAATTATTTGAAATATCTTAGCTCATTTTTTCATATTTAATATGGTTCCATTTGTTCAAATAGTCTTGATATTTATCCTTAGATTTAATATATAACTAATTATTATTACAACAAAGTTTTAGTTTACACAGGTTTCATTAATAACCCATATACTTCCAAGATAAACTTGAGTCATAAGACCCATCTTAAGGTCTCTTCTGAGCAACCACACATCCCTCTGATAACTATTCAAGGTGTCGTCATGTGGTCTAAAAGCTAAATTAGGGCATTCATGATCTTACCCAAAGAACTTGACTAATCCATGGGCCTTGCCAACATTTTTATCTTCTTAGTTCTTAACTGAACTTAACACATCTCTATGTCACAAGTATTATTTCAAGCTCTCCAACCTTTTCTCATGGTCTTAGCTTAGATTAACTATTCAAAGTTTTATTTATAATGTGCATAAAGGAATTATGAATGATATTACCTTAGTCCATCTCTAGGATATTTTATCATAGTTTTATTTCATATGAATTATCTCTAAATCTTTAAGTCTAATTCTAAGGCTAGGCTTATCTTACATAGTCTTATTTAAGTACCTCAAGTACCTTTTTCAAACTCTACTAGATATTAATCATAAGACTTTAAAGTCTATCTTTAGCCTTAACATTGCTAACTATATCCAATCTTTTTTCTTATTATTTATATCCCTATCAAACCTAATTTGCTTCTAAAGCCCCAAATTGAGCCCTTTCAAGCTTTCCAACTAAAATCCAAAAGCCATACACACCTTAAAAGTAATTTAGTTTCTCTTATGGGTTGATCCCATGTTTCTTATAACTCAACGAAGCCATGGATCAATGCTTCCAAAGCATACCCAAGGAAAAGGAATACTTAGCCACAATAATCTTTAGGGTTTTAGCTAAAATTTCCAAGTTTCAATTCATAGTTCATCTTCTAGCTAAGATTAAATTGTCCATATATAAGTTTACACACTTTCATGCATGATTTTGTAATAACAACACACATCTATCATGTCATGCCATCTAGTAGAAATTATGGGTATTATTATGCTCAGCTATGGTGTCATAGATCACATACATATTTCAAAAAAATAAATTTACAACATAGAATCAAGTCTTATTTTAACACATTATTTGATTTATCATGACATAAAACTCCTAGTTTAATCATGCTACATTCAAGAAACACTCAATTTTTAATATCATAAATTAATTATACTAAAAAATATTTACATACAAGCATGGAATTTACTTTTCTTACAACATGAAGTCTTGGGGTTGCACAATTAACAATTCAATGTGTGATGAAATCTTAAGTTATTCATCCATAAATTAAGATAACTACATATGCTAACAATTTACACTAACATTCTAAATTACTTAAAAAGGAAAAAGAGATATCTAAATATCTTAAGCATTCTAAACATTAAATATTACATGCTTTTAACCTTAGTCCAAATGATAATATCTCAAGTAAGAAGTGTTTTGCATCAATAATAAATATTGTAAGTCCAACATTCATATAAATTAATAGACAAAGCTAATCATAAAAGTATATAATCATAGTATTTAACTTGAATTCATGGGTAGTATAAAAGTGCATATTTTTCTTTTCTTTTTTTACATAGCAATTTTGTGGAATAAGATCATAATCATTTTCCTAGATTTTTATATGAAATTTAACAAGATAATTTATTTTTTCTTCCTTAGATCTTAACTAAATTTAACATACAATCTCAAGAGTCATCCAAATCTTGAGCTCTTCTTACTCATAATGAGGCTTCTTTCATTTTTTCTACCTCATAGTTTTCCTCCTTGCAATCCTCCACAACTAAGATTTTTTTAAAGCACAACCAAATCAAAAATTATCCTTAAATAAGGTCAATTAACACCCCTAATTCAAGATATTATTTCAACAAACTTGCCCTTTTCCAAACTTTAGATTTAGAGCATCAAAATTTCAATGGTTGAGATTAAGAGCAACTAATTATAAAATTAAGATTTATTCAACATCTTTTGATTATCTCATCATATTGTATGTTCAAATAAATCTAACAAATAATAATTTTTAGATATCAATTTATATGATCATGTTATTATATTAATATGATACACTCTAAACTAACTATAGTTGTATGATGTCATTTATCATATTATACCATTATTAGGTCTCTCAATTATTTTTTTTCGTTATTATCATACTTGTATGATATGTTTCTTCATATCTATATGATCAACTCTCCATTTTCTTTATTGTCATTCATATACAATGTCTCAATCATCCTTATATAATCAATTTCACTTTTCCATACAAGATTATATTTTATGATACTCTTAAACTATACTATATGATACCAAGCCCCATTAGATACATCCACACTTAACACTTGGGATAATATCATATTCATAATAAATATATAATATTGTATAACTAAATCACACTTTCACAACCAGTATCCTGATTGTCACTATTATATGATTGTACTGTATGATTAACAAATCTAATACTATACGTTATTCATAGTCGAGCAATCTGTCAATTCTTCTCATTTATCATATCATATGATCTACAACTATTGTATTATACAATTTTCATCCAATGCATAGGAAGTAATAACTAAACTTAATTACTTAATTTTAAGCATTATTCAAATGAATTCTTTTAAATTCATTCAATTTTGACATTAACTTCAAATTTTGAATAATAGAGATTACAAGTTCATTCCTAACATTTTTTAAATCATATATCTTATATTTGTTTCATTCAATGATGTATATACTCCAAGATAAATATAATGCTTATTTTTCAATTTTTGTATTTATTTACTAATTTCTTATATTTAACGAAAACATCAATAAACTGATCTTTTAAATCTTCTTGAGAAGTGCTTACCTCATCATCTGATAAGGGTGCGAAACCATCTCCTTTGGATATTAGGCAAATAAGTCCTTGCTTTCTTCATAGCTTGATTAAGAATCATTAATATCACTCCATGTAACATTTATGGCTTTCTTCTTTTTCTATATTTTGATCCTTTCAATTCTCTCAATGTACTTTAGGCAGCCAAGATGGATATGCCCTAGATTCCTACACTTATTAAGCTCATCATTGGCTTGGAGTTTGTGCCTAAATCTCCATTCTTTACTTACATGCTTTCCTACACTATGACATAATAATTGAGGTAAACTAAAAGTAAAAAATGTTACCTCATCTCAACTTGAAAATTCTAATTAAGAGGATGAATCACCTTTTAAGCAATTGGTCATTCGTTATCCTTTGCCTTACCCATCTTACTAAAAATTTCGTCATCCTTGCATCTCACAAGGTCCATCTCATTTGTCATGAGATCACCCATTAGCTTATAAAGTGAAGGCAATGAGTTGTCTTTAACAACCTTGATTGTGGTGGCTAAAGAATCACACTCCTTTGATAAAACTCTGAGGATTTTTCATAACTACTCATCATTAGAAAATAGTTTTCCTAAATTTATTAAACAATTAGTAATGTTATTAAAATGAGAAAACATGGATTTAATATACTCATTATATACATTCTAAATAACTCATACCCATGATTAAATAAATTAATCTTACTCTCTTTAACTTTTGAAGTACCCTCATAAGTAACCTCTGCTTTTGTTCGAGTTTCATTTTCTATCCTATATGGTTTTGTAGTGGAAAGTCCACAATGTAAAATATTAATTTCTCTACAATTGAATAGGACTTTATGTTTCTATTCTATTTAATTCATTAAGCTTCTCTAACTACTTCATATTTAACTACTTTAGTTGAAAAAATGAATGGATAATCAATGATATCCTAAATGTCTAGATATACTAATTTTAAAAATATTCTCATCTTATTTTTCCAATAAAGGTAAAATTCACCTTTAAAGAGTGGAGGGCGATGTGAAGAGGTCCCTACTGATACTTGGTCAATTCCTTCGCCATGTTAAAAGCCATACTAATCTTTATTTAGGAATGTCTTCTTTTGATACAACAATTTTTGAAGCTACTTGTGATTAAATTTTTAAGTCCATGTCTAATAAAAGTTGTAATAATGACACCAAATATTTTAAATGGTTCAATATAAACCTAGATCTACATCCACTAGTAGTCCAATGTCTACGCTTACTCTACTAACTACCTATAAGAGATCAAAAGTAGGCCAAAAGAACCAATAACCATAATGATTCAAAAGAGTCCAACACAAGATTAGTAAAAAAACAAATAGAATAACTTTACTACATTAGCTTTACAAGATCACTTATAACATTTACTAAAAAGTAAGCGGTACACTATGATGTAAAGGATATAAGTAATGACCAAATTCATGTGGTTTAGCGAAGCAACAAAGAGCTTTTCTTCAAGGATCCAAGATTGACAAGTTTAGTAGTTTAAAAGCAAAATACTTTAGACTTCCTTTAATTCCAAGTGTATGAACCTTGCTTCTTTTCAATATTCATTATATTCAATAAGGAAACATATAAGCACCTCAAATATCTATTAGAAATAAAAAAAAATCTTAGTTATGTGATCATCATCTACAAGAGTACAACATATGGATGTATATAGAGTACCATGAGTTAAACAAACTATTTACTAAAAATAGATAACTCTCAAAATTGATGATTTGTTTGATTAGTTATAAGTATATCACCATTCTTGGAGATAGATTTGAGATCCATATATCATCAATTGAAAAATCAAAAAAGAGGATGTTGCTAAGACTTCTTTAAAAACTTGGTATAGAAATTACGAGTTCTTGTGATACTTTTTGGGCTTCTTATTACACCTATAACCTTTATGGATCTATTGAATAAGATTTTTAAAAAATACTTGGATCAGTTTGTGATCATCTTTATTGATGACAATACTATGTATTCAAAGTCCCCAAAAACTCATGTACTTCATTTGCATACTATTTTGCAAATTTCAAGAGAACATCAACTCTTTGAAAAAGTTTTCAAGTGTGAATTTTAAATATCTCAAGTAATATTTTAGAGATATGTGTTTAGTGTAGTAGGAATATCAACCTTAGAAGATTGTTATTTTTGTTAATTTTCTTAAACTTAATATCATCTCAAAGAATTAACTTTTCTTGGGCCTAACATATTATTAATAGAAATTTGTGTAAGGTTCTTACATATAGCATCAAACACTAATGAGACTAACTCAAATAGTTATGAAATTTGAGTGTGATGACAATTAGAAGAATAATTTCTCATTGCTAAAAGAAAAATTATCAATAGCTCTAATATTAGTATTGCTAAAATGTTCTAAGGGATATCAAATTTTTAGTGATGCTTCACTTTAAGGGTTGGGGTATGTTGATATATATTGATAGATATGTTGCTTATGCCTTTAGGCTATTGAAGCCACATGAAAATAATTACTTACTACATGATTTAGAGTTAGCCACCATAGACTTTGCCTTGAAAATTGGAAGACATTACTTGTAACAGGTGAAATATGAAGTATTTATTGATCATTAGAGCTAACAATATCATTTTACCCAAAAAATAATTGAACCTAAGCAAAACAATCTCTAGAATTCATAAAAAATTATGATTTAAATAAGGTCAATGTTATTGCAAATGCTCTAAGTAAGAAAACTATTATGTTTTCCCTTATGGGTTAACCTAATAAAAAGTAGAGTTTCATTATAATTGATAGATTATTTATGGAAAATGTTGTACAAAAAAATGTGACCTTGTCTCATCAACTCTCTTTAAAGCTAGATTTGCTTGACTCTATTAGAGAAGATCAACTTCAAGATAAAATTTTTTAAAAGTTGATTGAAAGAGTATAAGATGAATGAGAATCTAATTTTACTCTAAATGAGCATGATGTGTTGAGATTCTAGGGCAAGTCAAATGCATGAGCTCACTAATAGTTGAAGTAATTATCATTCTTTGATACTTATAATTCTAGTTATTCTATCTATTCTAAAGATAAATGTAACAAGAATTGATACAAAGGTACTACTGGTCAAACATGAAAAGACATATTACTAAATGGTTCAAGAAGCGTCTTGTTTGTCAATAAGTTAAGGGTGAGTAGTAAAAGCCTAATGGATGGTTGAAACCCTTTCTAATTTCATAATGGAAATAAGAATATATAGCCATGGAATTTATTGTTAGATAACTCAAGAATTTGATAGGACATGATTTGATATGGGTAGTTATAAATAGATTGACTAAATGTGCACATGTTTTAGTTAATAGAGTAATATTTTCAATAGTGAAGTTGGCTCAAATTTATGTTCAATAGATTAAGGGATTATATATGATTTCAAAAGTGATTATTTCTATTATAGATTCTAAATTTATATCTCAATTTTGGAGAAATGTACACCAAAGTTTTTTATACCTTATTGAGATTTAATTTAATTTTTCAAACTCAAACTGATGAACAAACCAAAATAATTATAAAACTTTTAAGGATAAGCTAAGACTCTATGTATTGGATTTTGGGGATAATTAAGAGATCCATTTACCATTGATAGAATTTCTTATAAAGAAAACTTAGAAGCAAGCATTAGGATGGCTCTTTATGAAGCTATATATAAGAGAAAGAGCTAATTTCCTTTCTATTAGTTTTAATAGCTAGGAAAGGCAATTATTTATATCAGGATTTGTTGAGGAAGCTATTGAAAGGAAAGAATAATTAAAGACATCATATTTACTACTCAACATTAATAAAAGAAATACTTTAAAAGAAGCATAAAAATATTAAATTTTAGGAAGGTGAGCATATCTTGTTTAAAGTGAGTTTATAAAAGGGATAACTAGATTTGGTTGAGTAAGAAATTTCAAATCCAAGTACATTAAGCTTATTAGATGATAGAAAGAGTTGGTCTATTGCTTCTAAAATAGCTTTGCCTTTGCATATGGTAAGGGTACTTAATGTTTTTTTATAATTTTCTTTGGAAGATATATTCTTAATTTTTCTCTTTCTATTTCGTATGACTCTAAAGAGATTAGAATCAAGCACAATATGTCATATCAAGAATAACTGGTCAAAATTTAAGTTGACCATGGAAGGAGATTGAAAAAAAGTTATTCCCATGGTTATGATGCTCTAAAATAATTAGATTCAAAGAAAACCAACTTAAGATGTCTTAAAGCTAACATGATGCATTGGTATCGTGAGTTACCCTAAAATTTGAGGTAAAAATCCTATAAGGTGAGGATATTATAACAATCCAAATATTTAATAATGAAACATCAGGTATTTGCATATGTGATATTGGTTTTGTCTATAAATATTTTTTGAATTGAGAAATTCTTGGGTTTCTACATGTCTTTTAATGTGTGTTATGTTGCAAATAACTAGAATGACACTTTGAAAATACTCTTGAAAAGAACTCTACATGAGAAATTTATTAGTATATAATTTATAATTTTTAGTACTCATTGAAATTTCTAAAAAAGTTTGAAGAAAAAACATTTTTTTTAGTGCTAAATATTTAAATTAAATAAAATGATAAATAAAACCTTCATGAGTCTTAATCCTTTACTTTTGGTTTATTATAAGATATCCTTATGGGAGTTAAGGAGGAGGAGAGAGCTTAGAAATGGAAGGAGGAGAATCAATAGAGTCTTGGGAGCTATTTTGGGCAAAGGTATTATTGGGAGAGCTGTAGCAGAAGTGCTTGAACTTAGAGGATAGAATCTTAGAGAATATTCTTGATATATATTTTAGATCTTAAGTTTGAGCAATGACATCATGGGTTTATTTGAGATTTGTCTTCTTTAAGATATCTTTGTGATATATCTTAGGCTACTCATGTTTTGCTCTTTTTTATAGGAATTGGGTTGAATTGGATGAAGTTATAGCTATTATTTATGTCTCATGCACTATACTTAATGGTTTGATGTATTGTATTAAGCCAAACATATTATAAATTAAGAGCCAATAAACATTATGCTAAACTCTTTGTAAAAGATCAACTATATTTAGAGAAAATAGATGGTACATATTTTCTAACATAACGTATATTCAAATTATTAAAGAAGAGAAATTATTGGACCTAATAAAAATGAACAATACATTAGTGTTTAACACACTACATATTTATCTTATGAAGGAGAGTAGGGGATGATTTTTCTGGACTCACCTATAATCCCTTGTGAAGGGAATATCATATGTTGAGATCAACGTACCATACATTTAGCTCAGGGATAGGCCAAAAAAGCATAGAACAACCAATACACTTCATTAACATATAATTCTAGGAAATAAAAATATACCATACATTAAGGCAAATGAATGATAAATTAAAAAGAAAGTGAATAATTATTTTGTGCAGGATCCAAAGAAATTATGAAATTTTATTTATGAAAGTTTTTAATAAAGAAATCATGGAATTATTGAGGACTTTGATAGGAAAATGTTGGAATTTAGATAAATTAAGAATTATGAATACTTTGTAAATAAAAAGCAAGCATGTATTGATAACTAAATCATATTTCAATTAAGCAACAAAAAGAGAAGATAATGAAAAAAAATCATAAAAGAGGCATCTGAGAGCCATTAGGTAGAAAAATTGATATAATTATGATGTGAGTAGGTTAATTATTATTTATCTTGAGATATTATTATAAAATATGATGTAAAATGAACATATTATTTTACATCTATTGATAATACATATGTTTAAATTAACAAAATAACATAATATAATGATTTATATATATATATACATATATATGTATATAGTACTATGAATATCAAAATATATAATATAAAAGAGAATGAATAAAATATAATGACAAAAGAAAAAAGAAATATTAGTTATATAAGCCTAATGATATATAGGATAATAAGAAATCTAACATGAGAATATAGTATTATTGACCTCTAGTCATGATATTTTGTTTGATGATAACACACTCTAAAAATTTTCAATAAATTTATTTAAATAAAATTTCAAATTTTAGATAGTTGATGCACATGTTCATGAATGAACTTGAAAAAGAGTAGCAAATGTGAAATCTCATGAAGATCTTCTTGGTTATAGTGATAAACTACCAAGAGATATATTTTGAATTTAATTTTAGATATTTTAATTTTATTTTGAATAAAATGTTAATCTTGATTAAAATATTTATTATAAGGCACACAAATCAAATTAAAAATAATCATCTTAAGAAAATATCTAAGTTTTTTAATATCTTTGATCTATCTTATCTTGATCATACTTTATCTTAATTATATCTTTAAAAATCTTGATTAACCTATTATAAAAAGTATGTTATAGTAGTATTAATTAATTAATAAAAAATATCTCAAACTTAGTTAACCTGTTCGATATAATAATTACTTTAAGTGATGGCAATGAATCTTGAACCTATTCAATATAGTAAATGGGTCGAGAAATCAATCCCAAACCTTGTTTAAAGTGTGTTGGATCAGGTTGTGACTCCTACATCCATTAATCAAGTATATCATATCACTGGCAACATAAGTCATGACTTCCTAAATAGGCTAGGAGACTGCCAACCACAATAGGTTTACTTAAAGGATCACATAAAGGTTTAAAAACATAATTTCTTAACTAGATTTTGATATGTGGGACTAAAACTCAACTTTGTTTTTATGCAACATTTTTCTTAATTATTGGAGCAGCTAAAGCTATATAATCACATAATTTTGTGATTGAATAATCCTCATCTTATCTATCTTTTTATAATGTCTGATTATATCCTGTGTTCAATAACTATTTCATGATCAAACATGTTTATTTTGCACATAAAATATAACTCTAATCATCCAATCATGATTCAAATTTAATAGTCTTGATCAAATTGTATTTCTAAATAATACTAATTAAATGTTATCAACCTAATTATGCATGTTTTGTGATTAAATGATCTCAAATACTTCTAATTGAGTGGGTCTTATGTAATGACTCTTTTAGTCATTATTTTAAGCCATTAAAATATTTTATTTAAAAATATATTTTTAATTAAAAAATGCAAATGTTAGAGGAACTTGGTGCACTTGCTAAGTGTTTTTAGTCGTTAAAAAAGTTTATAAATTGGAGAATTTTTAAACAAAATTAATTGATAGCTTTTTATACAATCTAAATAAAATTTTTTTAAGCCATGATATTTAAGCTATTAGCAGCTTATGCTTATTGTTGCTTCAATATGTTGTGTTCTTGAATTACCAAACTCTTAAATTTAGCTTTCTTTTGAAATCAACTAAGTTGTTGATTTTTTTATTCTAAATTAATTTAATTAAAATATTTATATCTCATTAATCATTTTATCTAGCATAAGATTTTTATTTGTAAGATCATAATAGTATATCTTTTTATGATGTTAAAATGAGGGTTTAACTTATCTATCTTTTAAAAAAAATTATATTGAGTATGTTATTTTTACCTAAGTTTTATTAGGGATGGATGTAAGCTTGATTTTAGGTAAAAATACCTAGACATTATTAGAGTAAATTTTTAATTATTTTTTTTTTATTTCATAATTTAATAAAAATTATTATTAAAGGAAAAATTAACATGTTTTAAATTAAAATTAAAATTTGTGTAATAAATTTTAGATATTTGCCAAAGTTTATTAAAAAAATTTAAAAAATATTTCATTAAATATTTTTTGAGAAAATAAAATTTTTATTCCAAACAATTCACCATTCTCTTGCTAAAATACATGTTAAAGAAGATGTTGAGATTTTTCCTATGTCCTCATCCTATACTTACTCAATATGATGTGATCACTCTATTATCATTAACACTTTTAAATAATATTATGACATATAAAGACCCTACATAAGCAAATATTTCGTGATTGAGATGACATCATATCTCATTCTTGTTATTAATAACACTTTGGTGAAAGGAAATGATTAAAAAATACTCATTTAAATTAGTACTTAATATATGAGATGATTTACTGGCCTAACCAACTATCAATAGAGGTCTTGAGGTATAATTGATACCACTAAGATATGATATGAGATCTTATGTAGTGATGGTAGTGTTCATATAAGAAAATTAAGGTCCTAATAAAAAGAAAGAGAAAAGAGAATTTTAAAAAAATGAAAAATCAAATATAATATGAATAGTAAGAAAAGAAAGAGTTGATGTGAGTATTTTATGATATTATTATGCATGATGATTATATGCATAATTGGGCATGATTTGTAAGAGAATATATGAAATGATCTAAGTATATATATATTATGTTGCTGTCATGAATTCGCATTATTACACTCTTTATTATTTACTTCTTATATATTATATTTTCATACTATTTTAAACATCATAGCTAATTATTTTCCTAATGAATATACTATGATCATTACTTATATTATAGATTAGGATTTAAATTTTCATATTACTAGAGAGTTCTTAGAGATATATGGCATGGGACCTTATGAAAGAGAGCATATTTTGTTTTGAAGGTATTGTGACTTTTTTATGTGAGAACTATATTTGTATCCTTGTATTATATTATTATATAAGATCTCTAATTTAGCTCTTATTATTCCTTAGTAGCTTTGAGATTTGTGTATGATTATTTATTTCAATTGAATTTATTTACTACCAATTATGGATTTGTGCTTTCCATCATCCTTAATTATAAGTTGTTTTCTTGAGATAGCTTTCTACACATATTATGGTAACTTAGTGTTTTCTAAACACGTTATTTGATTTATTTTATTGTTTTGCCAAGCAAGGTATGTTACATTATAGATTAGTAAAGAAGAAAAAAAAATTTAGAGATGGTGCTTTTTATGAAATAATTATAAAAAAGTATAGAATATATTAAAATAGATGAGTTGGTGATAAATATACATGTATGACATTTGTACAAAATCAAAAGAGAACGAAAGTTGAAAAAGGCATTTTTCATATTGAATTGAGGTAGGAAAATCTAGTAGTTATGATATAAGTAAAATGTTAAATTATTTTTTTAGTATATTTTATAGTTGAAGCATGATCACGTGAATTTTATAATCATTTTATTATTATCATGAAATGGGTATCTTGAGAATATGATCTTCTATTTGTATAATTTATTTATGAATATAAAATAAAAGACATTTTTTATATATAATAGGTAATAAGAAAAAATGATAATTTGGTATTAGATTGGTTTTTATGACATTAATGTGAAAAAGTTATGAATTGAGAAATAGCATAATATTCAAATTTGAGTTTTCTTATGATATTATCATTTAGGCCACATTAGTATTATTTGAGATTCATTATTATAACTTTGTGCAAAGTAGCACCTATTGATTTGGACCATTCCTTTATTTGATTTGCCATAATTTATGATATGACCATTTTAGTTTTGCTAATAATACTTTGTATAGTATGATAGATATTGATTTAGGACCATATTATTATAAGTCAGAGCTCATAACTTTATGTGTGGATTTTTGCACTAACACTTTATGCAAGTGGCAAGTGTTAGTCTAGAATCATATGTTAATATGATTAGAGCTAGCTTTATTTATTTTTATAGGTAGAGGTCTTTGGATGTGATCTTTAATATTATTAGAAAATAAGGATAATAGTCATAAGAGAAGTAGAACCCTAAGAAATAATGAATGCCATTAAAAGCTATTAACATAATGGCTATATAAGAAATTGGATTAAATTAATGGATATGAAAATATCATATGTATATGTTTTATATTTCATAATCCAAGGATACTTATTCTTATATTGTTTCTCATATGTTGGCTTTATTATGATACTTCATGTTACTTTTGTTACCTTATTAAATTTTTATTAAACTTCATATAGTTTCATTAGTAGTTATATAATAAGTCATCTTTTCACATCACACAAAAGAGACAAATTATGAAGAAATAGATTAGAGCATAATTAATATGCTATTCAAATAAAAAAGTCCTGAGAGATGTTTATCTATATGATTTTATATTATATATATTTGTGATATTTTCATATTACCATTTTGTTCCTTATATTTTATGATTTATCATGGGTTTGACATGATGTAAGAATTTATATGCGGATATTTATTTTAAATATTGTAAATTATAATATTATCCTTTAGTTAAAATTCGGTGATATCTACAAGATTATGGTTTATCGAAATGAATTAATTTACTCATGGCTAGGAAAAATATGCGTCTCCTTAATCTTTAATCATACATGTTTAATTTTACAAATAATTGATATATTATGTCATGAGGTTTAGGCAAGGACTTATAGCTACCATGAATGGAAGAATGAGAACATTAATGATCTTTAAAATGTGGAGCCTTTCTTCCTCTAGCATCAAAAGAATCAATACAAGTGATGTCCTTACTTATAGTTACTTCAATCTCCACCAATGAAAAGAGACCACTATTGAACATCATCAAGTTTGTTCTCTTAAAGAAGAAGTAGGGAACCCTTTGAGAACATAAAGAAACAAATATATTGATGCGCTTGTCTGCTTCACCTATAGAGAAGATTTAATGATTTCTTCTACTTATCGTTTCTTCCTCAATTACTCTTTTGCTACAATCCTTACATTCTTTCTCTTAATGGACTTTTCTTCAATAAAAGGAATATTGTCCTGAGCCACATGCATCATGATGATTTGGTTCATGTCAATGATTTTTCTTCTTAGAAGTTTAATGGATAGTGCATAAAGATAGCTCTGTTATAGCCATCTAATTTAAAATATATGACAACCGATAATGTCATACCCATGACCACAAAATTTATCCAATTTTTTAATACATTTCTTTAAAAGCATAAGATTAAATCTCTTAAACTCTAGTACCAATCAAAATAATCACTTAAAACATTTATACATATAAGAATAACTAAATGATAATAATATCAAACTATTATTCCATTTAGATGAAAATAAGACACACTAGATTCTACTTATTGAAAATATAAAAGAAAAGTAAATATAACATGTAATATAAAAGCAAATTATTATAATATTCTAAAAGTTTAAAATCTTAATATATTTCCTTCCTTGTTTAATGTTAAACTAGTGATGCTAAATAACTATATCCTCCCACTGCTCCCATAGAGTTCTTATGATATATAGCCAAGATTCCTGAAAATATAAGACATAAAAACATTGATCCACTATCATAAGCATAACAAAAAAATCCTAAACAATCATACATATAATACATTATAACTTTAGGTTGTGTTACATTCTAGATCCATAATACATCCATATAGATATAACACAAATTATTGTAAGAAACATGAATCAAATAAAATATGCCAATACAATGCTTTTTTATGAATGCTTGTTTGTTTCTTTTATTTCTAGATAAATTCTATATGTTCCATTATTTTCATGAGACCTTTTACCATTCATGATTTCCAGATTTATCATTTGGTCATATATCTTAGTATTAGTTCATGGGGTATCCATTATTTTGTTCGCAAATAAGGTGCATCCAATGTATTGTTACAAAACTTGTACAAACCTTTAGGACATAACATGTATAAATATCATAAGCCCATTCTTTTTCGATATTAAAAACTAAGATCATGTGATTATATATTATCAAAGGCAAAACCTTGTTTGTTCATTTTATTACCATCATATTTTTCCTTTGTCCCATGCAACTATTCAATACACGCTTTCACCCTACACATTATGAAGTATATCAATGTAAACATGAAGGCAAACTATATTGTTAGAATATCAAATAAATTTAACATCATTACTCATCCATGATTTTCATTGATAACATATATAAAGAGGTATTTTATTGCAATGCACCAAACTACAAACGAATGTATAATTAATTGAATAACATGCGTACATAGAGTATCACATTAGTGGTTACTCTTGATTATAACCTTTTGTCTCATTTCCTAAAATCATGAATATTGCATTTTTAATTAGTTTTAAATACTTAGCCATTATTTATAATTTACAACTCTTATAGTGTTTAATGAAGTCATTAGCTTTGATTGGGTCTCTTTAACCTTAATATTTTAATTAAACCTTGTTAGGAAAAGGATTTGATCAATCAACTCGAGGATGTTATGTTTGGGTGTTTTCTTATTATGTTGCTAATGTTTCTTATATATTTCTTAATAAATTAAATTGGTAAAGAAAAATTACAAAGTAATGAATAAGAGCAAGAGTTGGTGAAAAGTGTAGAAAAGCTTGTGTATATGGATATAATTGATGCATTATTAATTAAATGCATAGTAACCTCATTAGAAAAAGTATTTGATCATTCAACTCAAGGATGATATGTTTGTATGTTTGCTTGTTATGTTGCCAATGTTGCTTATAGATTATTTACTAAATAAAAAATAAACAGAAAAGGATAAAATGATCGAATAAAAGCAAGAGTTGGTTAATAGTGTAGGAAAACTTGTGTGTATATGTAAATGATTGATATATTGTTAATTAAAAGTATAGTGACCCTATTAGGAAAAAAAATTGATTTATCAACATGAGGATGAAATGTTTGTAGCTTTGTTTGCTATGTTGCCAATATTGCTTATAAATTGCTTATTAAAGTGTATTGGAAAAGTAAAAAAACAAAGTGTTGAAATAAGAAAAAACGTTGGTGAATAAGGTACGAAAGTCTATATTTATGCATAGATTAATATAATGTTGTTTGAAAGCTAGAAATCCCTTAAATGACGATTTATAATGGTCAATTTGAATATGTTTGTTATCATATGTTGCAATGATATATTACAATGCTTGATTTTACATATGATTTATTTATGTATAAGAGCATGATATTACTAATCTAATGCTTCTGTATGTTATGTTAACTTTGCAAATCATGATAATCACAAAAAGGCAAATAAAAGGATAAAATGTGAAAAGAGAAAAAAGAAAGAGAAAATGATAAGAATAAGGTTGATAAAATGGAAGGAAATATTTGAAATATTAAAAAATGAATAGTCGTCTAGAGTAGTGATTACCATTTTGGAATGACAGTTCTAGAAATGAACTAAATGAGTCATTAATCAAGCTTTTACTTCAAATATGTGTTTTGAAATAAGCTCAATGTGTTATGAAAGAAGTTTTGTTTTAAGCCAATCCTTAAATGAAATGAAAACATAAAAGAAATAAAAGTTTGTGCACGAAATTGCTATTCTTTTACATTATTCTAAATTGATTCTAAAATGACAAAAAAAGGATGAATGATTAAAATGTATATAAAACTTGGTACTTCTTTTACATTATACATTCACATACTTCACTTTGTTATTTGTTTAAAATTGTTCTAGTATATGATATAACCAAAATTATGTATATATATATATATATATATACATAAATATACATACATACATAAATATATGATTTTATCATTAATTGGTGCTGATTAGCTAAACCTATTTTGTTTTAATACGTTCAAATCAAGAACAAACTCAACATAAGACTAACAAGGTAAAATAAATGTTAGCTTAAGGAGTAACTCATTTTAAATCTATGTTCTTTTATTATCAATTGTGTACTTATTATGACAACCTATTTTACACTTATTTTAATATAAATTAATAATTACCTTATCTATTCAAATAATATGAATTTGTTGGTATTTCAAAATTGTTCAAAGAACTTGGTGTTCAATAGAATGTTATAAATGTTTTAAAGAATTGTTTCTATTGATTTTCAAAGAAAATATGTTTTTATATATATTTTTTAAAGCTTTGAAATTATTGATTTTTCAAGTCAATGTTGCAATTTGTTTTCATTGTATTTACAATGGTTTTCAAATATTTTTTACCATGGTTTTATCAAAAGTAAAATAAAATATTTTTTAGATAAAAAAATAAATTTTTAAAAATGTTAGACAATGAAACATTGAACCTAGGAATGGTTGTCTAAGATATATCATAATTTGCCAACTCATACATACATCAAAATTCTCCATTAGCAAATCACACATTTAAAAATACTAGTTTTTTATTGTTATTTTGATAAAGCATTTAAATATTCACAATGCAATACAATGACTAAAAAATAACAAAATAGTCTCTATCGATGCAAATATACAAAATGTGCAAAACAAAAATGATAAAAATGACATGGGTTTTATATATGATGCATTAAAACCCAAATAAAATAAAATACTATTAAAATTATAATATATCATAAAGAATATGTTATTAGTCATATAAATGCCTTTTGATCATATTTTTTAAATAATTATTAGATTTTTATCTAAACTCTATTATATGACTTATGATTGACTATGTTACGTCACTGATTCTTTCATAATCTTGTTATTATGTTCTACATCACTATCCATAATTTATCACAAGAGAATGGAGAGAATCAATATTTCAATTCAACGATAAAGATTGACATCAAAGAGAGATAGGAAGACATCCTACACTCATATGAATAAAACAATCAAGTGAATGAACCGATCTATTTGAGGTAAGCTTGTTGCAATCAAAATCGATGGTAAAGGACCAAAAATGATAGGGCAATAAACAACATCTAGCAAGTGAGGACCGATATTAAAAGAGCAAAGATTAAGTCAAGAGGCAAAGAACATGCAAAAATTCAGAAACTTTGACACACCACCATGATTAAATAGGGCAACGATTTACAGATGTTTAGAATTCAACGGTCAAAAGTTGAGTTGTTACAATAGTGAAGCAGCCAAATGTTGTAAGATTGGAATTTTTACAGTTGATCATTCAATCACAGTAAAACCCAAAAACTTGTTATAGCAAATCAAAATTTTGATTGATGTGAAAACTTCTCTTAACGTTAACTGTCACAACAATTGTAAACGGCTTTAATGAAAATTAATTTTACATCATTAAGAGTGAATTTTATTTGAGATTCAGTCAATTTATCCAAAATAGCAATTAAGCGATTCAAAGTTTCACTTAGGCACTATGAGCTATAACATACATTTGAATTTAAACCTTAATAATGTAAGCAAACAATTTTTAAAAAATGAACACAAAAATTTAATTTCTAAGTTTTTATTTTATCTTTCATTCATAGTGTTAATATTGATTTTAGAATCTCATTTTATTTTAAAAATGCATGTGTTATTATTTTCAAACACCACAAAAGTTCTAATAATCATTCAGGCACATAATATAAATACATGTTTATACATGCAACTTCGAAATTAAAATGTGCAACGATTTCATTAGCTGACATGCAACCTTCATGTATGCAATTTGTTAAAAGATAAACAAAATCACATAAAGATATTCAAATGTGAATTTTACTTTCTTTTACATTCCAATAGCCATCAAATAATATCTCCAACAAAACAACCAGCAAAATGTTATTAATCATAGGTATTTAGATATTGTAAAATTTTAGAATTACAATCACACCCCAACATAAATATAACCATGTTCTCTTCGTAAGAATGAAATGAAAAAAAAATAAAAACTTTAAATAACGATAAAAATTTAATCCAAACAAAAAACGAAAATTTTACACTAATGACCACTATATAACATCAATATCTCAATGTAAATGTTATCAAAATGCTACTAAATCAAACAGTTAGTGCAAAAAAACAAAAAAAGAGATGATTAAAACATAAAACATATTCCCAACTTCGCAAAAATCAAATTAAAGCAAAGCAAAGGGGAGCTTACAAATTAATATAACACATCGCTTGGGCATGGAGAAAATAAGAATCCTTGTATTTTCTGCCACTTCCTATATGTATTCCATTGCGAATCCAATCCTCTCTGTGGATCCAAGCATCACGACTGAAATCAAGAATGGCAAGAATCTGCCAAACGAATGATATGAAATCTTTTCATGAGCCCAAGCTATAAATCAAATAATTAGAAAAAACAAATGAGTTAATATCATTTTCCAGTTTCTATAACATGGCATCCAGTCAATAAATGAAAACAATTTAGTTGGATATTGGTTTATATCAATATTATCAACCTCTACGATGTTAGTATCATCTTAAAGTTGTAAATAGTTTTTTTGTTTGATTCAACTTTTAGAGACATTAGATCTCATTTTTAAGTAATACAAATGTAATTTCAAAAAATTTATTTAAAAATGTTATCAAAGCAAACATTTAACACTTTAAATAACTCATAACATGATAACCATCACTCAAAGTTTTAAAGTTTCAAAGTCAGGTTTCAACCCATTTGATACTGACCAAGTTTGAAATTCAATATCATTTCTAAAAGGCTCTTTCCTTTGTTACACACTGAATGATGCCAATGTCCATTGCTTTCACTCATGGCTTCAAGAAGTCTTAGGGTCCATTACCTTTTTAGTAAATGAATTGCAAAACAAATAACTCAATTTCATATTAGTTTTTTAATTGATTTGAACCAATTTTATATTTTATTTTAAAAAAATTACTCGTTTTACCAAGATACTATATGAAAACATTTTCTCAAGGCATGACCAAAGCAATGGGGAATGGTTTTACAACCATGTACTATGTAGTCCATGAAAAGATGGGATGAAACAAGCAGAAAGTTGGAGTAATTAGTTTTAAGGGATGTTTAGTTTATCAATATTACTATATAATTTAATGATATTTAAGTATATTAAGTGTACAGTTTAACAATATCTATAATTTTGTCATTCAAATATAACATTGAGATATCACTCAAATTTGATAAATGTTTAGATATCAATTATCTTAAAATTGAAAATAAGAATAAAAAAAATGTTTCATTAATAATAAACCAAATAATAAAGAAATGATCAATTTTAGATAGCAAAAACACCAAGATAGCATTGTAACTCAAATGTCGATATAATTTAAACAACAATCAACCTAAAACTCCTTTAAACCACTAGAAAATCTAGATTAATAATCAAGAACTTTCAAAATAACCTTCCGATAATTTAATGGATACAACTACCATACAAAATCATCAAAAGATACATGTAAATGAACAAATGAGCTTTGTTGTAAATTTGATTGGAAAATAAGTGTTATTATACAAAAAAACGAGTAAGATTTTTCCTTATCAAAATCTAACAAAAATGGAGCCAACTATTGCAACAAATATGACCACTACACCATTAGATTATATGTTGGATATTAGACATTCCTCTTTAAATTATAGAGAGACTTTAAGGTGCTAAACTTTAATTAACTAATTTACATAAAAGCCCAAGCTACACAAAGTTCTGCATATATCATCTGTATCGAAAAAATCAACAATCCAGAAATAGTTTCAAAAGAGGAAAAAAAAAAAATAAAACAGACAAATTTCCTCAACTGTCAGCTAATCGTTCACTTGTTAAAAAAAAAAGAAATAAAAATAATCAAATGGAAGCATTCAAGCTTTAATAGCACAATCAATAGAAAAAGGGCAGGCTAAAATGAAATTGCAATAAGTCGTGACCATAAAGTAAACAAGTTAATATTTAAAAAAAAAACCTTTAACAGAAAAGTGTATGCAGTAAACGAAGAAAAATATACTCACTGTGCCACCTTTCCATGAAACAAACAATGGATCACTTCTTGACTGCAATACCTGTCACAATAGAACACTAACTTTATTACAAACCAATTCCCCTGCAAAACTTGAAAAAATTGATTTGGTAAAATTAAAAAAAAAGAAATTCTGACAAAACCTAAAATAAGGGCTGCACATCAACAAGAAAATGCTAGTATAACATAAAAAGTTCATGCAAACAAGGTATGAACTAAAGCATAAATAGTTTAGGCAAACAATAATTCAAGATCAAAAAGAAAGCTGTTTTCCTTTTTCACTCTTCTTCTGCTGCTTATAGACAATAAGAAAGCTCATAAATTTAAAATGAAAAATAAAGCCAATGAAGAAAGGGTATAAGAACAGTTGGGTAGTGGAAGACCAGTTTGCCAAGCAACAAGTGCTCCGAAAGCCAGTGGCTCTAACAATTTCCTTTCATAATCTATATCCTCTTCTCCCCTTCCATTTTCCCACAAAACTAGTATTAAATCAATCCTAGTTGAAGATAATAGCATAGAATTAGAGCAGCAATTCTTCCAGTCACATTTAAAACCCAAATCACAAAACATCTGACTTGCTATTCTGATGAACCATGCAGATGCATAAAAAAAACTTCCAAAATTGCCAATTCCACAGCCATTTCTTTATCTAATAGTTTCACATCAACTTAACCACGACCTTGCCAGGACATCCTCAAACTATTGGTACCATTGCAGAACTTATCACACTTATTAACATCAATCCTGAAAGCTCATGTAGAAGCAATCTGATCATTTGAAACCTAGCTATGATGGATGCCAAGTATGGCTTTGTCTCGCAATCATTTGAAACTGCAAATAGGTTCTTTCATATGCAGCAGCTTTATTTGCCCTACTCAAAAGTTTAACTCATCAGATTTATTAAGTTATCACAGCACCCACCAAAACTCATTGACACCATTCGTACAGTTGGCTCACCCCAAATAGCTTAATGTTTACTGCTTCTGCTAAACATGCCAAAAAAACCTCGCCCAAACTGAAGTGTTGACATTAACCAAATAATATCCATACAATGAAGATGTTATCTGACATTTTGCTAACCTTTTTATGGTTAATCTCCCTGCTTGGAGAGTGTACAGATGATCCTGCGTGGACTGATCAGTGTTTGAAAAGCATTATAGCCTAGGTTATGAATTGCCTCCAACAAAGTGGTAATCAATGGCTACGAAGCAAATGTTTGAGCTGGACGAAGTGCATACAACCCAAAAAAAAATGAAACAGTATGTGCAAGTTAGAGTTTATGCACTTAAGTGGAAGCATGTGATTCCAATTTACAATGGTGCATCGGTCTTTTATGGTTGACGACTGATCCAAACACTTTCTTGGTAAGACTACCCATTTAGAATCACAATTATCAGTTATTTTATAATTGATTCTTGTGCATGCAAGAACTCTTGTAGTGTAGGGACTCTTTTTTCTACCACTAGTAGTATGTATGTAACTTGCGGAGGTTTATAAGGTGCTATGATGGGCGATATATAAGCCAAGCTTGATAATGACTAGAAACCTAAGCTTAACCATCAGTTTTGATTAATTTGATCACATTGATGATAAATGCAACAAACTTGAGGTTGATCTATTCTAAATAGGATGGTATACCAAGGACCATGTTGGCTAGAGGTGTTCCCAACCATTGCTTTCTAAAAAGCTGATATATAAGAATTTTATCCTATACGTCATTAATGGCATTAGTCATTAGAAATATAGTTGCTGAGTAATTCTCTTGATGCAATAAAAGTTTGATTTCAAACAATACAAGGCAAAACTAACAAACAAAACCAAAGACATGGGTCGACATAACTTCAAGGTAAATTAATATGATGGGAATCTAGCAATGGAGAAAATCAATAACTTTTTATATTATTTTTCATTAATAACTTTTTTTTTCATCTTTAATAGAAAAACTTGTGGTAGTAAAAGCAGATCTTAACTTGTTTTTTTATTGATTTAGAAACAAAATATGATTAAAATCACAAGAGAAGCTCTTAGGAAATCCTTGGAAAAGACTAGCCTGCATTTTAAAACATCTACAATACAACAACGACATGTAAAGACAGTCAAGAAGGATTATCAAAAAAAGTTTGCATTGCATTTAAACTTCATCAAAGTTATACGTTTGAGTCGTTATCTTCTTTGGAATGCTATGAATATTCTCACTAATACAATACAAAATTAAGTGTTACTGTGCATACTTTTTTACTATAATATTATATTTGTATAATGATGTTACTAAGAAAAGGGATAACACAGTAAAAGCTACGAAAAAATACATTAGAGCCTAAAAGATCTTGAAATAGAATCCAAACAAGGTTTTTAAAATCAAATGTATCTTTAAGTGTTATATATGATAGAATAACCTAGTTAAAATTAAAGATAAATTTTAAAAAACCATAAAAAAAGT
This sequence comes from Vanilla planifolia, assembly GCA_023846275.1. NCBI lineage: Eukaryota > Viridiplantae > Streptophyta > Magnoliopsida > Asparagales > Orchidaceae > Vanilla > Vanilla planifolia. The sequence goes on from CM043868.1 coordinate 10,839,355, forward strand.
ATCAATATTTTATGATACTAAATATTGGCCCTTAAAATACAAATGTGCTAATAAAATCAGTATTCAAAGATAAAAATGTCAAGATAGAAGAATGACTAAACAAAAAAAATATGATTCAAAACAAATGTATATAATGCCCTCATTGCTCCATAGATTTTTCTTTCCTTGTAAAAAGCTTGGATAATAAGACAATTTAAAAGCAGGAAGTTAGAATCACTTCAATCATTTCTGATTTCTTTTATAATAGAAAATGTTTAAATGAAAGAATTTTTTGAAATCTCCTAAAATTTTGGAGAAGACATATTCAAAATTAGGAGTTAGAATTGAAACTTTTGGCAATTCATTGATTCCATAACTAATTTTCTTGGAACCCATTATCATTGAAAACGAAACAATTTGGATTGGATAAAAGACAACGTGACTAGAGATATCGTTCTTAACAAATTCTACTCGAAAAAATATTCCCAAAGCATTACATGGAAGTTTTATTAATTACAACTTAGCTAATTATAATATTCCAGTAATTACTCTTATGTTTTATGTACTATTAAATGGTTGATACCAAAATGCTGATTACTTTTAGATATCAACCAAACTATCCAATATTTTTGACCTGCCCGTAGATTGCAAGTTCGTTGAGTCTATTTATTTTATTAGAATTGTAACTTAATTTCTTCTTTATTTTATAGCTACTTAAATATCACATGTTCGTCAGCAGGGTGCTATTGTATTAAGAAACTTGTATTTTCCACATGAATCTTTCGATCTCAAACCACTGTTTTGCACGAAAAGAAGTCACTTGACCTTCACACTAATAAAAAGATGCATTATAAGAAAACAATTGTTAGAAAAATATAGCTATAAACATATTTGTCATAAACATCACAAAACTCAAGTATGCTATGGAATAATTTGAACTTATGAACTTTAAGTGATGAACTAGGAAATATAAATTATCAACTTTGAACATATGCCATCCTCGCTGACTACTGAAGTGGACATTAGTTGAAATGTAATATAAATATAACAGTATATCTAATATGCTTTCAAACTTTCAATTGTAAACTATGAATATTTTTTAATGTTGTTTCAAAATTGATAGATTTTCTCAGCATAATATTTCATCATACTTCTATTTGTACACCTACAAAAATTTGGAAATTGTTTGACATATTAATTGCCAACTAAAGAATTATAGCTGAGTTTCTTTAAACTTTAGTCAAGCTTCTTGTTGAACAACTACAAGGTTGCTAATCAACACAAACAGCTACAAGTCTGCTACTCAACAACAACAACTACAAGGCCGCTAATCAACACGAACAACAAGCTGGGTTGAGAATGATTTTAAAGATTTGTTTGTGGAGCTTAAACTTTCATGTTAAAGCTTCTTCAGAAATTAATACAGGAACATAAATGTCTCTCAATTGAAGGTGTTTATTTCTTGTTGCTCGATTTTCTACCCAAATATCATTCTTCACACCTTCACCGGACTTTCCATTATCAAGCAAGTAAAAAAAATATTGGACCATTGCAACAAGAAAAAAGCCCAACATTATAATTTGTCACACACAAACACATCCCACCTAACGAGATTGTCAAAATATGTTTTGCTACAAAATCTACTTGGCACAGCTACTTTGCTTTCTTGAAACCCTCAAGAGTTGCACAAAAATTCATACGATTATTTGATGTTCTCATTACCAAGTGCAGCAACCCAAAGACAAGTATCACCGTTCTTACCCTAGGTCTACATCTCACTACACCAAGAAGACAAGCTATAGGAAACATATTTCCCCACAAAAAAGTATCAACTAACAACAAAAAAATTCAAATAATGTTGTAAGTGCCAAACTATGGACACTGTAGCACCCTCAGCTTTTATCATGGTTACAACTACAATCATTTTATCAAGTAGTGGAGAAATGATGTCGAAACCAAGGATAAAGAATGAAATGGAGACAAGTAATAGTTGCCATACTTTGTGAAAGCATGCTGATAAAGAAAATTGATAGGCTTTTCAAAATAATTTATGGTCGCAAATCAAACATAACACAATAAACGATAAGACGATGAAGCTGACAAACCTCAACAGTATCTATTGCTTCATTTGAAGGAATGGCATGCAAAACCCTGCAGATCTCAAATAAGTTGCATTTAGCAATGGTTGTCATGGAAAGTGAAATGTAAAGATACAATAAGAAAGCAATCACCAACAAAATCAACAATTAGCCTATCAGAATTCATAATCTTTATTGTATACTGTAAGATAATTCCTCGTTAAACTCTATCATCTTTAATAGTCTTTTGTTATGTCTTTTTTAGGATCCACTCTCCCCCGTTTGTGTGGAAATTTTGTAATATTCCCACTATTTGTTAAAGCATCTATCGACTAATGTACAAGTTGAAGTCATCTAACCCACCTCTCTATTGAAGTATATATGAAATTATAGTTATTCCAACATTCTTACAGATGAACTTATTACTGATCTATCTATTTATATTTTACCAATAGTATACCTTAACTCTTCAGTATATTTGAGAAGAGACGGAATTTCTATTATAGTTTTCTATGTTATACGGCAAGGGAATTTAATAGATGATGGATAATCCCCATCAAGCATAGATTGGAAGAATAAATAAGGAGCCATTGGCATGGATAAAGAATAAAAAATGATGAAGATATTTGAAAAAAGGCAAACTTGGAAAGAAATATCTGGAGGAATAATCCTTATCATAGATAACAGTACAAGGAGCTCCTGGCAGAGGTAATTGTAGGATACAACCTTGGTAAAGGAAGGTAGAATAATCCAACTTGGGAATTCGAAATCCTTCCAAGTTAGAAGAATAAACAAGGGAAGAAAAAGAATAAATATTCCGGTTTTCTTTGTCACACGGCAAGGGTACTTAATAGATGTTGGATAATCCCCACCAAGCATAGTTTGGAAGAATAAACAAGGAAACATTGGTATGGATAAAGAATAAAAAATGACAAAATATTTGAAAAACAAAGATGAAATTGGAATGAAATAGCTGGAGGAACGATCCTTATCATGGACAGCTATGCAAGAATAACCTGCCAGCTGTAGCTGTAGGATACAACCCCGGTAAAGGAAGCTAGAATAATCCAGCTTGGCAAGGAAAAATTTTTCGTTTCATCATTCAAGTGATACCATACTATCACTCAAGTTGGGTCAACTTGGATCTTAAATCACCAAAACTAATTTTTAGTAGTGCCTTCTTGAAGATGTTTGCAATTTGAAGATTTTTTGGTGGGTAACACATGGACGGAGATAATACCTTCTTCTAATTTCTCCTTAATTTAATTTCTATTTATCTCTACTTGTTTTATCCTTCGATGATAAGACTAAGAAAGCACTTGAGGAATATGACAATAAATTCGTTGATTTCTTTGTCATCCCTACCAATGAGGAATATGCCCTACACAAACAATTATAATAGATGTTCTCCCTGCAAAGACATGTTTTACAATCAATGTACGATCGACGAAAATTATAATGGATATTCTCCCTTCAAATGCATGTTTTAAAAATGATATATGATTAGAGAGAATGGCCCACTTTCTTTAAAGCCTTTGTAATTTACTCTAACCAAATTCTAAGAGAATGCACAAGTCCATAAAGTGTTTGTCTTAGTGTACAAACATTGCTGGCTTTTTCCTTGGTTACCATGCTAGTGAAATTTTCATATAGACATTTCCTCCAAATTACCATTTAGCAATGCAATATTGATATTTGCCAATCAAGAGATAAGAGAACTCTAATTTACCTAACAACTAAAAAGATTTTCTTTGGTAAGAAATATTATAATATTAAAATGAAACAACTAGCTACCAATCAGGATTTGAACCATTCTATAAGCACTTTTGCATTGAATTTGGCAACAAATATTTACTTAAAACATATATGATTTTTTTACGTAGGGCAGATCAAGAAGTTCCATCATTGCATTCTTTTCTAGTACCATAATTTCTTCTTGCATGGCTTTCTTCCACTCTTTGCTTTATATAAATTCCTAGGGATAAAAATAATTCTTAATTTAGTAGTCAAGACTCCATAACTAGGAGCAGGCTTATTCAAAAGGAAATCATAAACATGTGTGCAAAACTTTGCTCCATTTCAAATAGCCATTGATAGATAAAGATGTCCAGGTTCTAAAGCCTTAACAGTAGAGTTTGTGCCTTACAAAGTTCGTGAGTTGAGCTCAATTCAGGTTTATACTTTTCTGAGTTTGTGGCTCTATAACCAGCAATGTTCTCCTCCTACCCCACTCTCCTCCCACCCCCAAAAAATCACTACTTGAATAGACAACGATTTCCTTATTGTCAATAGCTTCAGGATCAACAGAAGAGCAAGAAATTGTAGCAGAGTCATGACTTGACATTTAAGAATGATTATTGAAACTAGATCTGGACTGGGTAAAAATTGACTAGGATTTGTGGAATTGTAAGTTTTCAATTTGGTTCATAACGTAAAACAAAATCAATTTCCTAAAACTGATATACTTTGAATTGTGTTATCTCCCTAAATATTAGTTTTGGGACAGTAAGCCATATTTCCAAAGGATGCTACATTAAGGGGCAGAATTTGTTTTTACATATAACACATACCCTTTTTGTTTTAAGAAGCACCAATCGAAGACAGGTTTTGTTTGTTAAACTTCAAGTTCTTTTCAATGTTTTGAGATATATAATCAAACATTAAGCAACCAAATACTTTTAGTGCAACGAAGTCTGAGTATTAGGTTGGGCTGGTAGCACAGCCTGACAAGATGTTCGAAAATTTAAGATGTGAAGGCATTCTGTTGATAATGCAGGCTGCAATAAGTATAGCTTTTACCAAGAATACTATTAGCAAACTAGAAGAGAACATAATGGCACAAACAAATTCTAGAATTTATTTTTCCTTTAGTCAATCCCATTTTTGATGTGGACTACCAACACAAGGAATTTGGTGAGTTATGCTATCTATTTAAAGATATTCACCAGGGTTAAGTTGAAGAAATCTGATAATATAATTCTAGGGTTTGGACTTTGGTTGAAAACTGGGATTGGATCAAGGTCTTAAAGATTTTGAAAATTTGGTCTCCTTCAAACCTCTCTTTCCTAAGGAAAACCTATAATGGTCATCTACAAGAGAAAGGAACAATCTAACCTTGGTTATCTTTTCTACTTTTGAAGGCCTCAGACATCATTATAAACCATGGAAAATAAATGAGGGATTTTATGTCTAATTCGAGTAGGAATTATAGGTCTCCTTAATGAATTAGCAAATTCCAAATAAATTTGAGATTAAGTTGAATAATGCAGCAGAATATAGCCAAAAGATAAAGATGGCATAGCATATCTTTTCTTCATCAAGATTAGAAGCAAAAAAAATTGGTCAATTTAGGTTGTCCTTCATGTTTTTCACTTTTCTAGAGAACATAGAGACCCAACCTTATTTCATCATTATCAATCATCTTTTCCAAGCTCAAATTCTAAAAGATATGTTGATCAAAGAAAATTTTAATAATACAATTCCTCTCATTAAGGACGTCTTGAGAAATAGTTGGCTCTTGCAACAAGATGGACTAAATCTAGTGTTATATTTACAGAGAAACCAAGTGCTCTTAGCCCAAGACCCACAAGAAGGATTCATTTGCAATTTGGACATACATTTCACCTGGCATGGGTTTTACTTGGTGAAATCTGAAGCATTTCCCATCATATGGACAAAGGCACCTGAATTCATAATCCAAAACTCAAATTTTTGTTGTTTTGTTCAAAGAGCCCTAAGGAAATTATCCATTTAAGCCATGGATCAAAGAGCAAGGAGAATAGAAACTACGTTTTCTAGAGTTTATTGAATTATTTTCCATAAAGTATTCATCCACACTTTGATAGAAGAGTTTTCCTTAGTGGTCAGCAAATTGGTTGTTGTGTTCCCTGGCCTTCCCCTCTCTTGTGAGTTTTCAAGTTTCCAAATTGGAGGCTTCTCTTGAACCTTCCAGCAAATTTTCATAAAATAGTGTATTCTTCAATAATAATCAAACCATAGTTTTCCTTTTTCTGTTCTAACACTGACGTTGAAGCCATGTACTGACAAAGCAGAATTTCAGGATTAGGAAAAAAAAGTTGTGTTCCCACATTATCCTATCCTCTTGTCCTCCAGAATATTGAAATGTCTCCCAAAAGTTTGACAGTGATTAATAAAGAAAATCTATCCTTGAGCATCACCCAGTTTCTTGTTGAAGTCAAGCAACAGCTTCTACAAGAACCTTCTCTCTTTTATTTAAAATTGTGCATCTCCATTTTAGCTCCTTCAAAATATAAAAATGTTAATTTCAGGGAAAATATCGAAGTGTTGCAATTTTTGTGATAGAATATTAAATTATTTTCACAAACATTTCAACTTGCGCAAGACAAAGTACCATTAATTTGGATGATCTACCAATGTATTGCTGGTATTTGAAAATATTGCTCTAGCAGCACCCCATATCTCTTTTGATGACTTGTACAACATAATGCTTTTTGGCATCTCATCGGTCATGTTGATTAATCAAGACATCATGTTTTTTCCCAGCTCCCACATTTGGTTTTGTTTGTAGTCTTCCGTAATTTTAATGACAAAACTAGTGAACCTTCTTTATTTACCCCATGGATGAACACATTACAGATTGCGAGCATAAGAGATGGTTCTGTCCATTGAATTTCTTCCTTGTTACTTGCTAACTGTTTCATCACAAAAAATTGAAGTTACCAATGACAGTTCCTCCCTGAATGGAGGTGACTTCTGATGTTGAACTTTCCACTCATTTCTATAAATTGGACCTCTAAATTTCAAAGCATCATTAAAGCTCTTATACCACATACAAATTGAGAAGAGAAGGTGCCTTCGATTGTAATTTTCTATGTTACATGGAACGAGATATTAATAGATGATGGGCAATCCACATCAAGCATACCCAAAGAATAAAAATAAGAAAACAATGGTATATAGAAGAAGAATAAAGAGAACCATGAAAATTTTGCAAACAAAGAAGAATAAGGAAGGAAATAGTTGGAGGAATATGCCTTAATATAGAAAATTATCCATATAGAGAATTTGTCAACTATGATTTAAAATAACAACCGGTAAAGGAAGGTATCCACCAAGTGAGGAGATAAATTCAAAATCCTTTCAAAAATCAGGTAATTCTATCTCCTTTAGTCAAAAATACTCATTCTAGTTTAATACATGCTAATGCTAGCCAACATTTTAATCATGTAAGATCACTGGCCTCTCTCTTTCAAACTTTGAAATTTACATTGAAGTTTGATAAGAATTCTGCAGCTAAAAGGTGACAGAAATGCAATCCTCCATTTCATAAATCCTACTTTGACCTTGTCAATGGCATCTTCATCTATTTTATTTTAACTGCCCATCTATCATAATCATCACATTACCAATTACCATTTTATTAGTCCTATGATAACTTATTTTATGTTTGATATATTTAGTTTGAGATTATTTAACATGAAATTTCTTATTGGTTATTCATAAATTGAGCTTTATTTGAGACTTTTTTATACTCTTTTGTACAAAAATAATATCAGAAAAATGCCCAATATCATGTCACCTCATCTAAACTATGAACCACATGAAATTCATAAGCAATACCAAAAGTTAAGGACTTGAGAAATGGGACTTGATGAAATTCAACTACCATAGAAAAAACAAAGGTCAAATCCCACTAATAAAAAGCATTTGTATTAGCACCACCATATTTGTATTTACTAGCCTCAATTAATCAATCAATTAAACTAATGCCATAAAATGAACATATTTTACCTTGTAATTCTTGAGAAGAAATTAATAATAATGATATAGAAAATCATACGAAGATGTTATATGAGAAGTTATATTTTTGTTAAATAAAGCTAACAAAGAAAGCAATATCAAAGATGGAACAGCTTTTCATGTTGAAATCAACATAATGTGCTGAAAGAATCAGAAAACCTTTGGTATATCTTGCATATTCTTAAGCTTCAGGGTTCAACATGAAAGAATGAATTTTCACGTCACAAACTTTGTACAAGTAATAAAAGCAGCATCAGATTTACTTCATAATATAGCAGGTTAACAAAGAACGTTACAGCTTGTCAAACTATAATAAACAGATAACTATGAGACAAGGAAACCTTCAAAGAAGTCATATGGTTATTTAATGTACAGATGGTAACACTCAGGAGGGGTGGACAGAGTATGCATCTAGACAAAGAGTCAATGACTTAATAAGGTAATCTAAAAAAAGGATAAACAGCTTCTTGTAATAAATAGGGAATTCTAAAAACCAATTATAGACAGAGTTGTGAACATATGCACAAAGATATAACATTTAATATTGCTCTATGACAAAGCAGGTAGCACAAAAATGATTTGGAGAAAGCACTAATTAGGACTTTTGTAAGCTACAGTCATCCAATGGCTAACTTAATCTCAAGACATGAGCATGAGTTGGGTTGACAAGAATAACAAGACATTGAAAATCCTTCTGAATTCTGAATTTTGCTTTAACAGAGATTGAGTTCAAGAGCAAATCACGAGTGACTAGTATGGCACAAACTATATTCAAACCAATCTAGATTTTGGCTTCGACTCGATCGAAATTTGAGTAGAACCAACAGAAAATCGATACAAATATAAAAAAAAATCGATACAAATATAAAAAATATATTATATAAATATCAATGCAAGGTTTGCTCAGTAATTGGAATCCAAGTATAAGATGCTCCATTTATTATTTCAAGTTTGAAATAAATGCCCATATATAGATGCATGCAAAGTGAAAATTATATTCGATTAATAGTTGGAATCAAAATGTCTTATAGATCATGTTTTCAATTCAAATGATAAAATTTCAGTTTTGATTTCGAACCCCAGGTTGGAAGACCAATTTACATGGTTTCAATAATTTTGGTAGATTTAAATTTTGATTCCAAAAAAATTTGTAATATATTTAATGAAGCTCTAGATATTTTAAATTAATTTTTTACTTCATAAAAAATAGTTAAAAGATTCTATATATACATATAAATAAATGAGCAAGAAAACATACAAAATTTTTATGGTTATAAATTCATTTGTAACTTCATATTAATTAAAATGCTACATTAAATTTGATTTTAAAAAAATATATGATTTTAAAACAAAGTCAGATATTTAAATTAAATCATGGGATATAAAAATTGATATAAGTAAAATAAGATATAAAATAAAATTATATATAATAATAGGATAAAAATCTGATTTTTTTTTAAAAGAAAGGATGTAAAAGAAGAATGGTGGCAATCAAACATAACTCTTTTCCCCTGTACGTGCTTAAGTAACAGCCAACGAACCATTAAGCCAATTGCACTTTCAAGTTATGAGTAAACAAAATTATACAAATATGATTTAAGTTTTGGCTTTAACTTGGGTTTTGGCACAAAATTAAGAACTATGGTTCAATCCCCATGCCTGAGATGCTTATTTAGCCCATATTTTTTTCAAGTCACATCAAAAACAAAGGAATTCAAATAAAGCTTGACTCGAACCTATCTAGAGTTCGAATTGAATTCACCTTCACCCTAAATTGAAAATTCCTACTTCAAGTCAAGTTAAACTGTTCAAAATCAAATTGATATCACCCACCCCTAGTAGTCAGTGTAATAAGAGGTAACATAAATCAACTGAATTTCAAAGGTTTGCCTATTAATCATAAAATGGTCAATAATTGAAGTTTAAAGGTTTTCTTCACAAACTTCTAAATCATTATCAGTAGTAATATTTTAGTGCTGAACACCAAAATAAACCAAATTTGCATCGCAAAAGGAAACAAACCTGTCTTCAACCATGGGAACAAGTCCATCTGTCAATGCCACTCCACCAATCTAAAAGACATGCTAGCAAGTTTAAATCACTAATTTATATACAATTGAAACATAATATTTCAAACTCACGAGTTGAATGCTGCAAAATAACTTCCTTTGAAGATCTATACGACCTGCATGTAACATGCATATAGAAGTATCAGCCAGATCAACGACAATGTTACATGAAACTCAACTTATGTACCTGTTGAAAGAATACTCGTTGAAATAGCTTCAGCAAGACCAACCAGCTCATCTTTTTTAAGCCTTGTTGGATAAACTTGGTAATTATCCAACATTGAAACACCGCTACCAGTACCAAGATACAGTCCATCAGACATCTCAGATCTTCTAGTTAAGTCCACATTCCAAGTATCTTCCAGCATATCTTCATAGTCATTAAACCTAATAAGAACGAGCATAATAGGAACTTAAATGAACAGACGTAGCCACTGAATACAAAAGCATGCAGAAATATTGGTAATGTAAAAGTATCCCACCATGTGCGAGGTGGAGGTGGGTACTCATCTGGAATGAAGAGAGTCGGATAGAACAGACCCATTGGAGGAACCTAGGAAACAAAGCGGCCAAGATGTTGTTTCTTAGCTGGAGCTTGAGAGTAGTAGAAATATTATTACCACTTCAAGGGTTTTTCATGAACAGGACTAAAAAACACTAAGAATGCAACATAAAGAAAAGACGTTTCCAACTTCAAAGTTGGCAAATGTAACATGATGAGCACCACGTAGAATGATATCTATTAAGGAGGATGCACAGATGCTATTGAATACCTACTAACATTATATTTAGTATAAAGTAGGCCACAAATTTGGCCAGAAAGCAAAGATTTGTATGACTTTCAGAATCAATTTGTTTGGCGAAACACTATATGTAATAACAAAAACAACATTTTGTACTAATAATGAGTTAAAGAAGATGATGTCATGTTCTTTTATTTGTTCTTCAAGATATTAATTTCTTTCTCAAGGATTCTTCTCATGCAATATGCAGTAAACAAAGTTATTTAATTAACCATGCATATAAGATTGGAGACAAACATAAACAAGTTCTAATAATCATACAAATAAGCTAGAAATATTTAATATACAAAATCTCTTGTAAAAGTCTCAACAAAAAACATCTTTCTTCCATTCATGTTCATCTTTTTAATATAGGGTTGTTTTACCAAAGATTTGTTAGCTACATCAATTCGTTAAGGTTATTTGAACATAACAAACAAAACAATTTAGTTTATAACGATTTGTATAATACTTTCGGATGTGCAAGCTTAATGAAGATAGGCAATATTTAAAGGAAAATGGCTTGATGAGTTCAGAGTCTTAACAGGCTAATATATTTGGAGTACAATATGAAAAGTTTGATAATGCAAGATCAATCGTGAAACTGTCTCAAGAAACCAAATTTAAAGGTTTCTTATTGCTAGCAAAGCACAAATCTAGAACACATTCATAAATAAAACAAATTTTAAAATCATCATAGTCATTTTAAACATCAAAGGAAATCATATTTCTCATTTTATTACGTAAAGATCTCCAAATAAGTACTTTACAATACTTAAGTTTTTCACATCTAAAAAGATTAGTTAATACATTTTTTACAAAATTGAATTTTAAGATGATCACTTAAGTCATCTTAAATTAAAAAATATTCAATTTCTTAACACCATTTGTAAGTTATGCCAAAATGAGTTTTCTATATTTATTTCCACAAATTTTCTATTTTATAAAATCATTTAAATCTTTTCACATTTTCCAGAATTTTTTTTAAAATTAACTTATGCATCAAATGATTCTATTCGGTGATAAGATGATTCGATCATAGTATCACAACTAGTGACAACACCAAGTTAATCTCTAAATTGTGACAATTGAGTGTTTTGATATCGCTCGCACGCCCGCCCGCCTGCCCGCGCACACACACACTTACACACACACACACACACACACACACACACACACACACACATAATCATCGCGATTGCAATTGATAATGCAAGTTTTATCGAGATCACAGCCATGACACAAAGGAATGCAAAGGACTAAGCCCCTTGAGCAAAATAAAATGTCCTCAAGGGAAAAAGAGTTTCTTGGAGTCTTTTTGAGTGACACCTGAGTTTTGAGCTTCATTGTCAAATCTATTGAAACACTCCAAGACATATATGTGCATTTGGCATCTAGAATATGCCCCCTATTGTAAACTCTTCAAGCAATCCATGATAGAAATTATTATAAGATCATTTACTTAGGTCACCAGTATTTTTCTTTTCTTTTTGTTATTTTTCTCTCTTATGAGACAAGAAAGCCCAATAACTCATTTGAGCAAGTTTGTAAGATCTTTTGCATCCAATATTTATGCCTCTTCCAAACATTGGGGTAAAGTTTAGAGAGTCAAGTCTGGTGTTGCCCCTTTCAATGCTTTGTGCAAGATCAATTAAGTCAGTGATCATCTCTATTAGAATGTTTGGTGCAAGGCTTTTTTAAATACAATTGTATAAAAGCTTCACTGATTTATAATATGAATGAGAAAAGCTTGACTAGTTGGTTGGGGTAGATATGAGCACATTTAGTGGGTCAAATAACTGAAAACATTATCTATATGTATGTTTTTTTCTCTGTATTTTATTTTCACTATAATTTATTCTCTTTCTTAAGATTTAATTTATAGACAATTCCCAAAATGTACAATTCACCACCTTCCCTTAATTTTGTACCTGACTATTTTTTGTTTGGCATAAAAGCAAGGCTCTATATTAAGGAGTTTTTTGTACAATAATAGAAAGAAATGTTTTATCCATAATGTTAATTTTGGATTATCTTTAGCTATTTGAGTCATCCCATGTCATTTCTTTCAAACCTCTCTCTCCAAGCAAGATCTTCACAAGAGAAGGTTATCTTAAAGGCCCAAATATCCTTTAAAATGATCCCTTTATGTCTACATAACAAAAATTTCTTCAACAATAAGTTTCTTTAAGTTATAGCAAAATTTAGATAGGTAGTACAATGACAAGAAGTCCAATAAAGAGGATGACAAGAAGAAAAAGAGAAAAAGAGGAGAAGGGCACAAAGCCTAATGAGGAGAAGGGCACAAAGCCTAAGGCAAATGAAGTATTCTATTAAACAATGAATAAAATGATGCTTAAAAGAATTTAAATAATGAGTTCAAAAAGTAATTAAAGAAATGTTTTCATGTGAAAAAGCAAAGTACTATACCATATTCATGTCCATGAAAACTCATGTCAAATGTTTAGAAAAGAATAAATTCTTGAGGAAAAAAATTAAAGTTTTGAAGGATTCTTCAAATAAGTGCGTGCCCATTTCAAATTATGTGAAATAAAAAAATTCATAGCTAAAAAATAAGAATATCAAATTAGAAAAAAAAATAGAGTATTTTGCTTTGATCGAAAGGTCTTAAATGTCTAAAAGAAAAGTTGATTAGAAACTTATGCTAATTATAATGCTTAATCCATTGATCAATCTTATGTTTCTATACAAGAAGACAATGGGACATGTTAGCTTGCTTTCTTATCTTCTGCATCATGCTCATTCTTATGTTTATATTCCCCTTTTATTAGACAATCATCGATCACAAAATTATTATCACTTATACTTGCATCCCAACATGCACACATTATTATAATGAGTGAAACAATATTTGCTTGAGTACTTTAAACCAAAACCTAAGTAATAACTAAGTGTGTCTCCATATTAAAAGACTTATGAAGATATGATTAGCTTGACAATATTATAATATGCTTGTCTCCAATCTATTTTATGATTAGATAAACCATTATTTCCAAAATTCTTTAATCCAAATTAAAATATCTTTTATCAGCACTAAATACAAGGTTATCTATCAGGTTATCATTATATAATTGTTCTTGTTATTATATTATAAAAAGAGAAGAAAATTAATAATAATTACACATGTATATGCACACACATACATATATAATCATTAAACTCAAAACATGAACCCTTACTCAAATGGAAGTTGATTTACCCAAATGACAAATCTGATTTCAAACATCATGAAAAATTATATATATATAATTTTTCATGATGTTTGAAATCAGATTTGTCATTTGGGTAAATCAACTTCCATTTGAGTAAGGGTTCATGTTTTGAGTTTAATGATAAAAGACATTTGAGTGAATCCACTTTCATTGAACTAAGGGTTCATATTTTGAGTATAATGAATAAAAAAATTAATCACATACAATAGTAAGAAATTACATAATGATCTTAAGGAAATAAGATGCAGAGTGATGAAAATCAAATTGAGTTTAATCAATCCAATATAAATGATTTGAACATTATGAACATTGTCATGCACAAAACAAAATTATGGATGGTTTGATTAATTCTAAACTACCTATCTATCTTCATTAAGATACGATATTTTAATTGGATAATTTTAAAAACTATTTCATTTCATCATAATCAATATACTCCTTTTGAAAATCATTGAGGCTTAAGGTGATGAGGCTTGTACATCTAACCCTTTATTGTTTTTCACAATCTTTGCTCCACACTGAAAGTCATCATAAAGTCCTAGACATCACAGACAAAGTAAACACGTGATATACTATGCCATACTCATGAGACTCTACATAGCTCAAACAAATAATGATAAACATTTCACAATAAATAATTTGAAAAAATGATAAATTAAATAGAATTATATATGTGATTTACAAGACCTCCATTGAACACTTATACACCAATAGAAATTAACTAGTTAATATAAATCCATTTGCATAAGAAACTTTAATCATTTTAGTAATTTATTAAATTTTGTCTATTGTTATGTTTGAATGATTTGATACAATTGAACAAGCGAGCTAATACAATCAATCTAACAATCCAACACAACTGTTACATAGTTCCATGACAAAAAGATGATTCTTTTGAGGTATCAAACAACAATATAATTAAATGTGTTTATAATAGTTCAAAAGCTTTTAAACTATTTGAATTGTTTAATGTATTGGATTGAATGAGCTAATCGACTAAAAGAATCTTAAATTAAGGCCAAACAAACGAAATGTCACGTTTTGATCTCATTCATTTCAAAAGTCAAACAAGAGATAATTTGAAAAAAAAAAGTAAATCAATAAGTTCAAGGAGTGTTTTTCTAGATATGGAATGCTATATAACTTAACAATGATCCCAACAAAATGTTAAAAATATTTCCTTTAAAGACATTTTTCATTCTTTCTAAGTCAAATTAGATTTTTCCCCAAAATTGCATTCATTTCAAATCCAATATCCTCTTTGTCAATCAACGATGCCTTGTATGTAGCAACTTATAATTCCCTAAACCCAATCTCAAATGTTGAGAAGTCCAATTAGCCTAACCCTAATCATGCTTCTTCATCTATACAAATAAGATTACAATGTTACATTTCTCTTTAGCAAAAGTTATAAGAAAAGCCTTCTCACAATAAGAGGTTAGATTACATTTTATAAAAATTTAAATAATTAAGCTTAGACATAAATGAGTGATCGTATTATTAAAGTTAACGAAACTAAGTATTCCTTTGTCGAAAACTCTTATTAAACTTTGAAAACTATTACTAGTAACTGCAATAAATAAAGAACACAAACGTTTAAGTAGTTTGGCAAAGAAGTGCCCTATGTCCACCCCCAACTATAAAAAACTAGACTTACTACAATCAACTATCTTTTATCAAAGACAGATAAGTGAAATACCCTATACACAAAATACACAAATAAAAAAGAAGCATAAAAAGCTATATAAAAGGCGGCTTCTTGTAGTCACAATATAACTATAAAAAGAAGCAGAGGCAAAATAAAGGCAGCTTTGTGATAATAAATGTTGTACAACAAAAGCCTGTAACTAGCACAAATCTCTAATAATACACTAAGAATATGAAATAATGTTATCAATTAAAAGATGAAGAAAAGATGAAAGATTTGTAAGCACAAGTACATTATATGTTAGTTGAAAATATAAGTGAACACAAAAGATAGTTTATCATAAAAAATATAGTTTGAACAAATGAGAACCAAAATTTCACAAGTACATATTGCATAGGTCTTCAAATTTTAAATATATCAAAAAATAGATAAAAAATACTCATAATGGCCATCACACTATCAATAACAAGCTCCTTTATGAGTTGAACATTTGTATGAAGCACATCTTTGATGGAATTTTATAGTGATACCTAATACCATCATATCTTAAATGATCATCATTTTAAAATCTTCTTAGGACATCATCTCAAATAATATATTGATAATCTTAATCATATGATTTTAGTATCACCAAACTCCCACGTAAGACACATGAGGTTAACAAGATTGGTATATGTCAAACAAATGCCATATTCCAAAACATCTTTCTTACTAATAAATTATGGCTTTGAAATACATAATCTTTTCAAAGACATTTGCCTATAAACTTTGGTTACTTCAATTGCAAATTCTATCCTAGTGTCATATATCATTTCAATACAATTGCCTCAATATTCCTAACAAAGGTCATGAGATCTCATCTTATGCTAGTGCCCTCAATTATGATCGATCAACTATCAACTCCATTATTTGGCTTAGTATCAAGGAAGTTCACAACCCCAACAACAAATAGGTAAACAATGAAACATATAATTCAACAAGGACTTTAATCAATTTTTATCTATAATTCAAAAGAATCAAACTATTCCACGATCTTTGATAACTTATTATATTCTCCTAAAACAACCTTTCAAAATTGAGATACAATAAATTATCTAAAATGCAATTTGAAAGAAAAAAAACAAAAAATGAGCTTTATAAAGTACTTAATACCATAATGACATCATTCATGTAGAGTGACCACACCAATGTCATTATATCTATGCCAACCCAAGTGGCTACTATCCACCATACACATCTTTGAAATCTTGTCTTCATTAGATTTTCAATTTTCAAATGTTATTTCAAAAATTCCTCCTTTTCAAACTTTATTTGTAACAAATAATTGTTTTCAAAATTTCATTTGTGCTCAAATAAGAACCTTTTTTCCTAAAACCTTCTTTACAAAACTCTAAATTAACAAATAGTTATCAAACAAACACCCGATCTTGAAAGTCATGAAATTGAACTCACGGTTCATATGCTAAACAATTATCTCAACAACCCTAATGATGGTTTTCAAATTTGACATGATTATGGTGAACTTGACTAAGATTTGTCAACTTCAATTCCATTATTGGATCTATTATTAAGGAAGCCCACAACATGTTTGCCAATTAACTTAATTGTGAAGCACATTTTCAATACATACCTAGATCAAATCTTATCCACAATTCAAGCAATAAGAATCACATTACTATGTCACAATAAATTTGTTGAGTAGATATACTCTTCTATGGCAATCTTTCAATGTCACCCAACCTATTGTCTACAATATGCACAAACTGGCCTACCTTCATTTCATGGGCAACAGAAAAAGAACTAATCCAAGATACAATCACATTATGTATTATATGGCTATAAAAAACTTGGGAGTTGGGTTTCATGGAGCAATAAATACATAATGATAACATTCATGCAATATAACTTCCCAAGCTTGGAGAGCCACTCAAAGCCCTTGTTCCTTGAGCACAACCTTCACCTTAAGGGAATTATGACTGGCAAGAGAAGAATACGGAGTAAGACCAATAGATCCTGTACACAAGCCACGATCATCATCTCATGTTCCTATGAACTATTTTAGACATCAACAAAAGATGCACAATCACTTTGACCAAAGATTCGATCAACTTGAGAATGGTTTAGTCAAGTACCTAGATGGCCAAAACCATTGACTAGACTCAATGGGTGAATCACCTCAATGCTACTTGATCTTAGTCATACTAGAGAAACTATAAGTGATCATAGTAATAGTTAGCCCCACTTTAATTATATGACAAAAAGTAGAAAAGGAAAATATAAGGATTTTATGATGCTTTATGAGGGTAGTGATTTAATTTATTTAGCAATATCAATTGTATAAAATATGATTTATGATCATAAAATACTTAGATTTTCATGAATTTTATGTTATGAACATGTTATTGTGTTACATTAGATATTATGTTTATATTTTGATATTTTATGCTTTTTGTACATATCTTTGTGACAACATAATTTAATATGCCTTGATCATGCACATTTCTCATGACAATGTGTTTCTTATGCAACATGTCAATGGCGAAGCATGCATCCAACTCACCCATGATTATAGTTGACATATTTATGAATTAAGGGAGAGTAAATACTTTTTAGAATACTTATTTGAAGGCAAGCAAAGTTAATTTTTAGATAACTTTAAACTATTCTTTTGTTTGTCATCTGCAAGAAGGGGATCTTATTAGCTCAATGAGCTTGCTAGAGAATTTGATGATAATAAACTTAAGAACCATTTTTTGACAATTATATCAAACCAGTTCTACTTAAAATCGATCCAAAAATAGCCGCCTCTAATTGATTTCTAGTTAGACCAAATCTATTTTTTTATCTCAATTATTTTTAACTTTCATGAAAAATCATAAAATAAAAAAAATTAAAAAAAAATCAAAACTAATTCAAATATAATTGCAAAATTAACCAAACACCAAAACTACTGAAACAATAGTAGTCAAATGCCCAAAATCAACACCAATATTTCAAACTTGGTTAAAATAGTATTTAGATAATATTTTATGTAATAAAATAGTATATAACTAATAATTAAATTTTAGTTGCTATGTAAATAATTATATATATATATATATATATATATATATATATATATATATATATATATATAATATTCTAAATGTAAATTTGCCTTATTTTTATAAAAAAAATCAATCTATAAATAGTAATATCTAAATCTATACAAATTCATCACATAATGTCTACATAAGAAAACATAAGCTAGTAACAGAAGATTTAAATTGATTAGAGTAGGGATTTAAAAGAGTTTAGTTAGAGAGATTATATCACATTGGACTTGAGCTATGAGTGAACATTTCCCTAGTCTCGTGGCTACAACATAATCTAGCATAACATAGGTATACACAAATAGACAATGCAGTTCATTAATTTCAGGACAGCTTCTATGTAGATAATACAATCTGATAACGATGAAACCTTTTGCAAATGGCAAGAAAAGAACAATGAAGATGTTGATGGCAGCTGTATTGCGTCAAAGCATTAAGAAATAATTGGGATCGAAGTTAGAAATAGGTTTTGAACTTCTAGTTCTTTCTTTTTGTTCATTAATGTCAATATACAAAATGATGGTTATCTTAGTTACTAAAACACTGTTACAAACTTCAATTTTTTAAATGTTGATTGCGTTAAGTCAACTAAATTTGAGCTTATTTAGTATTCACCCTTCCTTCATGGCTCAAACAAGGCTTGGGAGCTCCTCACGCTCATCAATGCCTCACAAGTTAGCTTGTCTCACCTAGCAATAGATTCAAGTGCTATCATAGGCCTATAGTTTAAGGTGACATGGAGAGCTAGGATGGTCATGTCCAGAATAAAATCAATCTTAAAGCAAGCTTGTAGTCATCTAATTTGTTATGGACACAAATGAACAATGAACTCAAAACTCAAGTTGTGATAGGAATCTTTAACCATCAATCCAATCTCATTGTAAGAATTAGGCTTCAATCATTATATAGAATTACTTAACCAGGAAAAATTGAATCACATTAAAAAAAAGAAAATGATATGATGGAAAGTAACATATGCTTCGCAAAAAAATTTCTCCAGTCCAAGGGAATGATGAAAATTTATGACTTCGACTCATGTGGTGCATTATGTTTCTTATAAATATTGCATATGGGAATTGTAAACTGAATGAAATGCAAGAAATATATGGTTTTAAAGAACAATTAGTCCTATAAAATTACTAGATCACTAATTAGATTTTGATTGGTACAAGCTCCTATGGGTAGGATTACTTATTTTATCACATTTAGTGTAATACTTATGATTTATTCAAATACTTATTATTAATGACACCAACAAAAATGGCCCTTGACCAAATGGTACCTCAGTCAGCATCAAAACAACCGAGGACACGAGCTGTTGTGCAATCCTTAGCCCATGATGCCCCACACCCCACAACAGATGCACTATAAAGAAAAAGATGTCACTTATTGGTTTCATAGTCTGTAACATTTTCTTCTTACTTTTTTTTGTTAGGAGTGAATTTAGGTAATGCATTTTGTAGTAGATTTTGAGCATTGTGTCAGCATGGCTGTGGTTCAGTTGATAAATCTACCTCAAAAGAAAAGTGAATAAAAAACCTCAACAAACTGAAAGATACTTATGAACCTCTCACTATTAACCACTCTTCTATACAAACAAAAGATAAGTGATACCGTCATGTAAGAAAATTATCATACATTGAGAGCAGAAAGCCTTGTTTTGTGTGATCCAACAGGCTTATCTTCCTCATAAGAATGAACTATTGCCACAGCATCAAACTCGCCCTCCTATGCCAAAAAAAGGGAGACTAGTACAGTAATATCATCTATGAAAGCATGACAAATTTATAACTGGAAAAAGGAATGCAAGCTTCTCTTCAAAATGTGAGTAATGGCAATCAAATACTTGCACATAGCCACTGAAAAAAGCAACACAAAGAAATGTTTAAATACGTCATATAAAAAGCACTTTTATTAGAATCCCACTAAATGTAATTTACCTTTTGCTTACCCATTTTTGTATCTCCAAGGCACTAACTATTACTTCTTCCTTTCTTTTCAACTTTCACCTTCAATTAAGATATTTATACACCAATTTTCCAAAATTGATAATGTGTTTGAAGTCAGACCGCCCAGCTTTACCTTAACGACATGGTGGAAGCTAGTCATTTTATGTTGCCGGTTTTTTATAGTTACATAAGCCCACATTCATTATGAACCAATAATCATTGAGGATAAATTAAAAATATTAAATAACCAAAAAATTACTTGTTTAATTAAATTAGAGAGGAAAACGCCTCCCAATGGCACCATTTAAAGTTTAAGTCGCCTTTCAGCCAGGGTACTCTTAAGCTCTTGCAGACAAATTTTGTTTTCTATAAAGCACATAGAATTTCAGCCTAAAATTAGCTGAACCTCCGTATTATTTGCAGTAAATTAAAAAATGAACGAATTTTGAATATTTACTCCATTGCAGCACACAAGTAGGTCCAGAAAAAACAAAGATACATAAGGTCTAAATTCATCACATACTTCAGACCAAAACCAAAACAATGGTCCGAAAAGAGCATAAAAATAGCTTTAAAGTATTTTATTTCAGTCAATGGGTGGTAAAAAGGTCATTTATGAGAGTTGTGATATTTCCACTTTACTGTAAGCATCAAGCATCTCTCTCTCCAAAGTTATCCCATTGTTTTTTCTTTATTGTTTTTTTTTTTTTTGTCCATTAATTATTAAGTTAAAGATTATTTTAATCATTTTATTTCATCTAAGGTTGTAAACTATAAATTATTTAATCTCTTATTATGATGGATGAAAATTAGGATTTAGATTTTTTTCAATTGTCAAAAACCCAGCAAGGCCAGTTATGTTTCATGCATGCACTAGAATATTCCCTCAAGTAAGTTAGGCTTTCTTTTTATCTAAAATTATCTATCCCTCTATCCCATTGTCAAAATTTTCTTCCTCCACAACACTGCTCTCTCCTAAAAATCAAGAGAGTTGTTGAAAATAGGCAAACCTATGAAATTCAATAGCGATTTCTTTATATGATCATTGTTTTCTATATAAAGACTAGTATGATAACATGTTTGGTTAAAAGTCATATAAACTCTATCTTCTACTTCAAACTAGTCAGCCTTCAAATTAGCCCAACCTATCTTTACCCCTTGAGATACAAGGCAGCAATCCACTTGGTAAATTAAACCACTTAGAATTTAACTAAACATTTAGAATACCAAGTATTATTTTTGAAAAGGATTGTTTTAATTATTGATTAGGTAATTTGAGTTGCTGGATGATATTTCTTTTCAACATTATCTTAATTAATCTACTTTACTCATATTAAAATAATAATAAAAATATTAGTTATTATTAAATCATTGCTTGAAACAAAAAATGTGATTGAACTTATATTCTTCTATAAATAAGTAGGGTCTCTACGAACCTACCAATAATCATTTGGTTCATCTCAAAGAAATTTTTTAAAAACAAAGAAAAAACTTATTTGTGAATTAGATGAAATGTTTGATTATGAAAACAAAAATGAATTTTCTATGTTTCATTATAGCTATTAAAGATCAAATAAAATCAATAATAGAATGATTTGTACCAAGAAGTCTTACAAAAGCACATAGTTTTTATGAGCCAACAACACTATAGAAAGTTCGTTAAAGATTATAATACCATTGTAACCCTAGTAATTGATTTATTAAATAAGAAAAGATTTTTATAGATCAAAATAGTAGGAAAGCCCTTACCTAAATTAAAGTCATAATGACATCACCTATTACCAGATTTTTTTAAAGAATTTGATATTACATGTGATACTTCTAAAATAGGAACTAATGGAGTTTTGAGTCAAAAACAATATCAAATAACTTATTTCAAGAAGAAATTGAATATTGGTAAAAGATATTCTATTTATGACAAAGAATATTATGCTATTGTACTAGTTTTAAGACATTAAAAAAATTATTTGCTTTATAAAGAATCTACTCCAACCATAAGTTATCATAATTTAAAATATATTAATACCTAAAAGAAATTATATTACAGATATGTCAAATGAGTTGAATTTTTACAACATCACAAATTTGTATTGAAGCAAAAACCTAAAACCAAGAATAAGCCAACTGATGTCCTATCTAGAGTTGTATTAATTGTATCATCATTGAAATTTAACATATCAAATTTTAATACATTAAAAAACAAATATTTATTTGATCACAACTTTTATATAATTTATGATGAATTGAGAGACAAATTCATACTTTTATATAATTTTTTTCACATCACTAATGGGTATCTACTCAATGGAAAGACTTAATATTCCTTAAGATCTTACAAGATTTTCTAATAATGGAATTACATTCTAGAAAAATACAAGGTCACCATCACAAAAAGATCATTAATTTATTGCAATCAACATCTTATTAGCCTTTAGAAGAATAATGTAGACTGTAAGGTTTCCCAATGTCAAAATTGTAAGGTTGTAAAGCCAACTAAACAAAGATGTAGTCATTACATGTCTTTGTCAATTCCAAGTAGACCTAAAGAGGATCATTCTCAAGACTTTTGTTTTAGGACTATTGTATACTAATAGAAATAGCGATAGCATCTTTGTGATAAAGATAGATTTTTAAATATGGCACATTTTATCTCATGTCAAAAAACTAACAATACATCTCATATGGGCAAAAGTATTTTTAGAAAAATTATCAAGTTACATAGGTTATCCAACACTAGAGTTTTTTAAACAAAAATCAGATTTGTTTCATAATTTTGGACAACTTCATGAAAATTGATACTTTTTTCTACGTTCTACACCTTTAAACAAATGGACCAATTGCAGTTAATAAGGCATTGAAGAATTTATTAAGGTGTTCAATTAAAAGATATATTGAAAATAAAAACTATCTATCTACAACTAAATTTGCTTACAAAAGTAGTCTTCAAAACTGCCCAATTGTGATCATTTAAAATAGTTTACAACCAAAATCATAGAACAACTAATAGTTTAATAGATATTCCTAATCATTTATTTTCCACGTCTTATATTTTCATTTGTCAAAAATTTTCATAACATATATGAAAAAATAAATCGACTAAAATTAATAGCTTAAAATATGTTGATATCATTAATTAAAATAGGATTTTCAAAGAATTTAATGAAAGAGAATATATATTAGTGTGTATTCTCTCTGAGAGATTTCTTACCAACAAATAAAAGTAATTATATGCAAAAACTTGTAATCCTTTTAAAATTATTTAAAAATTAAATACTAATACTTATAGTTTAGTTGCTACTCGACATGTTATTAGCAATATCTTTAATGTAGAAATTTATTATTGAATAAAGGTAATTTACAATAAAGGAATTTATGAACTAACTTTTTTGCAAAAGGCTAAGTGATAACTAATTTTCTTTTGCATTTTGGTAACAAGTCTTTTGAAATTGATAGTATCTTAATTGATGAATCCTATGGTTTTAATGTTCTAGAAAGGTTTTTGGTTTGTTTGTGAGATCAACCATTGCCGAAGTATACTTGGTTTACCAGGGAGGGCAAGGAGAAGTTAACACCAAACTTATTACAGAACTATTTTAATATGTATATACATGCGCACACACACACACACCATGAAAATCATGCCCACGCACACACACACACACACATATACATATATAAGCTTTTGAAAAATAAATAAGAAAATGATAAGCTTTAAGAACTAATGGCATGAAAAAAAATTAAAAATAATTTCTAGTTCATAAATTTTGGTATATTATGCTATATATGTTTATAATATTTCTAAGAAAAATGGTATAATATATAACTTAATACAATATCTATTGCTTAAAACTATAAAAAAATACAAATTAGCAAACTATTTATGAGAACAAATAGTTATGAGAAACAATTGTCAATGTTTTATATACAAATATATACTATATATATAAGCATATATAAATATGTAATACAAATATTAACACCATTTATGTATATTACATGCATATTTTATATAAATTTGATAAATGTACTTTTTTAAAAAGAAATTTAGTAAATGTATCACATCAAATATTTATTTAATACATTACAATGAGTGAATACATATAATATCAATATTTTTAAAATCCACTTCAAAAAAACATGCCAAACCTGATCACAGCTTTGATCCATTTTAGGTAAGAGAAATTACTTCCCTTGAAAGAGGATTCACTAAATTTAAAAATTAAAACAATCTTATTTAATGCAAATAATAGCAAGATGTCCACCAATTTCGAAAACAAACTCTACCAACTTAGTCGAACATTCTTAAAAACAAAATCTCTAAGTTACCCATTTAATGGTTAGATGTTGGCCATCAAAGAAAGATGTTCTTGTGACTAGATCAAATAAAAAAGTAGTTTTTTATTAATTTATATTCAATATTTATCTTTGTTTTTCAAATAAACCTTTTTATTAACAATTTATAGAAAAAATTGTTCAAGGATGTTCTTAAGCAATTCTGATAAAAACACACACATGTATTTGAAATTTTAAACAAAATAATAAATTACAAATGACATAAAATTTATAATTTTGCCATTCAAATAAACAAGTTTTTTGAGTGCACTTACAAAAAAAAATTTTCTTAATTGCCAACACAAAAGCACTTGATATAGCTATGGTATTCTTAAAGTTCAGCAAAATCTAAACTTTAAATCCTAATTGAACTACAAAAAGGCGAACCATCATTTCGTTATAACAAAGTAAATAAAAAGTGTGAGAAGACATTTAATGTGAAAATCTTAACTATAAGAAGAAAAAAATTGTTTATTCTTCACTCCACAATATATAAATGTTGCCAAAAATAGATTTGGTTGTCTCTTCAGAGACATCTGATAAAATTGGATTTGGTTATTATAACCGATAAATGGATAGTTTACACCAGTTATAGACTCATAGGTACTAAATTACCTCTTGTCCATGAAGATGTTCTTGATGAAGTTCAGCAAAAACCATACACAAGTTCTATTTGAACCATAAAAAGTTGCAAAACATCAAGAATTATGCCAAAGTCAAACAGAAAGAGACAAAAGTACAACATAATCTACCATAAAAGATTAATTATAAGCAGAAAAATAATGCAATCCTTCACTTTATGTCCTATAGATGTTGCCAACTACTAGAATTGATAATTAAAACTCTTTGATGTAAATTTACACTAATGAACTCATGAATGTATTATACTTAGAAACAAGTGTACAGATATAAATAGGCCCTTCACTATTCAGATTTAATCCGATCATACTAACCTCCATATGAAGGTAAGAAATTCAGATGCCTAAATATAAAGCACACAATTCTCTACAATGAAACTGGCATAATTAGAGAATGGCAGAGTGGGAGGGAGGATTCATAAAGAAGAGGTCTAGACCTATCTAGTGGAAATCAAAATCTCAATCTACTAAGAAATTTTGTATATATAAGAAAACTTGAGAAATTAAATGTTAAATTGGACAATAAACACCCATCAAATTAAAGAAAAATGTTTAAACACAATACATTTAATTTAGCAAATCCATGGTGGTAAGCTCTGAAGATAACAGGATTTAATGGACTAACAAAAAAAGCAGAAATTGTTAAGCAGAATATCCAAAAGAACTTACTCTGATTTGGCAAAATGATTCTTTAATCTTATTGAGCATCACCATGTCAATTGGCTTCGTTGTTGGTGTAGTGTTAATACTTGGCCATGCGTGATGGTGACACTGAACCCATAAAAGGCATCTAGAAATGTCCTAAAAGCATCAATGAAGTATCTAGTCACAGTACATAACAGTTAAAGGTCATTGTCACATTTAAAAGCTGCAGGATAAATGTATATTGGCTCTTGTTTTCTTCATAATTCATATATCAGACAAAATGCAACTAATTAATTTATCGGAAATGACCATAGATTGCTAAAACCCGAGAAATCAAAAGGATATCCTGCCTATTACACAAGTTCATACATCCAAGGTACATCTGCAAAGAAGAAAGCTCCCACTCCCGAGTATCCGAAAAAAAATTTCTATAATAGTCAGACAGTGCTAGCTTAACACCATTTCTCAGAAAATCACTATTCAGAGTGCACACTTAACAAAGGAAAATCACTATTCATCATGCATCTAGTGATAAATCTACAACCTCATATTGCCCAAACCACACCAAGCCCTATATAGCCAATGTCAAAACGTCATAATTACAACTGTATAACACATAGATCATAAAACAAGATCTGTATAATACAAATAAATACTAGAACAATAATTAACTGGCTACGCCCAGACATACATATTGTATTGATGATGTCATCGATGAAGGTCAGATCCCACATGAGCTGTCTTAGGCTACAAGGAACTCAACTCAATCATATAATGCCTTAAGTACCCTTACATGTGGTCTCAATTCTTGAAGCTCCTCAGTTTTGACCTAACCATCATCTAAGAGAGAGATCTCTTCTTTTGGTAAAAGAAATGTATTGAACCTCCTCTGTAATGAAGGTTTTCTAATTATCAAAGATCTTTAAGTTGTGGGTGAAGCAATAGAATTGGCTATGGAGGGAATTGCATTGTTACCTAGAGCATGGAATTTATGAGACACTCAACCAAACCAATATAGGTAACAACAAGGGTGGATGAAGATGGACTCAAGGACCAATCTTGATGGGTGATACATTTGGTTGACTCAAGGGAGATATAATTGGTGGCATACCAAGAAGAGGCTCAATTAAGTCAACTATATTCACAACAAACATAGTGTACGCAAGCAATGCCAACTCAAAAGCTTTTGAACAAATATTTCTATGAATTTAATATGGCTTTAGTATCTTCATTGCAAGCATTCTTAATCTCTAAGATTGGCATAGGCGATCATATAATTACCTTCAACAAATTTTTACTTAATCTTATATCTAAGATATTATTAAACCCTTAACTAGCACAATTCACAACTAGTTGCACAAATAATAATTTTTACTTAGACTCATATCTAAGTTATTAAACTTATAACTAGCATAATTCATAGTTATTTGTGCAAATGATTATGCAAACTCACCCATCTAAAACATGTGCGTAACTCGATCCCTTAAGTTGCCTAAGCTTGTATCTCGCCAAAATATGGAATCATCACATACTAGTTAATTTATTGCAAGTAAAACAATATCTCAACTTGTAGTGTGCTCAACAAAAGATATCATTATGAGTTAAGGTTTATCACCTTAGTCTGACTTTAGTTAAGGTTTATCACCTTAGTCTGATCATCGGTCCAAAAATGGTATGTCATCGAAAACAATAAGTAATTTTCAAAACCGACTCATGAGTCAAGCTTTGTTATCTGAGAATATTGCCTTGGGGAGACCTTGGAGACAAACTCTCTATCTAAAGAAATAAATATAGCACATGTGATGCCAAAACTTTTAGAGCATGGTATGAAGTAGGCTATCTTTTAAAAGTAGTTCACCACTAATACAACTAAGCCAAGCTTATGCATCGCTCACAACCAATTCAAAAAAGTTCATGCTTAGATCTTCCTATGGCCAATGAGAAATCAACAAAGGCATACAAAGGCCATTAGTCCTCCCAGGAGCGTTTAACTAGCTAACTTACTTGACATCAAGATATATCCCTTACAACATCCTTCTTTATGTTAGACCAATAAAAATATCTTTTATCAATATGAATTGTTTTAATCAACAATACATAAGCGCCCCTAAATAAATATACATCCTTAAGAATAGAATAAGAAATAGTAACATAACAAGATAGAAATGTATTGTCATCAGGACATGTGGGAGACTCTATCACCTTGGCATGAATGGAGTTAACACACTAGAGTGCAAGCCATTAACAAGAAACGCCCTCTTAAAATACTCAAGAATATATTAACAAATGCACCTAAATAAATATCTATCGTTATAAGCATAATAGAAACCCTTAGCAATAGAATTTCCAATAAGATAGAAATAAGTTTCCCGATATCAAAGACACAAAGGATACTATGTCACCATCTTGTCAAACCCAACTATATATACAAAAATGGAGGGTATATAACAACATGGACATTTAACTAAAGTGCATCAATTTCAACACCAAAAAAATGTTTGAGTACAAATGTGTATTCCTAAAAGAACTTCAAACATTTAATGAGCCTTTCACTCAACTTCTATACATTGAAATATTGTGATACTTAATGATCATAATAAAAAACAAACTCATGTAGTAATAGGTAGTGCTACTAGTAGCACAGTGCCCATACGACCACATAAAATTCTCAATCATAAGTGTAATATCATTGTCAAGAAACAATTAATTTTTTGCTAAAACATGCAAATGGGTTGTCTTTCACAATACTCCCCTAACATCGACACTAAAGGCATCACATGCAATCAATAAAATTTTTTTATAAAATCCTACAACCTAAACACCAAGGATTAAGTTGTCCTAACTTCAATGGCCTCAAAGGGTATAAGTAATTGCAAAGGTCCATTGAAACTCTCCTTAAAGTAATTTGTAATAAAAGACAATGACAATGCAAAAGATTCTACTAAATACCCAATAAAACATTAACAATCCATGTACAATATGGATATCATAAATAGTCACAGTAGTCATCCACTCATGAATAGCTCCATTTTTCTAGGAATCTATCACAACTCTATATTAAAACACAATGAATTTTAAGATATAATGGGCAATTTCATATACTTGAACTTCTAAAGATTCACATACAATTTCTCTCTCTAGAGTACATTAAAACCTTACAAAAATGAGATATCTTCGCAAACCTAACTGTATAGTAATATAAAATCAAAGTAAATAACAAAAAAACTAAAAAATGACCACCAAGTATATGCATCACGACTAGACAAAACAAACGGCATGACTAATCATTTACATAATTAATTAATTTTAAAGTACATATTCCATTCATCTCTTGCCCTCGTTATTTCTTAGTGATAATTTCTTCTCAAATTGATATTTGAAAAGAAAAGTGCTCCATCAAGACATAATGGAAACCTATGGTCACTAGTAATTTTATTTATTGCTCAATGATCAGCAAAGACATTTGCTCATTACCAGTGTTGGAGTAAGAAGGGCAAACGTTGCATAATGTGAAAGGTTCTCTTAAAGGAATCGATCCCACTAGTGTATCTAATTCACTAGAGCACCTAATCACTGGAACAAGTATGTCAATATCATACTTCATATCCATCAAAGACCATTTTCTAGGCCAAGGCAAATACTGAACATACCTATAATAGGACAAAGGGGATATTTTTGGAGATTATGCTTCATAAAGAAATTCATGAATTTTTCTTTGCAACTCCACATGCCATGTTAGTTTCATTCTATAATGCAGCAAATTGAACAATGATGACTTGGGAACCAAAGCAACAGCATGTTGAATGCTTCTAAAAGGTTAACTTATCAAATAACCCATCAAGAAATGTATCCAATAAACTTCTTAAATCCTCCAAAACATTTTATGAATCTAATGGCACCTTGACCATCTCATGCATCACTAAAGCATTCAAAAAACCACAAGCTAGATGCTCTCTCTCAAACTGGTGTGATCTCAAGTGGAACATGGACCTCCTATTGTTTCTAATGACCCCTTCACTTTCTTAGTTGAAGGGTCCTTTAGCTTATCACAATCCTAAACAATCGTTTTACCTTCCAATCAAAGGATTAGGTGCTCAAACATCGCTAATAAATAACTTTAGAAGTCAAACAACCATAGTCGATCAACAACACATTGGTGTTGTCCATAAGAAAGCATTGCACCATATCCAATTTGAATAAGCACCTACTATTATTCAAGTTTCAATCTCAAGTGGCTTAAGGCAAAGACAAGCACTTACAATCATTGATGAGCTTGCATGTCCCTTATCCACAGCTAAAGATAAGCTCATTGAATAAGACAAATAAGAGACATCATAGCACCATGGAGTAAGGCAACGAATGCATCTGGTAACCTATCATGATAAGTCAATGGGAGGTGCTTCCATTTCATAATTTCTTTTATTTATGCCCAACTTACTATTTAGGGCTAGTATAACTTGGCAATCTATAACTCTTCGTTCACACACAAGATTTTTACATACCCAATCAACTTCATGTGTGCAACATCACCTTCCTCTTTTTTATCATGGGTTGCCACTTAAAGTGCATGTCAATGTCTATTAAACAATCCATTTAAAAAAAACATTGCAATCCAACCTACCATTGAATATTAGAGGGGTTAACTTTCTCCTCTTAGTGAGCTCGTTATCCAAATTTTACTTATCCATACTAAAATATTCCTAATCTCTCTCTTGTTGTTAGTTGTCAAATTTCCACGAAGGGTTCTTGGATAAAAGTGTTGTGATAATATAGAACCCCCTATGATCTCATTGGGTATGGATATTAACCTAGGTAAGTATCATCCACATAACAAGAAACATGCTCACAGGGAGCTAATCTAAAGTAAGGGATTAACAAATCCCCAAAAAATGGTCGATCTACCCAACATGGGAATAATTTTCTATACTTTCAAACATAGAACCTTCATCCACTAGTGTAAGATTGATTGATAATTTCTAGTCTATAAGAGGATCAGGAATTGTCCTTTTGGGTATGAGTTCACCATTCCTTTCCAAGCCTTGCTAAGTGCACTTTGAAGAGGCAATAATCTACTACCAACTAAACAATCTACCTAAACTCTAATCCTTATAATTTCCCATTTAAAATGGTTGACAAATCCTTCCATTGTTCTTTTGATCTTAATAAGTATGTCCTCATTATTTTGTTTCATTATTCTAACATGATATGGAACATCTTCTAAAAATCACAGTGAAATGACACTTAAACTAGCCTAGATACAACTTAAAGCAATCACAGCATTCTAATTCAAGTTGATACTGACAACCAGCCAAAATTGGCTAGTTTACATAGATAGGTTAAGTTCTATTAAAGATCACAACTTTGGCACACCTCTCCACGTTGCTTGAAATGAACCCTTATATGAAGAGCTTTTAGGTCCCCAATTGATTTTGAGATACAATCAATTGTCATTTGGGCCATTTAAAGCCTACCAAATTACTGGACTGATTTTGAGATACAATTACCTGTCATTTGGACCACTTAAAATCTACCGAATGACTATGAACCCATCTTTTATTGGTCACAAATTTGGGTTTCAATTATCTAAGGTTTCAAAGTAAATTTCCAAGTATTGTGTACACAAGACAAGCCATTTGTAATTACAAGCACAAACATATAAAGTTATAAAGCCACACCTCAAGAGCAATAAAAACATAAGTTCGAATTATGCCAAGGGATCACAAAAGTTCTAATGGAAAGCAATAAGAATTGCATAACTTTTCATGCTTTGCTATAGGTTATCCAATGAAATCATGCTTTAAAAATATATAACCACAACTAATTCCAAAATATAAAAAACTACAAGAGAGAGCAAGTGACATGTTAATTAACAACAAACTATAGAGATTAGTATTATATGTTCAAGAGAAACACAAGGAAATAAGAACATTACAAGCATAACCTAAAGCTAAAGGTTGGATGTGAGGCAACTACAACAACACTTAGGAACACAAGAACACCTCTGCTTCCATGAACCACAACCATCAGCCTTGAATCCAAACACTTTCAGATTTCTAAATTCATTCAAAAAGCAAACATTAAAAGCCCTTTCCTCTTAACTTCCTCTGGTTAAGGTATTCAAGAACACCTCTCATTTAATGGCCACATCAACCACCTTCCAAGGTGGTTACACCCATCAAAGTGATTGAGCACCTCAAATTTTCAACTAGCAAAAAAACGCACCTTGTACTCATCTTTTGCAATTCAATAGTTTTTGCATGAACAGGTTAATTGACAAAAGTCAATCAATCCTCCAAACCATGGTTATGCACTTGCTTGGCCTTTGACCAGTTTAGATATTTAATCCAGCTTAAGAATCAATTGCACAAGTCATTCCGCTGAGAATCAACCAAATGGTAAAAAATAGTATGAAACTCCTAAAAACATCCACAATCCCATACAAGCAATAATACCACACTCAAGCACTATACAATCAATATCATAACAACAAATCCATAACACAAAGAAAATGGATATCTACATTTTGAACATGTTATCTTGGGACAATATGGTCTACATCACATCCTTTAGCACCAATTAAATCTCCAACAATTAGGGGACAACTTGTTAAATCTACGAAGGAAGCAAATAACTAAATAGCCCTTCCCAATTATATGAAGCTTCATAGGTTCCCCCATCAACAAACAAATGCATGGCCGCTATATACCTGCAGTTTTGAACTAATATTAGATCTAAAGCCTATCAATCAGATGCATTGGTCTGAAATACAAAGAAACCATTAAAAACATTCCAATCAAATTCCAGGAAGGAATTTTTAAATGAAACTATCTTTAAGGGATGGTGAGAAATAATCAATTAGAGTACACAACAGAATTTCTCAGTTCACCAAAAGCAAGACTATGGTGATTCCTCACCTCTCCTCCATAGGGCATCGTAATGATTGTTGAAGGCAAAGCTACTCCATCCTGAATATGAACCACCAAATTAGTATAAAATGTCATCACAAATGGGAGTTAGCTTAGTTAAAAACTGTTTACTTTATAAGATGAAAGAAAAAAATATGATTTGTAAATGTAGATAAACAAAAATACACCACATTATAGTTCAATATTGGGGCAACTTTAAGACTTACTTCGATACAGACTATAGATGTAACTTGAGCACCAATATTCACAACACAGGCTGTGGATAATCCATTCCCAAAAGCTGCAGCAAGTCCTTCCTGTAGCGAGAGTGACAAATATACAATCCCAAGAGCTTTAAAAAGATTATCCAATTTAATGCCTCATTAGCCAAACCTACCAGATTCACATTCAATCAAAAGAACCTTGAGAAGTAAATCACATAACATGGTTTCAAATTTGATACATGATCTAACAAACCCATTATATAAGAATATTCTCAACATAGCAAGAGCATGACATTTAAAATACCCCAGCACACAGCTAAATATATAAAATCCTTTCATTCTGCCAACCATAGTTTTTGTTTAGTAATTTTTCTTCTTTAACAAAACAATGCCTCTATTTCTCTCTGGCAAAAGAAAGGATACACGCTACATTTTTCTTCAATATGAAATAAACTATCGACATATATATGTACATATAAGCATCTCTGTGTGTACATCAAAGCGACAAAATAGGAAATCACTTCAACTATATAACAACTTTAACTCATTTTCTATATGTACGGTTGATTAAGTAGAAAAAAAAACATTTCAACTATAAGGTTCCCATCAGAAAAAACTTTATCAAGATCAATTCCTTGTGAAACACAAAACAGTAAAATCACAATAATAGGGAAATTTCCATTTCTTGATATTAATATACTCCAGTTTTCCTTTATTCATCAAAGCATTTTCCAGTCTATGTTTAAAACATTTAAAACATCTTACCGACTTTATAAACACTCCTCAATTGGAATTACTCCAATATTCTAGTAAAACACTCATTTCTAGTCATATCAATTGCATTTGGTCACCAATCTACTTAATTATTCAAATCTCAATAACACGTTATTTGGGCAGTTTAGGTTTACATCTTGTGACCTGCATTCAATTCCATATAGCATCAAAACTCCATGATTCTACAAAATTCATCTTTAATCTAGAATGATTATTTTGAAACAAACAATAACAGATACACTCTATTTTAAGGACAGTTATGCCCTATTGGTACATAGAGAAAAAATGAATCTTCATTTATTTCTTCAAATTTTTACATAACTGATTGAAGATGCCTAAACCACTCACTAGACCTACTACTTCGCCTAGAAGGCCTAAATCTACAAAAATAATATTTCCAAAATGATTAAGATTACATTCCATGCGTTCAGTCTCATAACTAACTAGATGAGAAAACTGTTGGATCTAAAGGTGAAATCCCTAATATTTGTTCTATGCTGCCCAATTTTTGTTTATATAATAATCACATAACAATAGTTCAAAGCATGCACCACAGAACCAAACCCTGGAGTAACCTATGCAAGTTCATAAATATACTTAAAAAAGTATGAACTCGACGACTCCGGTAAAGTTTAATATCATTTTTTCCAGAAAATTGGGGAAGATTTCATCAATACAAATTGGTTGATATGAAAAAATTACAGAACATATGACAAAAAATGATGAAGGAGTCAATATGATATAGCTATGCCTAGGTCCTCATAAAAGATCTTTCAGTAAAATGCATTCAAATTTTTTTCACCAATCAAGTTGCCAAACAAGGGGTAAAAAATAATTTGCAAGGATTTTCAAATTAAGCAATCAAATACTGTTCCAAGTAAAGCATATATCTTGCAAAATTATTGAGGTTAACGATACCATGTTTAAATCCAGTTATTATAAAATCTTTTCAGTTTTTCACAAAAGAACCAGCGATTAGGAAGATATGACCACCAATATCAGAAAATGCCCTAGCCTTACCAATACCCACAATTAACCAGAATGATACGGGAGAACCTAGCATGGATTGAACAGTCATGGATTGAACAGTGACATCATTCATTCATCGCAGAATTCAACAAAAATCAGTATGGTTCCTAACATACTAGAGTCAAATAGCAATGGAAGGTTTTGTCCAAAACGAACAATGTTCAACTAATTACTGTCATGCACAGGTTGATGGATTCAATACACAAAATCATTCACAGGGCTGAGGAAAGCTTGGCCAAAGTAAAAAATGGTGCTGAGAAGGATATCACCTATTTCTATGCATCTTTATTCCAGAGTAAAGCTTTCTATTTGTAATAAAGAGTAATAGAGTAAGGTACACTATAGCTATAGCTAATGTAGAAGTAATATATTACCAAATCTCTACTCCCCCAAAGCTAGAGTAGCCATATGAACTAGCTCTAGCTTGTTACAACATTTGAAATGTGAGCAAAACATTTTGGGAAGAACGCAACATCTCTAACAAAATGATGATTAACTTCGATAAGATAGGTCCATTCATACAAGATAGAATTATTAGGAGTAGAGATAACAATTCAATTTTCACCAAAAAGGTCAAAAATTTGGAATAATTGAAAAGATCTTAAAGTGATTTAACCACGTTGTCATGAGAAAGATGAGTCATGGTCTTGTATTAAGCTTTTGGATTGCTTTTAATAACAATGTCTTGTTTTTTATACCTCTGTCACAACATTTCCACCTACTTTCAACCACATAAGATAGAAGTTGTCACTGTCACAAGCACATACTCCAATCAAAGACTCAAATCAAAATCAAAACTACATTGTCAACCTAAGTATAAAATTTCTTAGTACTTCATTTAAGAAACCCTCAGGTGCTTAGTGATTCTCACACCAATGAAGCATACCCAAGGATAAAGATGCCTTTATGAAATGGAGCAAGTGGGTC
This sequence comes from Vanilla planifolia, assembly GCA_023846275.1. Lineage (NCBI taxonomy): Eukaryota > Viridiplantae > Streptophyta > Magnoliopsida > Asparagales > Orchidaceae > Vanilla > Vanilla planifolia. Next base: position 10,875,440 of record CM043868.1, read on the forward strand.
AAAGAGACCCTAAAAAACACAATAAAATGATAGGCATAATTATCACTAGCCCTAAGAGTATCATGATACATCAAACAGCAAGGATCAACTTCTTTGTGACTAATAATCAAGCCAAACACAAGCCAATCATTGCAATCAAAAGGTTTTTAGAGTCCATGAAAAAAGACAAGAGGTCTACAACAACTCCTACTTAAAGATTAACTAGTTAAAATGCTCATGTGACTGATGTGAGATTTTGCTAATGATCTCTTATCTCTCCTTGTCAACTTTGAGGACATAATGCAAAATAAAATTGTCCATTCATTAGCAAAGCTCATGAATGAGACCATATCAACTGTTGAGTTGAAGTTCCTCAAGTTACCACAAAAATCAACACAATCCATCGTTGAATTGATTCTCTCATTTCGTATTTATCACAAGTCATTATACTAGAGTTTTGAAACGAAGCCAATAGGATTAGAGCTCAATCAACCCAATTAATCTAGGTGGACAAAGTCTTACATCGAAAACCATTAGTTTGTCCCCTCAAATGAATATGAATTAAAGACATCACTCAAGTACTTAAAGAGGTTCATTTTGAAGAATGTGATGTTGAAAGATTTTGGGTTGAGCTATCACAAACTAACCAGCTAACCAGAACATAGATTTCGTCTATTGTTGTCACAAATACCAAACCTATGGTAACATCTTTTGACAACTAACAAGGGAAATGAAGCCAATCAACATCTCTTAGCATTTATCAATGTTGAAAATGAATGCCCTTGTACCCTTCTCATTGTCAAAGGAGAATTGAAAGTATTTCTGGCCATCATTGACTACATCATAAAATGGATCAAAGACAAAATCATCATCACAAGATTAAAAGGTACCTCTAAAATGAGATCTCTTATGCAAGTTTAAAATTCTATCAACCATCATCACTAATACCAAAGCCATATTTTGAGACACAAGTCTACAATGATATTGTCTAAACCCAAATGCCTACCTTAAGTGCACCAACATCCAATATCCACAACCCAAAGGACAAGTACAACCAATTCTGAGAAAACTGACAATGGCTTCATGCAAAAAAGTGTTGCCCATCTCCTTTTAAGCATTGGTGTTCCCCAAGAGGCTAAACAACTTGATGACGTTGAGAAAATTGGTTGGCCGACTTTCTCCTCTAAGATGGCAAGGATCTAGGAGCAACCAAAGTGATCTAACTTACCCTTAGTAGGGGATGGTTCGTCGTCCTAAGTTGCCTCTCAAGGTGCATCAACTACCATAAAAGGAAATAAATCTACCACAAAAGATAATTGACTAAACATCAACAAATCTTCTATTAATAAAGTGACTTCCAACCTTTGTAAAATGTTACAACTAGAACAAAAATTCATGCTCTCCCTATAACATCCTTCAATTCATGCAATCAAGATGAGTCATTTTTTCCTCTTCACCACACAAGCAAACATCCCCTTTAAAACAGGTTTACTCAAAGGCCCAACAATAAGAGCATTGCCACCTACATTCTAAACACTCCTATTTAACTTTGATCTAGCTCCTAAATGCTAAGATAAATAACTCAAAATTAACAAATACTCTAATGAAGCAATTTCCAATCTTCGTAAAATGTTACCACTAGAACAAAGATTCATACTCTCCCTATAAAATCCTTTCTAGCTTTTTACGTCAACATTAGGAAATTTGAGATAAAACACTCTCTTTGAAATCATGTTAGACGGTCTCACAAAACTCTAATGCAGCCCAAAGCTCCAAACCAAAAAACTCTAATAGGAATACAAAAAATCGTTACCATGGACTTGGTCTACCAAGGTTTACTTCTAATGGTCTGGCCTTCTTCTTAATTGCCAAGACTAAACATTGTTGTAAACACCAATTCTCCCAGCCCATCACTCGCTCATCCTCTCACATTAAACCCTCTCAACACCTTGTGGACATCCTCCAAAGGTCTTTGGCTTGATTTGGTTCCCCCTCTCAAGTCCATCCTTGCAATCTATTCTTATAGACTTTCTTCCTCCACTAAAGTTTGCCCCTCCCCCTCATGAAAACTTTCTTCCTCTCTCCACTAAAGTTTGCCCCTCCCCCTCATGAAAACTTTCTTCCTCCCTCCACTACAGTTTGCCCCTCCCCTCCCTTCATGATTCCTCCCCACTTGTGCTAAGAGAAGTTGACATTTCCTTCTAACTTGGGGCTGACCTTATCCTCAATTCAAACTCCATCTTCCCTCCTCTCTCTAGCAATCTTTATATGAACTCTATCGACCCTTGGCCTAAGTTCCACTGGCCCCACACTTTCTAAGACAAATCTACTTGCCTATACTACAACATTCCCAATGCTCACCCCTTCCCCACATATCATGTCACCTCGTCCCAATCATGCACCCCCTCGACACCTTTTTTGTCAAGACAAAAACCCTTGCCATTATGACTAAAAGAGTCATTTCTAATCCCTCTCTTCTCCCACCCTATCACTAGAATTCTTTCCTAATTCGGGTAGCCAAGTTTTTATTGATATCAAAAGTCTATCATTGTCAATGCCTATTGGGAAAACTCCTTGCATGATTCTTATATTGGCCAACGAACACCCTACAATGTTGTTGTTAATGCCATTCATCATGGAAGTCAATTTCTAGCTCCCTAGACATCATTGTCGTGCACCGAGGATTTCTCCTCATTTCTTACTCTAGTTTTGAAATGGACCAAGATCTTCATATTAGGTATGAACCATAAGCACTATCATTCTTATCCTCTCAAGTTGTGATCTCCTGGCCTAACCACGAATAAAGATTGGCTTACTCAAATACCCCTCTTGATCAAGGTTTGTAGCCTTTAAATTTGTTTATTAAAGCTGACTCATTTTCTAGGAGTGCTTATAGAAGGATAACCTTACTACCTCTAACACCAAACTCATATTTGCCAAGGATTGCATCAAAGTTGACACCTCTTACTCCACTTTGTACCCTCTCCCTCTAGGAAGCTATTGTCTCAATGTTGAGGCAAAGTATGACTAGGTTCCAAGTCATTGCCACAACCACTCCCCCTCTTACTGGCATGCTAATCCACCCACTCCAACACTCTTTATCCCACTAACAATTCTATAAATAAAGACCCACATCCAAATCACTCGTACCCACCTACAAGCATTCAACATCCTACCCTAGGTCGTCCACTGTGTAGCCTTCTTCCCCTTATCAACCTCCAACATGGACTCTGGCCCCTTGCAGGGTTTGAGTCGAGGTTGATCACATAGCTACTATCATGGAACACTTTCCCCTGTCCCAAACAAGCTTTCTACTCTTGAAACCAATTTCCAATAGTTAGTCCTTAGTGCTCGCCAAGGCTTGTTTAGACTACAATCTCTAATTTCCTCCAAGATTCAATGTTCCTTCCTTGGGTCTTGTCCCCCCACTTGATGCTACCCTTAGCACTTCTTCATAGATAAGGGTGTTTCTAGGCTAATTTCATGGCTGGTTTAATTGTCAATTGCACAAAGGGGAACAACTTCGCTCCACTTTCTCTTTACCAACATCAATTTTACTCTTGGTTGTGTCTTAGCCTTAGCCCTTCCAAGTCGTTCGCTTGGTTTCTTCTCCCACAGAACTCCCAATCCCTTTTAGCCATGCCATATCCATAGCCCTCTCACTATTGAATTATATCCCACATGGCAATCCCCTATTTATATCCCTTCCCAATCCATTCCTAGTCCCACTTGATTGCTCCATATCAATAATCCCATAATCTTTTAATCTTATCCCTCTTTTCAATGTTATAATCTCTTCCCAAACTATAGCCATCCCACCCATTATGATAATGTCACATCTATATCCATCCAACTCTAACCCCATCATTCCTTCATCTCACTCTACCCACAACTGCATTCATAACCTAGACCATCCCTTCCAATCTCCACAATCCATACTTACCCTATATTGCTTCCCCTTACTCATGTCCCACCACACTTGTACCTAATAATTGTAACCCATCCTAATGTCACATCTATATCCATCCAACTCTAACCCCATCATTCCTTCATCTCACTCTACCCACAACTACATTCATAACCTAGACCATCCCTTCCAATCTCCACAATCCATACTTACCCTATATTGCTTCCCCTTACTCATGTCCCACCACACTTGTACCTAATAATTGTAACCCATCCTAACCCCAAACCATAACCACTATCTCAACTTATATCTATGTTTGTTTCCCATTATTTCTCTTCTATCTTTGTCTTATACTATAATTTATTTCTCCTCGACTACACTTTAATTCAACATCTCAACACCAAGAGTCCCCATTAGAGGTCTCAACCATATTGTCGGTTTGTAACTTAGGTTTATAATTATAAAACTAGGCTTTGGCGTCACCAAATTCCCAAAAAAGGAAAAGAAAAAAAAAACTCAAACGATCTAGTCCCAACTTGCCTCTAGAAGAAGACAATCCTAGTTTGATTTGTATTCTTCATCCCGAATACATGCTAGAACCACTTCAGATTTAAGCTTTTTTTTGCACCTTCAACAATTGCTCAAAAATGTACATGGTAATGTTAGTGCTCGAACCAATTTGCACTAAAATCAGACCAAAATGACCAAGAACCCTTACAAAAGCAGCTTAAAAGGAGAGGAAGAGCACCAAAGGAAGAAACTCTACAAATATGTAGATCTTCCTAGCTACCCTCTAGTTTGGGTGCTCATCAACAATGTATCTCGACACTTGAACCCTTACGTTCCAATTGAAGGCATGCAGATCAGTCATTATAACATTAGAAGTGATAGATAAGGCCCTCAGCTTGTTTCCTTAAAATCTCTCGATTACATATGCCATAGAAGACAAAATGAAGATCATGAAAAAAAGGAGAAGAGCCATAACAAAAATGACGAGAGAAGGAACTCAACTCTCATAATTGCTGAAGGCAAGGTAAAGAACAAATAACAATCAGAGCCAACTTGCCTGTGTAGTTTTTTGAAAAGATGAAGTGTTGCATCCCCTACTTATTCCAATGTGCATCATTCTAAAAACAGCATATTCAAATATCAATAGTAAAAAGTTCTCATACCCTCAAGTGACAATTGTATTCAAGGTACCTCAAAAGTTGCAATGCAGAACCTCCTAGTGAGAGCACTGCAAATCCAATCTTAAACCATTTCACCAATGTGACCACACAATTCCAAGCAATCACCAAACCTCACTATTGAAAAATAAAAGTGCAATACCAACACATGGAGCTAGCACAACGTCATCATTTCAAAAAAAGGGACACATATAACAAAGCTAATTAATTGTTATTAGAAAGTGGAATTGTAATAGAAGACAACTATTGTGACCAGACAACCTTACAAAATCAAAGGAAACAAACCAATGTAAGCATCTCAAGCCTAGAGAGATGCTTCCATTGTCTAATAATATGGGTTTGCCTCCGCAAATTATCAATTTTAAACAAACCAAATGCTTTATCAAGATAGATGCCAAATCAATTTTAAGCAACTCATTGTTCAAGAGAATAACAAAATGATCCTCAACAACAACTAGATATTCCCACATTTCCCATAAGCCCTAAAGTTAAATCTCTTGCATGACCTCTTAGAAGATCAACATAAAGTTCTCTTGGCATACTACAACTGCGGTTGAGTCTCCTCCAAGATGCTCTTAGCAAGTGTCCCTTATGTATGGATTTCGAAGAAACAGTCCTCTGCATCCCAAAGCTTTATCAAGATAGATGCCAAATCAATTTTAAGCAGCTCATTGTTCAATAGAATAACAAAATGATCCTCAACAACAACTAGATATTCCCACATTTCCCATAAGCCCTAAAGTTAAATCTCTTGCATGACCTCTTAGAAGATCAACATAAAGTTCTCTTGGCATGCTACAACTGCGGTTGAGACTCCTCCAAGATGCTCTTAGCAAGTGTCCCTTATGTATGGATTTCGAAGAAACAGTCCTCTGCATCCCAAAGCTTACCCCCCAAGACATCATTCTCTAAGGTCATTGTTGCAATCATCTAATGTTTTGCCATAGAAACCTTGATCGTTGCCTACAAACTCTTAGAGTTCTTTTCAAAGGTACCACTATCCTCTTAGTACCAGTCAACAAGCTAAAATAGTTGTTCTAAGTATCCTCGATCATTGAATGCCAATCTTTCTTTCTTAATGACAAACAATATCACACATGTAGGATCATCTAAGAGATTAGATAAATATTGTTGCTAGATAGGCATTTGCATATAAATTTGTTTCATCAAGAGAAACAGATCTTGAACTAGCTCTCGATGGAGTCAAAGTTGTTCCGTAGGATGATGATGAAGATTTCAATGCCTTGACCTCCAACATCAAGTCATAATCTAACTCTTGGGCCGTAGGTTTTTCCCTGGAACTTCAAGAAAGTTGAAAGCCTTCCTCATCATGATCTACAATGGACATCTCTCTTTCACAGGTTAGGTATAGCCTTCTGAGCAAGTTTTATCGATTTAGCAATAGCGTATTGATGAGAAAAACCCTCACCTACAGTAGTTTCTAAGATATTTGAAAGGTAGAATTAACAGAAACATAATCGAGTAGAACGAGCAAGCTTTGATATTGCATCACGCAAGAAAGGCTACACAATGGTCACTTTGGGCAACCAAGCCTTGATGACACCCTCAATATTGACAAGAGCAACAACTTTCTAGGCCAACTTCAACTTCTTCATGTAGTCAAAGTTATTAGCTTTAGGTCTCTCCTTGTCGGGTTGTCAAAAGGGAGCAAATGAAACGAAGGAAGAAAAGCCACATTAAGGATGAGAATGGATTTACCATACTATCAACGAATCCAATGTAGTCTAGAAATACAATGATTGTATTCAATTGGCAATCCTTAAAAATTGGAATTTAGAGTGCAAAAGGTCAATCAGGTCAAGACTATCCAACCAGTGATCTAGTCCACCAATAAAAGCACTTCAATATTCAATAGTCTAACACACAAAAAAGGGACTAAAATTTTAAAGAACAATAATAAAACAAAACAATAACAACAAAAGAAATGAACTATTGAGTACGCCTCGTGCAACCTTGCATAATATGAATTTTTAGCAACTTGATACACAACATGGTACAAGAAGAGAGCTCTAATATGCACTTCATGCCTCGCTTAATACACATCAACTATTAGTGAATGCAAATACAAACCTGTAGTTCATAAAGTCCTTGGCTGACAAAGTCTATTAGCAAGTGCAAAGAAATTAAAAATCAAACAATGAGATCTTGCATCATTGACTAAAATAAGCATAGGTCACGAGTGACATATGAGGGTATCCAGTCCATGGTTTCCCTAGAAAAGATTCCCCTTTAAATAGAAAATAAAGGGGGCTTCCTTTGGCATAACTTTGATGCTAGTTAACAAAAATGTTTCCAGATGCTTTTACTCCCATTGAGGCTTCACTAAAATCATTTCTACGAAGATATCTAATATAAGTCAAATAAGGATAGCTGAAGTATTGAAGAGCATACAATTGCTCATGAGCAACTACTTGCTTTGGTTGAATATAAGGAGTGATTTTCAATGCCCGTTTTTCTGATTATTGTTGTTAGGGATTAAGGACATCATTCCTCCCCATCATATCATCCATCCCAACATTTGAAGAAGTAGAGAGAGAATTTGGTGCACACCAAAGACTTCACTCCAACCATAACCACTGCTTGAGCATTGGCCATTACTTATATCATGACCACAATCAAGAGGCAAATATTATTAAAGTATGAAAAATAAAGCCCCAAATGAGCAAGCATTAACCATCAAACCTATTACTCTCTCTCTCTCTCTCTTTATCCATCAAGCTTGTTCTTCTTAGCTTTCACAAGACCATCACTTGTTGAGACCTCTCAAAAGTGCTTCTATAACACCCTACCATAGTCACTAATTGAAGGGTCTCTACTTTCTCTAATGGAAAAGTTTTAAGTTTTAGTCATATTTATCTCTTAATTATAGAATTTTCCACATAAATAGCACATTTCTACTCTTCTATTTCTATAACTTTTGAACAATTTCATATGACAGTTCTCAATGATAATGCACCACTTTATTTCCTTAATTCTTAACTAAATCCTTATTAATCTTTTGTATTGACCAAATCCTACATTAATAAGCATGTTAAAAAGCAGTCACTTAATGTGCCATTATAAGAGAATTTTCTCTTATCAACAAAGAAAGAGAACGATCAAGAGATAAAAGAAAACAAAAAACTATTTAAAATATTTAACATGCTTAGATATCAAGAAAGAGTTGTTAATAAATAAGATGTAATAACATCATAGAATTTATATAATCTATCTTCTATGGAATTAACACTTATTATTATTAATAGTTTCAACAATAATGATCCTGCAAAAAAAGCTCTTATGTGTAATAGATAGAAATTCAAGCTAAGACTATAGTTCAAGCTCTTTAAAGAAAAATTGGGACATGGTTAGTTCATTCTCAATTGTCAAGGCAATGGATAGGCTATTTAAGTGGAAAGCTCATATACAAAGCTTCATTTTGCTTAGACAATACATGAGATAAGGAATTTTGTAGCTCCAATAAAGTTATAAGTTAGGTTAGTTTTGAATTTCAGGACTTGCATAGTGGTATGGCTTTGTTAAATCACAAAGAAATGAAGTTTAAAGGAAAATAGTCATTAGCAAGCTATTATGTTAAAATTCACATGCCAAGTAATTTACATGAAATGTCTCCCTCCAAAGTTGTTCAAGAAAAATATCAACACAAGAGCAATAACATTACATAAAACATATCGGATCATAAGAATTGTAAGTTAAAGGTACCAAACACCAATAAAGAACATGCATAGGATATCAATTTGCCAAAATGAAATGATGTGGTCATGGATGTGGCTTCACAATAATGCCTACATATTATTTCTACAAGCAACATACTTATAATACTAACAACATATATTCAATGATGACTTTAAAGGGGAAATAAACATTTCATTTTAAAAATAGATCATTTAGTGAAACAAATATTCAAGTTTAGCATCAAATTCAATTTTTTAAAGATAAGAAACTAATCTACTATCAGATAAATAAGAAAAACAAATTAATATAATAGAAATTTTCATTCCATTTCTTTTCAATTTTCAAAAACACTTCATAATTGTTTTAGGATTTTCAAACATTTTTGAAAACTTCAATTCTATCTCTAGCCTTATATATGGATGATCCATATATCCATCGTGTGGCCATGTGGATAACCTCGTTTGTAGTTTGTCTTAGTATGCGGCCATTCTGTAGCTATCCTCTTTCTTCTCATGAATAGAACAGCTAACTTTCAAGCAAAAGGTAATGAAATCAAATAAGAAGTGGCGATTGAGGTCAAAGGTGGCATGAATGAACACATCAATGTGATAACAATATAGGCATTGGATTGGCACAAAACAGATGCAATACCTTGCAAAGCAAGAAGGTTCAATTGGGCTGATGGCACCACCCTAAGAGATCTTCAGCAACAGAGCAAACAACAAGGTGGTGAAGGAACTAGGTAGATAAGGAGCTCCAACAAATCAAGCTTGGGTGGGAGAAATGGTAAAGAAGATGAAGGATTTTTTTCCCCCCAAAAATGCCAAATGAATGGTGACATAAATATGCAAAGATGTTTATGCATGCATGTGCACATCAAGGAAACTCAAAATTATGCCAAGACTAATTGACATAGCCTCTAGAACAAAAAAGTGATGGTAGACAATCCCAAGTAAGGCTACATTGATTTGGGTCCAGCTGTTCTTAGCTCCAACATTCAAGTACTTATGAACTAAAACACAGATTGATACTTTTAAAGAATGGTCAGAATTGATAATTAAATAAGGAAAAGTGCTACAACATGGTCTACCCATAAGCTAAATTAGAAAGTGGAAATATGGGACGAGTAACAGATTCATGCAACCCAATTCTAGCTCAAATCTAATATGGGTCAATTTTGAGCTTGATTCGTAGATTTTGGAACCATGGTAACATGACTACATTCTCAGATCCAATTTTAAACTAGTGGAAATGATCCAACCTAAATGTCATGTGTGAATGTAGTTATTGATTTTTAAAGGCACACAAAGTTGAGGAGCAAACTAATCATCTATACAAAATAATCCCCCAAAAAGCTAGTTGAAGAGGGATGGGAAGAATAGAAATCCCACAACTGGACAAGGGAAAGGAAATGACAATAACGAGAATGGTAGCTATTATAGAGGTAGATTCAAATCATAACTCGAATAAGCTTCAAATCGTAACCCAAATGAATATGGATTGCAACCCAAAAGTGTACACGCATATACGATAAGAAAACACACTTTTTGATAAAAGTAAAACCAATAAAAACTATTCTATTCTTTTTTCATTCTATGTCAAACATTTAAATAGGATACAAAGCAAAATTTTAGACTCAAAAGCAAAAATACCCTTCCTAATTAAATAATATAAAAATATATAAAATACTAAAATAGAAAAATATACATAAATAACTAAAAACACTATATAAGCCTTATATATGATCTATTACAACCCACTAATGTCTCAAAATGTGATTAAAATAAGAAAATTATGATAACTCATATATGAGCATGATAACTAACCTCATGATATAACCTTTCTTATATTAATCAATCTCACCAAGAAAAATCTTGTCTTGCAAAATTATACTCCAGATAACCTTGTAGTTTTGGTGCCAATTTTTGCATATCCTCTTATGTCATCTATATGTCATTTGATGATGGATGATCTTCCTAATGATTTATGAACCAACAACTTCATTATCCACTCAATTTATGACCAAAAATGTCTTGAAAAGTACTTTGAAAAGCAATTCTCAAACTAACTTGAAATAAGCTATAATCAGTTATATTCAAAGTAGGCAAGTTCAGCAATGCACCTCTTTTGCAGTCAAGACTGGCACAAGTTTTCTTTTTTCCCTTCTTCTGATTTGACACATGGAGGAAACTACAGTAGCTAGGGCTTGTTGGGCCAAACAAAGGGAAGCGACATCATTGCAAGGCCACGGTCCACTCGTGAAAATTGCCAATGCAAGACAAGGACAGCTGCATTCAAGTTTGAAGCGATTGAAGAAGGCTTAGCCTTGTTAAGTGGTCAAGGTAAGTGAGTTTCAGATGTCAGTGTAGGCAGTCAAGGCTGGATGGCTGCGATCAGATTTGAGTCCCCGATTGTGATGGAAAAAGGGAACCCAATGCAAGCCTAAGGTCGACAACAGTGGATCGTTACGGTGGTTAGAACACCGCAAAATAAGTTCTAATACCAAACTAGTGGCGAAGGTGCAAAAGTGGAACACCTGAGTTGGATTAAAACTAAATTCTTAAGTCAAAATTGATGCAAAAGGGACAACGTAAAAATCTTGCAGCTAAATCATGATTTGACTCTAATACTAAAGTGACGGAGGATATGTAGGATGGAAATCCTGAAGCTAGAAAATGGAAAAGAGATTATGACAACAAGGATCGTGGCAATAGTAGAGTTAATCCAAATCATAACTTAGATAAACTTCAGAACACAACCCGAAAAAACCTAAATCGCAACTCAGGAATGTTCCCGATTACACAATATGAAATGCAATTTCTGATAAAGTTAAAACAAGCCAAAATTATTCTACTTTTTTATTCTATTGCAAATATTTAAATAGAGCAAAATACAAAACCCTAAACCCAAAAGAAAATGACAAAAAAATCTTTCTAAATAAAATAACAAAAACTATAAAAATTAAGAAAATATATATATAAACAACTAAAAATACAATATAAATCTCATATATAACACATTAAAATCCACTAATAACTCAAAATTCTACTAGTCTACGAAAATTATGATAACCCTTATATGGGCATAATATCAACCTCCTAATACAACATGTCCTATATCACTAACCTAATCATAATCCTTCACCAATAAAGGGAATACTTAAAAAATTATTTCAATTAGGTAATCATAACATTCATTCACTATAGAACTTTAGCTACATGGATTAATATGGGTCCCATAACACAAGTGCTCAATAGCAACATATTTTATACCTAAAGGACAAGGATTCAACTAAGTACTCTAACATAATGATTACGAAAAACACAATAACATCCACACAATCAAAGAAAACTAAACAAAAATCAACATGGTGTTTAGGAAATTATAACGAAGTAGACAATTAGAATCAAGATGGAGATGTTGACAACAATGGAGTGGTGATGACACCAAGTTACATAGGATGGGTAAGTCCATATATTCCTCAAAGTTCCTCACTCTCATTTACAGATTACATCAAGCACTTTGATGGATTTGCGATGGTAGTTATCATCTTCATTCAATATCATCAAATGAGTTTACATAGTTTATTTTGAACTATTTATACTATGTAATCCTTGAACCATGATTACATAAGCCTTAAATTATCCAACAATTACAACATTCCATCATGAAAATTTAGCTGAACAATCATTATAAGATGATCCAATCAAAGAACAAGATAAGCCTCATCACTATCACTAGCACTCAATGTAGATGATTACCAAATCTAATGTTCAAGTTAGGCACAATTAGTAAATCCAATATGCTTTATTTCATGAAAATCAACTTCTAAAGCCACTTTACAATCAGATTGATCGCACGATTAAACCACTAAGAGCCTTGGACCTCATATAGCTTATATATGGTTATTACTTTTCAAGAGTGCATAGAAATCAATCAGACGATCTGATCCTACTCTTGAAGTTCATAAACCCATGTACATACCCTGGTTAATCAACAATTTGACCATGTAATTTGCTATAAAGTTTGTAGTTGAAATATGCATCGAAACACATAATTTTCAAGCCCCATATAAATATAAGGTAATCATAAATGCATGCCAGATCACAATGCTTAATGTTAAAATAAGAATAAACAAGATGTGGCACAACTAATGCAAAAAATAAAATGTCTTCTACATCCACAAAAAGGAAACCCAAAACATAATGAAGTGATACGTGAGGTTCTGAGGACAGCAGCATCCACTCTCATCAATTAAAAATCATGCAGAAGTATTCTCAACACTTATAGTCAACCTTTGCATTGGATCATGTTGTTCCAAGCGACTGCTCATACTAGAAGTTAAGTCATAGAACCAATACACCAGTATTCACTAGTTAATTGCTTTCTATGAATTTCTATTTATAAACTAGGAAATCATGATGTCATCTAACTTGCATGCATACATAATTTAACTTTCATGACATAAAATAACAAATAAATGTATTAAATAAAAAACTCATCATTTCATACAATAATTACAGAAAAGTTGCTGGATAATTCTGTTAGAAAGCATATTGCAGTTTAAACAAACCTGATGGACAACAGCTGTGCTAAACCTCAGATCCCGTAGAACGATAGACAACATTTCTTTAATCTCTAGCAATCAGGAAGAAAAAAAGATTTCAGAAAATGATCGCCTTTCGAAACCCTAGCTTAGCAAGACTGCTGCTAGAATAACACAAAAGAAGGTGAATAACTGTTCTTGAGTACAATGGTCTCGAGTTTAATCAAACAATAGTAAATTACATTGTCATACTAACAAAAATCAACTTTTTCCTGACCAAAAAGGAAGGTATACACCTTGTCAACCAAAACATTATGAAACAAATTCGATTAACATGTCCCAATACTTGAACGTGAAACATAAAACCGAAATTACTAGAGTAGAAGTCAAGAAACTTTCAGAAGTTAAACAAAAAAAATGAAATTAAAAGTTTTTTACAGATTTTGAAGATAAAGTAACATGAACAGTCAAAAATAAAATTACACACTTAGATATATTAACAACTTAAAATTCCAGTACCCAACAATTGGAACAACCCAATAGATCACGATTTTTTTACCCAGGAAGGGGGACAATACAAGTTCCCTGCACTTTTCTAGAAAAAGGAAACTCAAATGAAGTTTTTTGTTTTCTGATGCCAACAGGCATGCCCTTAGCTAGAAGAATGGCATAACACTACAGAAAATAATTTATTACATGAAACTCATGCCTCCATAGCTGCTAACATACAAGAAAAAATTTGTTTCCAACAGCTTACCAAGTTTCTGAGTTTTAAGAAAATCAACTGTCAAGTAGAGATGTTATAAGTGCATCCTTGCAGAAAACCTCTATTTGAAACTCATAAAGGGGGTTTGGATAAGTTATACTTCATAAAGCTTTGGTGGAATAGATAATTCCTTTCAAAACTGGTTGCAGAAGGGAGGATAATAATAAAAAGATTTAATATCACTAAGTAGTGTTAATTACATGAATCATCTAACTCAATTGCACTCTATCCATAAACAGGGGCAGATAATCAACAAACCAAAATCACACCAAAAAGGGAGACTATCCATACCACAATTTGGATACATTACCCTCTAATGTTAGAAATCATATTTTTATTTAATTTAAATTTTTCTGAATTCTTGAGCTTTTTTTAATTTTTTTTAAATCTTCAATTAAATTTTATATCACAAACAGGGAAGTATAACACCTTAAAAAAGGGATGCAAGAAAACTCAATAAACAAATTATTTGAAAATCTGCAACAATAAATTTATGAAATTTATTCTTTCCATGAATTAAAATTGATAATTTAGAATTTATAGAAATTTATTTACAAGCTTCAAAAAAATTAAAGAAATTCATAAAAATATATTAAAACTTGAAAATTATAAAATTTAACTAAAATACGGAATTTATTGAGACAAGCTTAATAAATTTTCACAACACAAAAAGAAGATAAAACGATCATAGAATTAAAAGTCGAAGTAGATTTTAAAAAATATTAAATAAATATTTTTAAATATTTTAAGTTTAAAAAACTATTAAATATACTAATTATTGCAAAAAAATTAAATTGGGCTTACAAGTCTAGCTCATCAAGGAGATTCAAATAAATTATTCCAAAAAGTTATGAAGCTTAAATTTCTTGAAGAACACAAGATATAATGGAGTTTCCTAAGTTTTAAATAATAAGAAAATTGAGTTTCATAAGTTTTAAATAATAAGAATTTAACAAATTTCCTAAGAACCTAATTTTAAAAACTTAAACTTCACGGATGAACCTAGTGAAGGGAATCAACCATCGATGATCTGAATCAAAACCAAACTGTCGGATTCCAAAAGATGGGGATGCAAGGTGTCAAAAGCACAAGACTGTTTGAGGGAGACGATAAGCTAAGGATGTGAAGGGACAATTGACCGAGCATAAGAGAGGGAGATTACAAGAAAAAGAATTGTTTTGGAAACTTTTGGAAGGAGAATCTATAGACAAACCTTAAAGAAAGTTAGAAGAGTTTATTGCCAAGGCCAAACCAGAGAATTGAGAGAGAGATCCATAATTTGGGAGAAAACTGTGCTAGTATTGTATCAATACTGTAGCAATTGGGAAGGAAAAGGAAATTACACATGTCGAGATGCATTAATAGCATGACCACTACTCGAAAAATTCAAGATAAACAGGCTTGTATGCCTATGCATATACTTAATGTGATGTTGTGTGAAACTCAATAACCCATTAGAAAAATAATCAGTATTATTAACTTGAAGTCAAATGCTTTTATGTTTATAATGATATGTTAAAAATACTTGATTTGACATGAGATATGTTTATGTATGAGAGATGTTATTATTATAGTTTTCTTTATGTTAATCCACAATATATTATATAACAATACAACTTGTGTAATAGTCATAAGTAAAAAATGAAAAGATAAAGTTATAAAAAGAGAAAATAAAAGATAAGAATATAATAACAAAAGTTGGTAAAGAAATAGCAAAACTCAAATCATGAATAGATGAATGATTGTCCAAAGTTACGAGTATCATTTTGGAATGATGTTTTCCAGAGATGAACCAAAAGAGTTATTCATTAAAGCTTTTCGTTTTGAATTGCATGTTCCAAAAAACAGACCCAATTTATAATGTAAAAAAGCCTTACTCTCAGCCAATTCTGAAATAAGATGAAAAAATAAAAAAATTAATCGATTTTACATAGAATTCAATATTTCTTTTACATTGCTCATTCACATATTTTATTATTTTATATATTTGTAATTGAACCAGCATGCATCATGATTGTTGTATTATTTTAAATATATATATATATATGTTTTTATCACTAAGCTGTGACGACTGGCACGTATTGGCTTTGGTCTTACACTTTCAAGTCAACACGAGACTACATAAGAGTCTTCAGTATTAGCAACATAAGTATTTAACTTAGAAGTTATGTTTCTTTTATTACCGACTATATAGCTACAATATATTAGCTTGTTTTACATATGTTTTAGCATGGACTTGTTTAGCTTACCTTATGTATTCCAATAGCATGAACTTGTTAATGATTCAATATAGTTTTAATAACATGATTTTAGAAACAATGTTATAATGTTTTAAATTTCTTCCATTAGTTTTTAAAGAAAAAGGTTTTATATTTTTTCTTTCTTTACAACTTTAAAATGGCATAAAAAAAGTTAAGATTTCAATAGTTTTCAAGTTGAGCATGCAAATGGCTTTGAAATGATGATGTAATGGTATTATCTTTTTAGAAAAATGCTTTTCAAAACCAAATGATTAAGAAGTAAAAGAAAATAGATGACATAACATCAAACCAGAGAATGGCCTAGCTTGATTGCTAAAGTAGTGGTACCAAAATAATTGAAGTTCTAGAACAAAGAATCGTAGGAAACAAATAACCTAGAATGTCAAACCATAAAAGATTGAAACCTAAGGCAAATGTAGCTTAGAAAGGCCTAGGAAAACATTCTAGACATATCCATAACCTAAGATATGAAATCTAAAAAAAATTGAACTTATGTGATAAATATGGAAAACATATATGTCGCACTCTTATTTCATATTGTTTATTGCTTATATTACAAGTAATATACTTTGCAAAAAAACCATTATTGAAAATAAGAATTTGCAATTGTAACTCACAAAAAAATGGTCATATTGCAAAATACAATAACCACATTGTACATATGATATGTGTACAAAAAAGAACTTTAAACTACAACAAAGAAAATCATACAATACAATCATAAAAATAGTACAATACATAATGTTAGTAGAAATGTTATTTAGTTAAGGTTAGTTAACCAAGAAAAATTATACAATACAATGATAATAATCATATAGTACGATAAGGTGAACTTAGTCCAGACAAATAAACTAAGAAAAATTGTATAATACGATGATAAAAATTGTATAGTATGATAACATCAACTTAGTTCAAAAAAATAAACTAAAAAAAAATTAAACAGTAAGATAACGTAAGTAGGAACATTATTTAATATAAATAATCCAAAAATGATAACATAGTATGATTAAGAAAATCGCACGGTACAATGGCTAATCAAACAACCCAGTACTTTAATAAGTCGGATTGCCCAATAAGCTACTAAAGGGATCGATTAAAACGATCGTATAATATGAAGAGAATAATCATACAGTGCAAACAGTTGTACGATAAAATAATATTGAATGATGAAGATTGTATAATACAATAAATAGAAAAAAAAGAAGAGGTTGAACTAAATGGATCATACAAAACGATTACTAAAAAAATAAGAAAAAAAAGAAAAGCATGAATACATATTTGAGAAGGATGTTGGGAAGATATTAATAAAGATAGCATACCGTTTCAACTCGCTGACCAAGCAACAAAACCCACTATAAAAGGTCTATTGACCAAATATAATACTTTACCAAAAGGGTTTAGTACAAAAGAAAATAAGTTGAAGAGAAAGAAATAGAAAATTATAAAAGAAGGCCAAAAGTAGTTTATATAATACTTAGAGGTCCATATAATGATTTAAGATGAAGTGAAACATAATTTAATAAAGGATGGTTAGCAAATGTTACAACTTTTACACTCTATTATGCGGTCATTATAATTTCTACATTATGAAATACATAATAATTATGCAGAATAACATCAAGAAATCAAAACAACTATGAAGAGAAAGTGAAAAGTTCTAACAATTGAATAACTATCACTTCTCAAGATGAAAGCAATCATACAGAAGAGAGAACTTCTGGAATACAATCAAGAAGAGAAGTACCAGATGAACAGGAAAGAGCTCCAATGCTTACCATGCAAATAGATTAGTAAAGCAATTCTGAAGACTACGAACACCACATTTAGAGACAATGCGAACCCATTCCAAGTTGAAGATTAGTTGGAAAGAATTGCTATTTGACAATATGGTTATAATGCTTATTGAAAGGTGTCACTAATAGCATTAGTATTGGACAACATTAATAGACATTAATAGAGAGGTCAAAGAAGGATCTTTTTAAAGATAGGACAAACTCTGAGATATCATGAAGGGAATTTCAACATGCATTTCTAAAATGGTATATCCTTAAAACTGTCAAAAAGAAAATACGAGAAGACTTATCAAAACTCTATCAAAGAAATCTTACAATAAATGAATATGAGAAAATATTCTCAAAACTAATAAGATGCTCCAAAAATAATAGCCACAAAAAAAAGGTCTTATCTCTTCAGAAAAGGCTTAAGGGATGCCAGAAAAAAATATGCTAACACCGATGCAATTGGCTAAACAAAGATTTACTGACGGTTAAAGGAACCAAGAGGTCTTAAGATTTCTCTTGATGGTTCCCAAAATAATACAATGCTAGGTTTCCAATGGAGGCAACATAATTACTCTCAAATGAGAAAATCCTATAAAATAACTTTGCATTTCCTTACAGAAAGAATAATAAGTAAAGTCATGAGGTTTAAGATGAATATCATTCTTCAATTTTGACTAAGTTTCTATTCACCAAAAAATGCCATTAATATAGCACCCTAATAGTATTTATAAAGACTTCATAGAATTTCCAAAATTCAAATGAAATCCAACACCTACATGTGGCACCACAATGAAAAACTTAACACACGAACATGCCACAACAAATAATAACTCCTCCCTCAACTTGACTTGACATGACCAATACCAATTAAATCACAAAAGAAAAGCTACAACTCGTGATCAACTAGTGAAATTATTTGACAAAGCGGCCCTTCAACAGCACTAAGTCGCTCAATTTTCAGAATTACTAAGCTTGTCCCATCTTTTCCCGAAATGGTTGGTGTCATAAACTCCTTTTCTCAAATTCCTCATGTTGTGGAACTTCCAAAACATGGCTAGGCTTCTATCAACACAATTTCCCTCATGGAATTTCCATTATGTCTGCCTTTCTCTTCTTAAGAACTCCTTGGCGCCCACAAGTCTCAAATGTATGTCATCATAAATTTGAAGGAAACTTTGCGTAAATTTACAGGACTGTAATTATTGAATATTTTAGGAAAACATAGGCATCGTTGGTACTTTACTTGCTACCTTTATTTTATTCATCTAAAAATAGTGCCACAAGTCACTGGTTGGATTTGTGAACATGTATATTCCTGCAGGCATAAAGCATAATACGTTCAATACAGGCGAAGGAAATAATCATGGTAAAGCTACCTCACATTGCTTATACCTGATTATTAAATATTTAAGATCTTAAGTATAGCAGCTCAACAGCATCTTGAACATTACCTTTCCAACAGTAACATCCAATAGAATAAAACATAAAGTCCATAATAAAAGGTTAATTTCCAAATAAAAAACTTGTGATAAATAGAATATTACTGGGCTCATAGCCAAAGACCAAAACGCACCTCGGTTATCAAATGTCTCAGGAACAACAAGTACAGCTGAGTACAGGTTTCTATCTTCTGGAGGTATATGCAACTTATCAACCAATATCCAGTCCCAGATTGTACACAGATCAGCAAGCACCTGCAAAGCAACAAAGTTACTTAATTTTAGTTGAGCTATGGAAAGGAAGACAAATAACATAGAGAGAAATGAGAATATCAAAATTCTTTTAGAAGAAAAGCAGATGCAGCAGCAATAACCAAAGAATCTTCAAAATTTATCAAACGCATTCAAAATGCATTAATTAGCGCTAGGATTACAAACCTGCTGCAAAGAATATTCCTGAAAAATATTAAAATGTCCCCGACGTATTGGGCGACTTAAACGGTATGGTTCAGAAGGAGAAATTCTAAGAGCTTCCTCTCCACATATAAACTCCTTAAACTTAAATTCATCAGAATCAGGCCCTTCACCATTCAAAGGTTTTGATAATTCCAAGGAATATGCTTCAGTGGTCTTGGAATCTAAATATTTGAAGAATATTGTTAGCAGAACTCAACATCACTACAAAACTATCATATAGCAAGATGATGCAATCTATGAATCTAAACTGAAGGCTAACCAAGATAAGCTATCTCTTAAACAACACATGGTCATCATTCAAATTGCCACCCAAGAATACCCATAATATTCTGCATTACGAGAGAAATGTCCTTTGGTGACAAATATCCACACAGACAAAACAAAAAAAAATACTCAGACAAATTTTGGATTTGTTTTATCATGGAAGCAAAACATATTATACAAAAGAAAGAGTTTATTTCTTGATTTTAGAGGGAGAACTGGTTAACCTTTACATAGAGAACAACCCAATGGAAAAACAAGGAAGTTCAAAAGAATATCATAAAAACACCTACAATTAAAAGGCCTACTATTTAACTTCTGACATTAATGGTGCAACTATAATTATGCTGAACATTCCATATGCTAAAACCCCCAGTAATACTCGAGCATAGGTACCAATCATGCCTAGCTGAAAGCTTGGCTATGACCTTAGTAAATATATCAACCAATTTTTTCATATAAGTTAAGGGCAAGCAAATCTTTTGACACATGACAACTTTTTGAAAGAAGGGACAATCAACGTCAAAGAGATTGGTTATCAAAAATCTTCAAAGTGTACTATGATACTTTCAGTTCATGAAATGTTATCTTAATTGTAATGTGAATAATAGTTTGGTTGTCATAGTGCATATACAAAGACTCTGGACACTACAGACAGTTTTTCAAGCAAATAATTCACCCATAGCAACCCACCAGCCATATAAACGATGTTGCAATACTCAACTTCAAACCAGGACAAGCTAACACCAATTGTTTCTTGCTCTTTGAAGTGACCAAATTTCCTCCTAAGAAGATACAATAGCATAAAGTAGATCATTTGTTTTTCTTTGAGATAACATAATTGGCATAAAAATCTATCTCTATTAACAAATGCTCATGCTTTGAAAACAGCAACCCACTTATGGAACCCCTTTGACATATTTCAAAATCAATATGACGTTTTAGTGAACTTGCTTAGTTCATAAACAAATTGATAATGCTTACGACAAAGGAGAAATCTAACCAAGTAATGAACAAGTAAATCAGCTTGCCCACTAACGTAAAATGAAATTTATCATCTAAAAGCTCCCATTATCATCCAAAAGTGCATGTTCAAGTTGAATATAGTCTCAATGGCCTTGGCACCAAGCAAATCTACCTCTTGTAGTAAATCAAGTGCATATTCCTTTGGGACAAGATCAATCTTTGCTAGCTATGAGTTATCTCAATCACCAAAAAGTATCGTAAATGTGTCATACTTTTGTAACGAAATCCTTTAACTAAAATATCACCCTTATTAAAAGTATAACGATATCACAAATTACTTTCATGACAAACATGGAATGATCTGCCTACTATAGCATCTCCAAAATCTTATAACAATAACAATCTAAGTGAACATTTCAAACCAAATTTGGGATTCTATTTCAGGCTGTTAAAGGCTTTCTTCAAATTTCAAACATTATTTTCTCTCCCCTCTTAACCAACAAACCCGCTGGTTGTTCCATTAAGCCAATTTCCAAAAATCACCATAGATAAAGGGATTTTTGACATTAATCGCAAGAAAGAATGGGAAACAAATTGAATTAAGACATGCTATAGTAAAGGCAATATCTTGATAACTCACAATATGGGTCTGAGTGAAACCTTCAGCAACCAAAAAGCTTTGTACTTATCAATGATACCACTAACTTGCACTTACTTAAAAGCAAACAATCAATGAAAAATAACAACATTTGCATCAAGGGAATTAATTCCAATGTGCCATAAGAGATTAGGGCAGCACATTTCTTCAAACACACTACAACCACTACGGGAGCGCCAGTGCTTCCAAGAAATCCTTGAGGAATGAAACAAATGAAAGAGAGATAGCAAATGCATGATAGGATACAAAGACAGAGGCATACATAAGGGAAGAAATGTAAGAGCATTTATATTTCTATAAGACTATAAATCAAGGTCAAAAAATGATGGTGGGGATGGTGGAGTATCTAGGAAAGGATAAAGTGGTAAAAAGACGATCCACTATCAACAATTAGTAACAAGAAGTCTCTTTTGTTCACCTCAAATAACATGAAAATGAGCAATAGAGAAAGAATGGGTGGAAAGAGTAGGAGAAAGGTTCGAACAAAGAAGGAATAGAAGGGGGCATTGCCTTAAAAACATATGATATTAATTCAAAGAAGGTCATATCTACAAATGAGTAGAAGCAACTTTCAATAAGATCATAACCACAATGTGCCTTCTAGGTGCAGGAATAACCAAGAGAGATATTCTTAATCGCCAAAGGAGGCAATTTGGCAAGACCAAAAATATGGAGATCAACAAAAGAGGTATACAAAGACAGGAGAAGTGGCAATGAAAATTGGCTTATTAAGGTATAACAAACTAAAGCAAACAGCATCATTGATAATAGAAGAAAGTATCTGATCGATGAGAGTAGGCAATGAAGATAGCATCTCCCAATAATTACTTATTGGGCATATGCACCTGAATCAAAATTGTGCAGCTGACATCAAATATGTGTTGATGCTTGCATTCAACCATACCATTTGTTAAGATGTGTAGAGCTAAGATATACAACATAAAATTGTTAACAAAGTATAAGTCAAAACAAATTTTCAAAAGAACTCAAAAACATCATCAAAATCAAGATCACAAATAATATGGAATAAATATTTATTTTATTACAAAACATTGTATTATACCAAATATAAAAGATATATTTGTTAAAAGCTATATCCAAATAACATGAGAATAATAATCAATAAATGTGATCAAATAATAAAAAAAACATTGAGACACTCTTCTCAATAGGCTTCATAAACATCAAAATGAACAAAAAAGGAGTAGAACCCTCATTATCAACTTAAGAAGGATGGAAGCACAAGATGCTTTTCTAACTTACAAGATTCACACAACAAATTAGAATATTCAAGAGAGAGAAGATGCTTCAACTTGAGAAGAAATAGACTAAATGACAATATCTTTAATATGAAAACACGATAGTAAATAACAACTTAAGAGAGAACTATAATATTAGTCTCCAAAACATAGATCACCATATTCACAACTATCATCAATCCACACCTCATGGTTAGATCCTAAAAAAATAGTGTTTGTGCTAAAAATAATAAGCACAATGGAGTATTTTATAAGCTGGCTAATAGAGCAAAGTCTAATGGAAAGCATTGTTAAGAAAGAAATGTTTAAATGTTGGATCAAATCCTAAATCCTACACCTTTAATGTAAACATAAGGTAACGATTAAGATAGAGTTAACCTTGAAATAATTGAGCGACTACCAGTTATATGGGATTTAGCATCTGACTCTAACATCCACAACACATTTAGAGCAGCTCTAAAAACACCTAAAATGGCAAACACAGCTTGAACACAAGAATAAGTATGTGAAGACTATAAGAGCTACTAAAGTTGCTTGAATTTGTCATACTCATGTTGAGTTAAGATGATGCCACCATCTTCAATAAGATACTCAACAAAAGTGCTTCACCATCAGCATTATTGGCCTATTTAGGCTTCCTAAACTTGAGTCAATGATTCTCAAAGATGTAGTTAGTACAATTGAAATAAAATAAACAAAGTGGAGATCAACAAATGTAAGAAGCCATACCCAATACCAATGCCATTACTACAATCGAGTCCCCTATCATGACCACGACCACGAATAGCTAGAGCAACAAATCCAGTGGAAGGTATCGCAAGACTATTGGAGGCAATGAGATAGCATGTACAAGAGAGAAGGAAAACATGAGACACAACTCAACCACTAATACTGCTGTAATGCCAAACTGACCATAGGGAGTCTTTGAGGCCAAAAGATAATTTTATAATGACAAATTTATTCCATTGGATCTTATGTATAAGAGATTACCAATCAATGAATGGTACAAGCAATTTATCAAGAGTATCTTGAAGGGTATCAAGTACATCTTAAGGGACTAATACTCTATTTTATGTAAATTTAAAGTCTTCTCATATAGTTGGAACACTCAATACGTATTCAAGAATATATCTCACATAGCGTATCACATATGTTTTTAGTGAAACCTAACATAGAAATAAATATTTGATTATGGTTTCTTAAAAATTCGCAATATTGCTATATAATCATCTGGTAAGATGAAAATTAGGAAATGAGCAAGGACATACATATTGCAAAACAATGAAATGAGAAAAAAATATGGGAGAAAATCTCATTAATTGAGAAAGAAAATATTGTAATATGAGCATTATAATGTTCTCTTTCTTTAAAAGCTACAAGTGTTGGAAAAATCTCAAATTTCCTAAAAAAAGATACCCAAAATATCCAACTAATGGCATATTTATAAGCAAGTTTTTGTGAGAAAAACAGTTACAATTGTTAAAACAAAATAATAATAGAAGCTTTTAGAGACTTCTAACAACTTTCAAACGGTTTAATCAGGTGATGATCTTGAGAACATCTTAGAAGGCACTATTAGAAACCATTGGAACAATCGAATAAGAGGTCAAAAGGCTCTCCAAAGAGGACATTGAAGGCCAATCAAGAAAGGTAACCTATTCTGGAGAATGGCAACTATGCTCAACAAACTCCAAACATGCTCCACAATTGTATTGGCAAGGATCATGATGGTTGGAAATAGAATATTCATTGACACCTCAACCTATTGTCCCAACATTTATGTGGAAATCAAATGGTCACATAATGTTGATGTCACCATGTGACACAATAAAATCTATATACCCTTTCCTATATATAATGGTACAAAGTGGTTGCTATGATCCAATTTGCTCCTACAACTTGCAATCTTCAAGAGAAAATGTTCTTCTTGCATTCTCCAATGAGAAAAAATATTGGATGAGAAAATGCCTTGTGAAAATACTCTTGCAAGAATATGATATTTAGAATAATAAATCATGATAAATGCATTAAAATTTATAAATTTCAATCTCCATCAATCAAGTAAAATCTTGACGGAGTTATACTACTCAAAAAAATTACAAAGCCTAGATATTCGTAGTGATGAAAAAAAAGAATAATTAAAAACACAACAAATAAAATATCTATCTACTCTTATCTATGTGCCATGACTTTCGATAATCGAACATGGAAAGTCTATGCAACGCTGACATTGACCATCACTTTTGCATATTTCAATGACTTGGAATCCAAAAACTTGGTGACTTTAAGCTTCTTTGTGGTATCAACTTCAACACATGATAATTTTTTCATTGATTTGAAAGCCAAGATCATAGCATGTCAAAAGTTTTGATATTTTCTTTCTTTGTTAAACCATATTGATTAAAAAAATGCATAAAGTTTTCTTAATTCAAAAGTTTGGTTGAAATTTAGAAAAGAGTTTGGCCTTTACTAATTATTTTTGTAGAATAATTATCCTCTCTTCTCTGCTATAAACAAGTATGTAGGCCAAACAATGAAAATCTAGGCATTCTTTTTTATGCTCAATCAAGTTTAGTACTTGCCATTTTTTCACTTCACTAATCATCTTCCGCACAAGAGTTCTCGTTGCAATGCATTATTTTTCTCAGTTTGACATATCCTTCATCCAAAGTAAAATAGCTCCAAGGCAAACATACAGCATAAGGAACTTTCTTTCAAGCAAATTCATGAAGCTAATGAGCTTGGGAAACGTTATAACAACATTCAACAGTCACTGCAGTTTAAGTCATATAATGTTTTAAAATAAGCAACTTTGGCAGCACAATGAATAAAAAACTTGGAAGAAGAAGAAGAATATGTTCAAAATCAAGTATATTACAAATGAAAGAGAAAACCAAGAGTTAAATTGATATAATATGCACCTCTTAATGTACTCAAATTGGATTTCTTTTCCATTACATCTGCCCAGGAAAAATGAGGATTGTTTCGGTTTTGTTGCGGTGCATATCCATCCACACGACCCATCTGCAGATTTCCAGCAAAACACTTCAGATGCACAGACAAAAAAGCTTATTAGGAACTGAACTTTACAATACTGTTGCTTAAAATTGGAACATTGACTGGCTGATAAGTGATGGTAATACATCGCTGGAATAAGCATAGCAATGAAAATTTTCTTCAAGCCTTTTGCCTGAAAAGGCCTGTAAATAGACTAAAGGGAACAACTGCATTTTTTATTGCTGACAAACACCATAGTTCAGAAACGTCAAATGCTTAATTGGTTCAATATCCAAGTATTATTACTAGAATACAATAAAGAAAAGCCTCACAAATGGGCTAACAAGTCATATTTATTGGAATTCAAATTTATATCCGATGCATCTAAACATAAATAACGGAAGTTCTTTTTGTCCTTATGATAGCAGACAGAAAATTTTTTGAAAGAAGCCAAACAACAAGATTGCAATCAATATGACAAGCTGGTTTGGAATGGGAAAATTATTTAACAAATTTACCAGCCAACAAACAGAGACCCACTTGCAAATACAAAAATCCTCCTGAAGACACAGTAACAAAGCACCCTATCCACAATTTTTTAGTGTTTCTAATTCCTTGATAACTACATAACTTCGTCAAAAG
The DNA here is from genome assembly GCA_023846275.1 of Vanilla planifolia. Classification (NCBI taxonomy): domain Eukaryota; kingdom Viridiplantae; phylum Streptophyta; class Magnoliopsida; order Asparagales; family Orchidaceae; genus Vanilla; species Vanilla planifolia. Next base: position 10,902,262 of record CM043868.1, read on the forward strand.
ATTTCAGTAGATTTCTCATTTTTAATGTGGGACTAATATTAGCAATTCAATTTTTTAAGCTAAAGAAATTTACATCCAGCAGTAACAAGAACATTTGTCTGCATTTGTCCATGATAAATCATGGCCATAGTCCCCTCTAGGGGATTCAACTAAGTTTTGGTTAACTGCAACCTAAACAGGTGGGTACTAAGAAATTTTCTCCCAGCAGCAACCCGGCTGAGACTATTTACCTTGACAACAGCTGTTAATGAACACAAACTGATTTTGACAATAACGTTCACTTTAGACATGTTTGATTGATCCTTGTATTTAAATGTGATAACTAAGTTCAACGCATATTTGGAAGGTTGTGGTACATTGAATTCACAATGGATCTCAAAGATAATCAAATCATGTATTTGAATGCTTGAAAAAAAAACAAGAGTTCAAATGACAATATTTATTTTTTTCCTTTTCGAACCATATTATGTGACTATGAACATCATATCACCAAGTAAATCTAGTACACACAAAGTGAAATCTTTAAAATAGAATTTTTTTAAGCTGAATGTCAAATTATTAATATGATAGCAATCATGTGATTTTTGAAACATAGATGGAATAGATAGAATCAACTTGAGCAATCTGAATTAGCCTAAATGATGGATCCACGTAACAATTGATGATATGGCCATTATAGACCATGGATGAAAAATCATTTTATTATCATTTGTAACAACTTTTCCTTGAAGCATTAAATGATCTCCAGTTGGTTGATAAAAACCTCTAAAACTTTAAAACTCCTTTGATTGAATAATTTAAATTTTGGAGTCTTTTAAAATTCAAAATTTAGAATTTTTAAAGCCCCTCTTCTCCATTCAACCCTACTCTGCCTATTCTTTTTTTGTCTAGATTTTCTCACCCTAAGAGTGCTTCCCCATTATCACTTGCTCTAGAGATTGCTCCTCCTCTTCAAGATCCATATGCCCAACTTATCTTTCAAGAAGGATGTTTAAAGACTTGATGCTTGGAATCCTAGCAGCAAGTTTCAAAACAAGTGACCATTCTTTTATAATGTTTTCTTCCATTGTTTGAGATGTTTACTTTTCTAGTTCGTATCCTCACTTTTTTGCTTGGAAATCTAGCAAAAGACTTCAAAAAGAGTGTCATCCTTCGGCTCTAATTTTCTTTATCTTTTGACAATCTTATATTTCTTGTTTGTATCATCACTTCTTTGCTTACATTAAAAGCTCAAGATTTCATTATTTAAGTTTTAATTTGTAAGATAAATTTTTTAGCAGTTATATCTACTATCTCCTATTTCTCCTCTTGAAAGAAATGTAGCTCTAAAGTCAAAATCTTCTCATTCTTTGTTCCAACCAAAAGCTTATTTCATCGTTTCCTCTTTCTTATTATAGTTGCAAGAAAAATCATTTTCAAATTCAATTCCTTCACTCTTCTTGTTATTAACCAAAAATCCATCTCTAAACTTTCTATATTATTTTCTTCACCACTATTATGCATGCATTAGAGCCTCTATTGTAATGTCATTTAGATTTGGTAATGTAACTACATCTAGATTTGCTAACAAACATGCTTGTGCACATTCATGACTCTAACTATGGAATGTTTTCCCCTACAAGGAGTGTGCAAATAATATACATCATGAACCCACGAAAAAGATCTATTGTTTTCTCTTGTGGTTGAGTGTTTGCTCCCTGGAAAAAGAGGTTGGTTTGCTAGATCTTTAACCCATGAAAAAGATTGATTGTTAGCTTTTATAGAGTGGTGTCATGGTTTACAATCTAATCCCAAAAAAGTTAAGGAATGCTTGTTGTAAAATGTTTTGAAATTAAACAAATTCAAAAAGCTTAACTAGTGGAATTCTCATTAAAGAAGAATGAAAAGTGGATGGATGTCAAAGTTTTCCAAACATTATAAATTACATGTGTTCATATTTCTATTTTACCTTTGCTCTTTTATATTATTCACTAACTAGTTTAACTATCACCTATTCCTTACATGTATACTTGTTCATATCATACAGAATTCCCCATACAATCACTTGATCTTGACTTTAACAGCAACCAGAATTTTTCATTTTTAATAACTTAACATATAATTCTATTTAGCAGAGGTTTTCAAAGTATTTTAGACACCCACTTCACTATTCCCCACACCCACACCTTCCCTTGTGAACTTAGATGTGCCTAGGGGCCATCAAATATAGTTGATTACACTTCAGTTTTTTATTTGAAGAACATTTGACCTTACCCATTCAATTGAACTAAGTTGTTGAATCAGCCATATTGCGCCAAGAACATAACGACAATGTTAGGGGACAGACATACATACAGGTAGGCAGTGTTGCAGAACCTTCCTCCCTTGGTGATTTCATCAACAACTAAAGCTTATAGTTCAAATAACATTACTATTGGTTCAAAGTTGCAACAATCATAAGAACAATGACATCTTAGCTTTTGTAAGATTATGTAATATGGATTCATTGGGATGCCAAGCAGCAACAATGATTATTTAATGCAAAGGAAAAAAGTAAAATTCTAAAAAATGACAAGGACAAACCTTGCGGGGAAAAGAGTTGTTTGGAGCTTCTTCATTAAGAAGTTGAATCTTTAGCAAAGATGCAATCTGAAATTCAAAATAAGCTATCAGAATATAAACAACGTTAGAAAATATAGAATCAAACCAGAATAACAACTGCCATTTGAGGACCATATCATAAGCCTTCTCACGTTCCATTTGTTGTGCAGGAGTTGCTTGAGTATTGAGGTTCTGAAAAAAAAAAAAGCCCAAATAGAACGAATAGCTTGTAAATACAACTTATCCTGCCTTGCAAGTTTATATTGGCTCCATTTCTTAAAGATAATTAATAAAATAAAAATTATTTAAAACACACTCCATACCTGATCGTGAACGGCCTTTTTCTGTTCCCCCTTCACTAATCTTGCAATACAATGTGGTACATTGTAAGGCACATTTTGATGAGCAAACCCTACTCTAACATGCGCGGAACCTTCGCAAAAAGTAAACATAGAGAACAACACCTAATGGTCAAGTGCCTCAGAGTATATTTTTTACTCAATTTTTTTTCTGCAATTCAACTCTATGGTTATGAAGTTCAGTTAAGTGGCTGTTACCTGGGTTAATGACGACCAGATTGGAGCCGCGCTCTGCAATGAGCTGCGACGGGACGATGCTCTTTAGGTAATCCTACATAGAACGATAATTAAGCACGATGGCGCAAAAATAATAGCTATCTGGACAAACTTCGACTCGAATGAACAAAACTAAGACATTTCAAATGGCGAGCAAGGAGGATACGACAACGGAGAATTAGGTTTCACCATTACTGATGACCTCTGATGGTCCTAAGCCGGAGAAGGTGAAGACCAGAATCTATGAGAAGATTTAGTACAGTTTGTAGTCGAAGTCTCCCAAGGCTCCGAAGCGGACTTCACGTTCCTTCGCACCTGCTACTGCGACGGTTCGCAAACATACCAAACGTTCGTACAAATGTTGTACCTTGCTTCATGTAATTGGCTCGACATTCTGCCTTTAGCATTTAAAAAACATAGAAACTTTTCGAAATCTAAGCATCCATTTTTCATAAAACTTCTATTTAAAAACTTTTTCAAAATAATTTTCTAACAGAAATTGTTGACAAACAAAGCCAAAAATCATCTTTTTAAAGTCATATTGTTGTAGGTGACCTAGCGATGAGCTCGGATCCTTCAATTTTTCAAGAGGAAGGCAAAGATTTAAATTTTGCTATTGATCTTGAATTTTTTTCAAGAATCTTTTCAAAAACTATAGATAAAAATTTGTGCATTTATATTTTAAAATAAATTCATTAAATGATAATGATAGAATTCTTTAAAAAAAAAACAAATTGATCTTATTAAGTTATTTGATACTACTGAAATTAAAATGATCATGATATACTCTTATGTTTACATAAAACTCGTAAAAATAGCACAAACAACAAACAAAAAACAGAAAAATAGAGAAGAAATTATTAAGACAATTGTTAATGAAAAATCTTCAAATTATGAAAAAAAATGTGATGATAACAAACTTTACTGCATATGAAATGAATTACAATATAATTTTTTTGTTACGTCAAATATTATTAGAAAAAGAAATAAAAATTAAGTATATTATAAATTATACAAATATTGAAGTTTTTGTGTAAATAATATGGTCAAGTGTGAGAATAAGAATCCATATTTTAAATAAAGTTTTTATCCTTTTAAATGGATTGTCATCTCATTATGTTTTTTTTTCCTGAAAGTTACCTTCATTCATTCGAAGGGGCATCGTTACATGCAACGACCTCTACGGAGGATCAAACAGGAAGTCAAGTAGCTGCAATTTCAGTAAGGGCTCGAGGAGAGGCATACTCCATCCCCAAGCGAAGTCAGAACGACAAGCAGCGCGCACCGCCCAGTCCGCCGGCACGTTGCCGTCCCGCTGAATGTACGTGATGACAATAGTGTCAAGGTCCCGAGCATGAAGAATTGTTTTGGCAAACACACCCCCCCGTGGGCTCCTGGGCAAGAATTGTACGTACTGCCTGCATGGCTAGCGTCGAGTCAGTTTGGAGCTCGATGGCCCGAATCTTCAGAAGCGCAATCCTAGCCAATTCAAGGGCCTCCAGCATAGCATAAGCTTCCATGGCTGCACTCGCTTGAGAGAACACTTTCATTCCGATCACCAGCAGAGGCTTCCCTGTGTGATCCCTAGCCACCAGACCGAGGCCCGCCAAATGATCACCAACAGCAACGTCACAATTGAATTTAACCCATCCAGTAAGAGGGGGAACCCAGTTTTGGGCTACGATCAGTTCAGGTAAACTGAGTAGGTTCCTGCAGGACGTGGATGGGCGGGTACTATGAAGCAGAGATATCTCAATCTGCAACTTCCGCAGGATGAGACTGTAATTTGGCATTTCATCGTTGTGCTTCTTCGCATTGCGGAACTCTCAAATGTAATACATCATTGTGGCTAAGGTTGCAGCATGCACCACACTATTAGCTTCACACCACATAGGCACCGCCACGAATTCAAGGAATTGCTATAAAAAGGATATCCTAGTGCCCTCACCATGGCGAAGGCCAAGAGCAGAGACAGCCCCACGAAGTTGGTGGCTGCTCCAAACCACCTGTGCACGCGAGTAATCCCAAATAATATGCTCCGGCGTCTCGTCAGCATTGCAACCCCAAACGCAGCTGCTGCACTCAGCAAGTCTCCTGCGGGCCAGCCAAGCTGCTGTAGGGAGATGATCACCAACCAATCGCCATAGGAAGAATCTTACCCTGGGCAGTGCCTTCACTTTCCAGATCGTCTCGAGGTGCTTCGTGTTTGCATTATGGTTTCTCATGCAGTCACCCACCTTAACGTAGCGTAATTGCATGTATATTTTTGAGTTGTTGACCTGTGGCAACTCTGTCTGCGACTGCAGGAGAATGTCACAATTCCGAGCCCAAGGCAAGTGCATAACACGCTCAAAGAGGAGGTTGCTAGCCCAGGCCTGGACGCTTTCTTCATTCCAAACACCTACCTCGGCAACGAATGCACTCACATGTCTTGGCCAATCCACATCCATGTTGATGAACGTGGGCCACAAGCAAATTGGGAGCACACCGAGCCAATTATCTTCTGAGAATAAAACGTCCTTGCCATTGCCAATTCTCCACACAAAGTTAGCAAGGGCGAACGGCATGCCAGCAGCAACGAGTCTGCATGCATGAGAGACTCCCCGCGGTGTCTTAACAAGGGTATGAGCAGCTTCATATTTAGTGTCCATGATGCACACCCAAGAGTTCTCCTCGCGCCCAATCAGTCTCCTGTAATGTTTCATAAGCAGAACCCGCTACCAAGTGCGTAGGTCCAGGAGGCCAAGGCCTCCCACATCCTTGGGCAAGGTGACATTCTCCCAACTAGCATAATGCATCCTTCTTGCGCCAGTGGCACCACACCAAAGAAAATTCTTTATCTTCCGCTCCACCTCAATGACTCAGCAGATGACTAGGGATAGCATTGAGGACACATTTGATCATGGCAACCCTCCCAGCGAGTGATAAAGGTCTAATGCGCCATTTCATCACCTAATCGTCAATCTTCTAGAGCATGAATTTAACATCCTCCAACTTGATTAATTTTGCCGAAATGAGAACACCCAGATAGCAAAGATTTTCCCCACGCGCCATTTGCAAGTTTCCTCGCAATCACCTTCCTCCTTTTTGTGCTCATGATTTTGCTGAAAAAGGCCTTCGACTTCGCAAGGTTAACCCTCATTCCCATGGCCTTGCAAAACTCCTGCATGGACTTCTTGACTGTGCACGCAACAGCGCGTGTAGCTGATGCATAAACAAGGATATGATCAGCAAACAGCAGATGGGAAACAGGTGGAGAGTTCTTCCCACATCTAAACCCAAGCAATGATCTGGATTTATAGTTATGCATGATTGTTGAGAGATACTCTGTCACGAATGTGAACAGATACTACGAAAGCGGGCATCCCTGATGCAGGCCGCATTGTGCATGGGTCCAAGGAAGCCGAACACCATTGAGCAGGACTCCATACCTGGGGTTCACGATACAAGCCTCAACCCAGTCGCACCAGATGGACGGAAACCCCATAATTTTCAATATATTCATCACACACTCCCATCGCACCGTATCATAGGCTTGCTCTATGTCCATCTTAATTGCCAGAGCCCAGCCCTCCTGGAAGAAGAATGCATGCACGAAGCCATTTCATGGGCTATGAATATATTGTCTGCAATGCATCTTCCCGGCACGAATGCCCTCTGTTCTCTTGATATGAGGTAGGGAAGAAACAGCTTAAGCCTTTCAACAAGAACCCTCGCAATGACTTTGTAGATAACATTACATAGACTTATTAGCCTAAACTGTTCCGGCCTGCAGGCGCCATGAGTCTTCGGTACGAGGACGATGAGTGTGTCCTTCCAGCACATAGGCGTTTGCTTCTCAGCAAAGAAGGAGAGCACAGCTCGAATTGTGTCACCCTGAGTGATCTGCCAATATCCTTGGATGAATTCCACAGTAACCCCATCCGAGCCGGGGGCTTTATTCCTCCTGGCAGCTTTGATGGCTGAAATAACCTCCTATTCAGTCATAGGGCTTGCCAGCATGGTTGCCTGGGCGTCGTTGATGCTAACCTGCGGCACATGCTTCAGAGGAGGTAGTGTAGTCATCCCACCACCCCACTTCTTCTGAAAGAAAGGTTCCAAGATCGCGCACATACTATCCTGCATAGTAACCATGCTGCCTGATTCATCCTTCAGCTGGGCAATTAGATTATTACGAGTATGTGCACTGGCGACAGCATGGAAGAATCGGGAATTACGGTCTCCCAATTGGGCCCAATGGATTTTAGCCCTTTGCCACCACCACCGCTCCTCCAAAGCGCAGCCGCGGTGGAAATCCAAAATCAATCGCCCAAGACGCCAGTGTTCCTCTCCATTTAATCCCTCTTGAAACTCTTTCATTTGCAATGTGTTGATGCTGTGTTCTAAATTCACATTGCCACTCATGATGTCACTGACCTCCGACTTACTCCACTTGCACAGCGCCACAAATGATCTCCAAAACTTGGTTGATAGGCCTTCCATATGATTCCCCTTGGTGCATCTACTCCAAGCCTGATGAACCACCCCAATTGCCTTTGGAAACTGCAGCCAAATGCTCTCAAATTGAATTTGACGCTTGCAAACAAGCCTATGCCCACCATCCATGTCAATGAAGAGAGTACAGTGATTTGAGCCAATCTGTGCGAGGTGAGTAACAGAGCAGCCCGGGTATACACGCATGCCTTCAACGTTCATCAGCGCTCTGTCCAACCTTTTCAGAATCCTTGCACCGCCCTCCTTGCTATTACACCACGTGAATTTGTTCCCAGTAAACATAAGATCCACCAGCTGGAGGTCCTAAATCACGTCAGTGAATTCTTGCTGCAGACTGTTGTATCTAAATTTCCTTCCCCCCTTCTTTTCACCTTGCGACATTACAACATTAAAGTCGCCAGCAACCAGCAGAGGGCCAGCATTCTCAGCCTCCGCCCTCAAGAAGTCCCACAATTCCTTGTGTTTCAGGGTTTCCCTCGGCCCATAGACAACACAGCACTTGAGTATTGCTCCCCAATTCATGCCCACCTCAAACGAGACCGCATGCATCAACGAATGAATGGATTTCACCACCAAGCAGCTCCTCCATAGAAGGACAATGCCAGCAGACTTCCCTACCGAAGGTTGCAGCGCATAATTCCAGTCCCTGCCAAGCAGCCAATCAACATCCCTCCGTGTGAAGCTTTGGGCTCTCATCTCTACTAGGGCGACCACCCCAATCTTCCTTTCACGCACAAGCCTCTGAAGGTAACACCACGACTTCTTGCCATAGATGCCCCTAATATTCTATACTAATATTTTAGTCATTAAGAGAAGGTGTAAGTTGTACCTCTTCGCATCATGGGAGCATAGCGCAGCAACCAGAGCATTGGCCTCAGCCCTCCGCCTTCCAAGGTCTCGTCAGGAACGTCAAGCAACAAGGCGATGCCCATCCTATGCGGCCTAGATAAATCACAGCACCGCAGAAATGTAGGTGCTTCCAAATCCTTCCGCCCATGATAAGTAATCCTCTGCAAACATCCCCCCATGGGATTAAGAAGTTTACTGCACCCCACGAAGTGCAGTGAGGAGGGGATCCTCCTAACCCTCATTGCGGTATATAACTTCATCACAGGAATTGACGTCCAGCGCCCTGTCATTAGCCAGCAGCGGTGCCTTCCCCTTTATGTCTGGCACATGGGGGCTTCGAGTGCTTCTGCTTGGAATCCTCCCCCTGGTCTAGGAGATGATTCTCTTTCTGCCCCTTTGACCACCTCCCTCCTCAGCCTTCTTTGCTCCAGTAGCCATTCCCTATGCATTGTGACTTTGCACACTCATGGCCAGCTTCTGCCTCCTTGGTTGTACCACCATCCACGGGCCCAAGCTCTCCTTCTTGGTGCCCTCCTTGTCGTTCGACATGGGTCCATGATTCACACTATTAAGGGACGTCCTCTCATCCTGCGTAGTTGTCCCAGCAGGCGGCCCCTGGGAGTTCAAGTTTAGATCCTGGGGGTTGGCAGAGACGTCTTGCGGCACCCTGAACGATGAAACCTTCTCAGAGCCCTGCATCGAAGCCCACCCAACTCCCGTGAAGGGTGCTGCAGCAGCATTCCCCGTCCTCTCGATCTTGCACTGCTCCGCAAAGTGACCCACAAGTCCACATGCAAAGTAGATTTGGGGAAGCCCCTCATACTCAAAAGGCTGGAAGGAGTGTCCCATTGCCCCCCTCAGCCACATACCCGGTTTCAGTGGCTTCAATAAGTCCACCCTGACACATACCCAGGCGAACAACGAGCACTTCATGTCCGCCGTCCAACCATCAAGGAGAATTGGATCGTCCACCGATTTTGCGATTCTCAATATGTTCTCTACATCCCAATAGACGAGGGGGAGAGTCGGGAACCTCACCCAGAGTGGGGCGCACATCGCCGTGGTGGCACTAGGTCAGAAATCAGGAGTCCACAGGTCCAAACCCATGGCCTGGCCAACAACTTGCTATGGGCCTCCCAGCCATACTGCATTTCTGTCCTCCATTGAATCAAAGTGAAGGCAAAAGCAACCAGAGGAAATATCAAGGATTCGAAAGTTCTTAAGGTGTTCCTAGCCCCTCTAAAGCACCCGAGCGATGACAAAGAACTAGAGAGAGTTGCCATACACTCGACCCCACTAAGTTGAATATATGGAACTCAATTCGCCTAAGACAAGCCTCATTAGACATGATAACCTCGTCATTATCGACAGGGTTAGCCATGGACGCAGCCCTGGCCTTGACATCAACTGCAGCCAGCTTCACAAAAGAGGTCACTGCTTCATTTAGCATGGCAGTCTTGGAAGTTAATACTTCCTTAAAGCTAACTTTGTTGCCCTGTGCTGCTGTGCTGGAAATATTCGATAAGATCGTGTTGTCCAGTAAGGTAGCGCTATCAGGTAGTACTTCCGCAGCTTTGTTTGAAGTGGCCAAGCCACTAGCCCCCACGATATCAGAGGCTCCCACCATTTCACCAAATAAACCTCCCTGCTTACAATCAGTTTGTAACAACGGCAACATTGGGGTAACAGAGGTCGCACCATCCTCAAAGGTTCCCGCATCCACACTTGAGGAGTCAGCAGAGATATTCGAAATTTCAAGCTCATGCAATAAATACTCATCCTTTCCGTCAATTACAGACATCCCAATTACCAATCCTTTTTTTCCCTTGCCTCTAGCGGCTTCTTCCCTGGCATCCTTCACATACTCCCTATCAGGAGAGGCACTTCCACAGTTTTTAGATTTCCTGTTACTTTTTCTTCCTTTGGAGCCAGTCATTCAACTGCAATCAACAGATAGAGCAACAAAGCGCTTGTAGAGGCAAGTCAGAAACTCGCACGTAGAAACCGCAGCTGATGCAGTTAAATTTGCAGGACAAGAATTATATGTTCCGCGGCGCAACCAAGACTTTAATCATGTTCCTTCACTATCACGCGCAGGGCAACAGTAAACAAGGTTAGGGTTCCATATTTGAAATTTGAAATGTTAAATGACAGTTTTGCCCACCCTTACCCGGAACCGGAATCAGCATCCAAAGATCCTGGTCAAAAGAAGTAATGTACCTATGCGCTCACCTTTGACCGAGTCAGTAAATACTTAGCCGTCAAAACGCTTCCCTTAGTGTAGATGCTTCAATGGCGATACTTCCTGGCTCTGACGTGAACACTTCCAGAGCTAGAACAGCCGCCGTCGGCAACCAGGCGCTGACTTCAATGGTTCGTATGTACTCCGTCGTCGAAGAGCCTACGCCTACTCCGTGAGATCGCCTTCGCCTTCCCTTCGCCTTCAGGGCCTTGGTCGTCGAAGAGCCTTCGCCTTCAGATCGCTTTCACTTGTCAATTTAGTCTTTGTTTGGTCTTAAAATAAAATAAATAATAGACATATTATTTCTAGTTGTTGTTTTATCTTTACTTATAGTTTAATTATATTCTTTACTTATATTAAATAGATTACATAATTAATAAGAAAAGTACTTCAAATACATTCTAGTCGCTATATGACTTAATAATTCTCATAATTCAATTACTATATGACTCATTAATTTTAATTGTCTTATCCACAAGAGATCTGAAGTATGCCACCATCTAGGATTGTTAACTCAAGTTTTGTGGTTAAAACATTAATTAGATTATTTTAAAATTGAATTAGATTATATGCCAATTAGATGTGACAACATAAGAACAAGTATGATAGAAAACTCAATACAATATTCACAATTAAAACATATTAATATATATATATATATATATATATATATATATATAATGATTTTATCTATGACGATGTGTCTCTGAAAAATACTAAAATATATAATTAGTGATGAACAACTCCTAAAAATGCTTACCAAATCCTAACCAGCTAAAGAATTTATTAATATAAGATAATTTTAACTGATAGGTACATTTGTTTGATTAGTTTGCATCATGCATAAGGATATTTAAAAAATAAAGAATAGTGAGTTTTTATAAGTAGTCATTCGAGATGTCCAAACATTCCAATTAGCTTGAAAGAATAGAGTCCAATGAGAGTCGTATCTTGCCATGTGCATAATTACTATAATGTACATATAAAAATAAAAAATAAATAATTTGTCATGCCCTACCTAACTTATTATCCAAATGCCGTTAAGCATTCCATAAATCGCAATACAGCATAGTGAATTAATGCATTAGATGGTAGTAAAAATCTCACATCAAACAAGCATAATAATAAAACATAATTCTTAATCATTTTTATCCATAAATATAGATTAAATCTTTTCCAAAACAGTGCTAACTAATTATTTCAAAACTATATTTGCATTCTATTTATTAAAAGAATATATACTTTTTACATTCAAACTCAAAATTATAAAAGTTATTGTATCAAATATATGATATTAACTAATAATTATTTAAAAAAATAAAAATTCAAAAAGTGCAACACATCGTAAATGCATAGTATAAGCCAACCTGTCATCTAGGTTCCACTTGGATACCTATCTTGTATTGTAGTAGAATCATGACATATAGTATATAAAAATCCAATTATCTCGTGAAAAGTGCTATAGAATGAGAGAATAGTAAAAAAAATTTGTTCATCCTTTACCAATTGCAATAAAGATAAATGAATAAGTGATGTATTTAAATAAGTATTATTATGAAAAGACATAATAGACATGGCGTACAAGATATAATAGTCTTCAATTATTTGTGAAGAAAAACGAGTATAGTAAGAAATTTGATGTAGATATGTCTTTTGGCTTAAAATTGTAAATTTATAAACAAATACTTGTTTGTGAAATAATGTGAAAAATATAATATACAAAAGTTGGGTCACGTCAAATGCAATGCTCCATAAGCAAATAAGTGTCAAATGAAAATTATGATTTGTAAAGTATACAATTATCACATGACAAACAATGCAAAGTAATTAAATTTTGAAGTTCTCATTTTCTTATTTCTAGTTTAATTTCATTTTGTCACTTGACCTTCTTATGTTATAATTGAATTTTAGGTAGTCATTATGTATATGGAATTGAACTATTAATGCTCTTAATAGGTTGGATTATTATAAGCCCTACATAGGGACTTACCCCACTAGGTCTATTAATTAATTTGTTTAATTAAGTCAATTATCACAACTAGAAGTGTCTTTTTTGTAATTATATTGGAACTCTATCTAATTAGGATAAAATCCTATGAGTTTACATAAGATTTGTCCTTTCTTTTAGGTGAGCTATCCTAATCATTTTTTAAATCATGTATTAAATCATTTTATTAAACTAAAATTTCAAATATAATTTCTTTTATTTTTATTTTTCAAAATATTGTAGTATCCATTCACAAACTAATATTTTCATAATCAAAATTTAAAAGAAAAATTGCATCTAATCCATATCTAAAAAAACCCTGATAAAATAAGTAGAATGATAAATATAATAACGTATATAAATTGAATTCAAAAGAGATCATGTGATTTTCATAATTAATTTATTTTTTTTCAACTAAAAATTTCATTTTATGAATAAGTAAGGCAATCATTACAGGAGCATCATAACATTTGTAACCTAATCTATGTGAATTTAAATTTTCAAAATAAGTCTATATGTTGAAAATCCTCACACGATCAAATAGGTGCATTAAGGTACATATATCACATACCTTAATTTGTTCCAAGTACTGAACATACCTTAGAATTGTTTCTTTTATACACAACTCTTTATGAATTCAAGTCTTTTCTTTTTGTTTTTTCTTACTTGGCTCAGTCAGTGTACTAAACTTCTTAATCTCCCTAAAACAACACAAGCATTCCAATTGTTTTCTCTTGCATGACATTCTCACAAGTTTAATTCCAAATCTTCTCCAAAGTATTCAAACTCCTCTTTTATAATTTCACCTCAACCAATGCTTAAGCTCCTTATTGTTTCCTTATCACTTCCAATACTTTGCAAAACCCTTTGGTATCTCCTTCCCTATTCCAATCACTATATTTCCAAAAGCTTCCATTTCCTCAATGATTCATTTCCTAGATTTTCTCCCCCTTCTTCAACTATTACATGTTATTCCTAGGGATAAAAAAATTAGACAACTTTATAGAAAAATTAGTCAAAGTTAAATTATAACTTTAGTATTTATTATATTTCTTAATTGTTTATCCAAAAAATCTCAAAACATTCACCAACTATTTAAAGTTTTCTATTCCGTGAGTTCTATTTTTCATAAATTTTATGTTTTTTGGCATAACTTTGAATGTTTGAAAATTTTTTCTTTCTAAAAATTATTTAAATATTACCTTAATGTTATTTTTTTTTATGGTTCAACATCTCATTTTTTTATTAATATATGTCCAATTTCCACCAAATTAGCATAGTTGTACTCTTGATGAAATGTATCATTTGTCATAAGTTTTTTGTAATTCTCAAGTGTCATTTGATATTTTAATAAATTTCTTTCTTTAAAAAAAATTAAATTAAAACAATATTTTTTTCAACATTTTGTTGTATTTTGTTATCAATTTAAGTTTGCATTCTATGATATTGGCACTATTGAATTCACAATAATTTGTATGTAACTATTTGAATTTTTACTCCATTTAAGGAATTGTTGCCCATAATTGATAATTATTACTAGTTTTATAATTTAAATAAATCATTTAAATTTAAAACATTTAAAAAAATTTTAAAATAATAAACATACATATCTCAAAGGATAATTAAAAGTTTTATCCCTTTTTATAGGCTTACTTATTATGTAATTAATTAAGATATGACAAATAGCTAAACTTTTTATATCTTTTGGTATGTTACATCTCTATATCTCTTGAATATCAACCTTAATAGGCCCATATAATGTGGTTTTTGAAGTTCTTTATGTAATTCATTTATACTACACAATATAATGTAAAGACCGTGCATGGTAGTCTCCTTAGTTTGGTTGGGTGATGCAAACAACTGTTTATGATGATTGATTGTAACATTTCAAAAGTGAGAGTAAAATTATTTTAACAAATTTAAATCCATATGGATGTTAAAATAAAGAATATTAAAAGAGATAGATAATTTTTAAGGAAGAAGAAGTTGTAAAATTGAGAAATAATAATAAATTTGTTATTTAGAATATTTTTTAAGATTTTTAATTTTTTTAAATGTTAGTATTTGTTAAGAATAGTATAATATGATCATAAGAATTGTATAGCAAGATAAAAGGTATAGTTAAATAAATTTAGATAAAAAGATTATACAATATTATGTGGATCATTATATTTGTATGATCAATTGATAAATAACGCATAACTTCAAGTCATTATACGAGTTTGAGAGGATAAGAAAATGGATTGTAAGATCGTTCTATATATATGACCGTGATAATCATATAAAACAATCAAGTGAGAGAAAAGGTGAGGTTAAAGAGAACAATTAAAAAGATAAATAAAGATTACACGATATGACAAAAGATATCATACAAAACAATCAAGTAAAAGAAAATGAAGTGACCTGTAATGTGAACATATTTTAAATGATGGCTTAGATTGATCGTATAATGTGATAAATAGATCTTATAAGTATAATTAAGGCATACAAGCATAATGTATAAGACCATCGTCAATTACAAATTGGTAAAGAATATAGTAATTAGATGGCAGAAGTATTACAAGTGACATCATAAAAGTACAAAATAAAGAGAATGTTTGAAAATAATCAATTAAAACATTTCATTTAGTACAATGAGTGAAATTATATAAATACGATCAAGCGAAAATTAACATAGTACATTAAATCATCCATTAGAATATATAGATGAATGTGTATTGATAATATATCATACAAGTATAATAATGAAATCATATTAGTATGAAAAAAAAACTACTAATAAAATTAGACAACTATAAATATCGTATAATACAAAAGCCTAGTCTTGTTTTAAAATGATTAGGTGAAGATTAGGGTTACACATGAAATTATCAACTACAGCATAAGAAAATTTACATTAATAACGTATCATATAAGTACAATAAAATATCATATTTGTACGATAAAAAACACTAATAACAAATTTTCACAAATATTAGTATCTTATAATATGAAGAAAGGTATCAAATTAATATTATCGATAGAAGTTAAAATAATTTTAAACCCTAAAATGATGAATAATTATGAAAAATTGATAAGGGGCTAAGTTTAATAGATGGTGAAGCATTAGAAATGAAGAAAGAATATGAATATCCACTCATATGAAATGACACACTATTAAAAGCATATAAAAAGTTGGGAATATAGAGAGACATGAGATTAAGTATAAAGGAAGCGCTGGCCATGACTAAGAAAAGTTTTTAAAATGAAAAAGTTGGGAAAGATAATTTGATCGAGCTAGTAAAATAAAGAAGAGTGAAAGAAGAAGGGATCCTTAGAAAAGGTTTTGTGCAAGAGTTTAACTTAAATAAAGAAAAGAAAAAAATATAAGTGAGACCACTACATTTGAAGTCAAGGTACTAAATGTATATGTCTTGATATAATGTGTAATGTGGGTTAGATGTCTCAATGATTTAAAAATGATAAGTTGAAGATGTTTGTGAAATCAATTCTTATATACATGTTATGATGCATGATGTTTGGAGGATAGAAGCATCAATTGGTATTACAATTGACAAAATTGAAAGATGCTTATTTAGGCAAGATTATGCTTAGGTTTTATATTTGATGTATATTGTATACTAAATAAATAGAAAATTAAGAGATGATGTTACATAAATTTCTTGATGAGAAATAATTTTCTTTGGATTGCAATACTTTTACATGTTGGATTGCCATATGATGTTAGAGCACGATGCAATGCTCGACAATATGTTATCTACTTCATGTGTTGATTTAGCTGTGATTATGGTGAATCTCTTATAAATTTCAGTCACATTCACGTAATTGTAAAAAGGTTATCAAAATAAAAGGAAAATAAATGTGTAAAATTATGTTATGATATCTATCACGTAATTGAAAGAACGAAAATGTGTAAAACAAAATTTAAATGTGAATGGGGGAAACGAAAAGGAAATATAATAAGAATAAGTTGGCAAAGGGTTAGGAAAATTTTAAATGAAAAGTGCATAAATATTGATAATCCCAAGTCACAATTATCATTCAATAATAACAAGTTTAGAAAAAGAGCCAAATGAGTCTTATGTTTAGTTCTCAAAAGTGGTAATCATCATTATAGAACAGTGTACTCTGAAGATAAGTCAAAAAAAGTTAACATGTAAATTGTCTAAAATGACAACTACCATACAAGAATAATGAAACTTAGATAATAGCCTAAGAAACCATTATTTAAGATTATTCTTATTAGAGTATACCTAATTTGTTTTGTTTTAAAATGAAAAGTCCTCAGCCTATGTCAATCCTTAATAACAAAAATAAAAAAAAGTAAATGAGAAAATTTACAAAAATAATTAATAGTTAAATATATATAAATTTCTTAAATTAAAAATGTTATAACTCATTTACATGTCTTTTTATATTACTTGAATTTTATTGTTACATATGATTACATAACTATTATATTTCTTTACATATATGTACATATATTTTTTTTATTAAACTAGTGTTGACTAGCTCATAACTATTTTAGCCTAACATTTTCGGGTCAAAGGTGACATTACACAGAATTATGACGACAAATGAGTACTTTGTTAGTTGATCACATGACCTATAAGATGTGGCATTTGCTACAAGATGTGATTAATTATATTATTGTTGTATGTGATCAAAAAGACATGTGATATAATTTTATTTAATTATGTTGTATGGAACATGTGAATTCTTTAAAAGAAATATGATTTTAAAATATTGAATAAAAGATATTTTCAATCACTTGCTATATATTTAAAAGTTTGGTTGAAAGAATTTCAAATTCTTCTATTATATATTTAAAAAGATTAAAAAAATGTTTTTATTATTTAATATTTTAATTATTTTAAAAATTAAGCAAAGAAAATAGGATAAAAATGTTAATGGCACCAAAGGCAACGCAAAGGCTGGGTGATAAAAAAAGGATTCCATAAGGTCATATCAAAGTAGTTAAAATACGAAGAGAATTCATAGAATATCAAGAAAAAAACCTAGGAAACATTATTTGAAGAGAACTAACATAAGTGCATTCTTTAGATATAAATTGATAATAAGGTGTTAAAATTTGTTGGAAAGTTTAAGAAGAAATTCCAACCATGAGGACAATGTAGTGTGAAAGTTAGAAAAGAAAAAAAAACTAAAGTAATGTTGGATAGACCTTATAGATATGAAAATACATTTGTTGCACCTTTGTTTGATCACATTTGATACTTGTTTGTATTACAATAATATGGCACAAAAACATAAAATCTTGTTGAATAATTATAAAGTTTTATTTAATAGTTTGTATAGTACAATTATCATAATCTTATCATGTGATATTCAAAATAAAGGAGATATAAAACTAAAATAGAACATATCATATAGTACAATAACAAATCATTATACAATATGATCTGAGGTGCAACAAATAAATTTAAGTGGTTGAAATTATCATATACTACAATGAGATGAGTAAAGAATAATATGTTATAAATCAAGCTATTGAGTTGAAATATTATACAATATGAAATTAAGTAACTATATAGTGCAATAAGATGGTTAAAGAAATAACTAACTAAATTAAGACTATCATACAATATGATACTACATAATTATATATATGATAGGATGAAAGTTGATAAGAACATATAATATGTATCATACATCATATAGTATGAAATGAAGCATAGCTTAGTTGACTAACAATATTATCTTACAATTTTAGGATATTGGATAATATGAATATAAGATGAATTATGAGATTGAGTATCATACAATACAATATTATTGTATCATATAATATGATAAATTGAGAAGAGAAACATATATTAAATCTCAAACAATCAAATAATTTAATCAAAAGAAGAGGATTTAATTTAAAAATATTATGAAATATGATATTGAGCATCATATTATACAATAAGACCAAATAAATAGACATAAAAGAATCAAATAATGTATTATATGATATGATTAGAAGAGAACAAATGAAATTACTAGACCCAAAAGGATCATATACTATAATAAGAAAAATCATACTTATATGATAACATAACATTTTAGTAAATCAAATCAAGCTAATAGGGTATAAGGGTAATTGTGTTTACATTCTACAATACAAAGAATAATAACATATGTGTGATTATAAGGAGAAAGAGAGAGAGAGAGAGGTGTTGATAAGAGCAAAATATTACAAAGAGCATAATGGCGAATCTTTTAATATGATATTAGGTAATTACATAATGTGATTTATGTAGCACTAATGACAAAGAGATGAAATGAGAGGAAGTAAATAAAAGAAATATTTATGAAAGAAATGTTCACATAGATGAAAAGATGTATATGACAACAAAGTGCTGTATGATTAAATAAAGGATGATAATTTGGTGAATGTTTGAAAGCTATATGTTATGCAAATGGTATGAATTATGAATAGCAACATGTGGAATAAAAAATAATGGATAAGACAAAAATTAATGATGAGAAATTGATTTGTTCAGAAGTAATGTGATGGGGATGATTATTACAATGAGAATAATGTTATGATTTATTTATTTTAGATAATTGAATTAAAATAAATAATAAAAGAAAAACATTAATTATCTTGTCATTGAATTGTAGACAGAAGTTTGAAAAATGCAACAAATATGTGGAGGATGCATAAAAAACGAACAACATAATGAAAGCCGAATCATCTAGAAAGGAGAAGAATCAAAATGAAATAGCGACAACAGATGTACAAACTATATAGGAAATCAAATTAACCACAAATAATGAACCAAATAAGTTGTGGAAAATAAATCAATGGGTGGAGGAATTTGTTAGATTTGACCATTTTAAGCAAAAAATTGGCTTGAAAGAGTGGAGATGTTATGTCACAACAACCAATGCCAAGAACCCAAGGAATGATCGATAATGAGTTTGATCTTTGATGGTGAAGTGAGCTATTGGTAGAGAAGGTAACAAAGATATTGTTCAGAAGAGATCTGAGATTTTGATATGGCTTGAGAAGAATTTTGCCAAACATTTACCATATGGAATATCCTAACAACTATCAAAGATAATGAACAAAACAACTTGTCAAGATCATATAAGAGATGGGCCATGAGCACTAAGTTACAAGAATTATTATTTAAGTGGGTGATATGTAATTTGGAGTTGAATGAATCAAGGAATATACAAATGCTATATGCTAAAAGAGGTAAATGAATCTATTAGAAATGTCATATAATTCCTTACCTACAAAAAATAATGTTAGCTACCATGACAAATAAAAATAAAAAAATTGTAATAATTGGTTAAGATTCATGAAATGTCTTGCAATTCACCAATGACTAGGCCAAGACTGAGTGAAAAAAGAAGGATATCACATTGGTCTAATACAATAAGCTTACAAATCCATTATTGTATTATTATTTGGGGACCTTACTATGAAATATGGAATATTCCTCATATTTTGTGTTTATAGAATACTATTTATTTTAGTAATTAGTTAAGATTTTACAATATTTCTTATTTTTCTTGCATGTATGATATCCTTTCAAATCATGTTAGCCACATTTCTTTTGTACATAGATTGTTAGTAATATGAATGTCACTATTGTGTAATTCGCATTTTAACACATTTTTGTAGTTATATGCTTGCACTAAAGATAATTTATTTCTTGAAATTGCTAGTGATTTGTGCTTCAAGTTTATTTTCAACTAACCAAATTTTTATTTGATGCTATATTCTACATTCTTGTATGCTCATATGTAAGTATTCAATAAATTAATTATTGCGATAGGCATCTAATAGGTAGCAATATCTTTATTCACATGAGAGAGCTTGAGCAATCCTTAAGATGCCTTGTCCCAAGACATGATTAAGATTCAAAATATTGGGAGTTGAGTTGTTGGGCTTAGTTGTTTTCTCCCAAGAACCACTATTTGTGTACAATCCCTTTCTTCAAGGCTCTTCATATGAAGACTTGAGTGAGCTAGACATCTAAGTTTGAGCTAACCTAACAAAAGATTCAACACATTCAAAACAACCACTTATACACAATAATGAAAAAGTACTAAATAAACAATGTTAGTAGTTAGTAAAACAAAAAATAAACATATTATTTCATCAGTAGAGAAGATACATCTCTATGAACATGAGCATAAAAAAAAGAAATGAGAATTGCAAGAAAATAAAAGGCTCCTTATAATTTAAGTGTAATAAGAATGTTAGCTTTCTTATTTTTATTGTTATTCAACTCAGCCTCGTTGAGGGTCTTTTGCCTCTACCAAGATGAATCTTTTTTATTGACTTTTGAGTCATGAAATTTCAAGTCAAGGGATGGGTCATAACCCTCTTAACATTATGATTTATAGTCTAGCATCAATATATTCTATTAGAAAATCATTTATGCTAATTTGACGTACGAGATAATCTCAAAAGCTTGAGCATGTCATAATCTTTATTTCTTCATTGATTATCATGTTGATAATGACTTGATGGGTATTGCCTTAGGTTATAACCTAGTCAATTAAGTTATCCTCATTCTAATTCTTGACGAGTTGATTTGAGGTAGTTTGTAATAGCTCTGAAAAATTTATAATGCATAGATGGTACTTATTGTAAAGGGTGTTAGTATTATTTTCAAATTCAAATTTTATTTACACATTCAAAATTGATATTGAATAAATAAGTTAATATTCTAATTGTATTTATAAAATAATATGCTATATTAATTTGTTTAAATAAAGATAATACAAATGTGTCAAATCTAAAAGTTTTAATGATGTGAAAATATCTTATATGGACAAATTCAATAACTTGAATTTGTTTAGATTTAGATTCATTAGCATATACAAAAATATTAAAATAGCATAATATATAAAAAGCTATAAAATAGAAATTGTATGATCCAAAATGTTTTCAACGTGCTAAAATGATGCCATTGAAAAGGAATCAAAATACATTATTACTCTTTCCCAGTGACAATTGGCCGCCCTAAAATTCACTCAAAACCTGCACCTTTTTTTTTATAATAAATGAATATATTTCAAAAAAATAGAAGAATTATCCCACCCACAGAAGTAAGGCTAACCTTAGGTGTAATTAAACACAAACGTGTTGGATTCTCCTTTCTCCTACCCTGCTCTGGAGCAGTATCAGATGGAGTAAAGTTCAAATAAAAAAATCATAAACTCATCCGCTTGTGAACCGCTATCTCCTGAAAGATTGCCACCGGTTAGGGAGAGGGGGCTTCGGTTAGAGAGAGAAAAGGTGGTAAAATATTTCATCGCCTCCGAGTCTCGTCGTCACCAGAGTACAAGCGTTTGATTGCATGCATGAGTTCGACTTCGCCGCGGCCAAGGTGCATCTTCGTTGTGCTTGGAAGCGCTGCTGTTGGCGAAACAGCAAAGGAGGCCATGGTGCTTGAATGCCACCGTGATCAGCGAGCGAGCTGTGCAGAGGGGCTTGGAAGCGTCGCGGGCGATCACTAGTGACATTAATGGAGAAAAATAGAAAGAGAAGGAGATAAAACACAGAGATAAGAGAGAGGAAAACAACGAGGAGCTCGCTACTATGGTGCTTTGCTATTGCTACCATGGCAACATTGTTAGAAAATAAATTTAATTGAAAAATTATATGAACAAAATTAGTTGACATGTATGAAACATGTAGATAAATAATTAGTTATTATTAAAATTGGATATAAGTCATATAGCTGATCAAAATAAGTTAAGAGTCAAGAATTTCTAATAATAATGATTAAATTTAATTGAATAATTATTTATAATAAATTAATGATTGTCAAAATTAATTTAAATCTAAAAATTTATTAAGATTATATATATATATATATATATATATATATATATATATATATATATATATATATATATATATATATATATATATATATATATATATATATATATAATATTATATTTGATATAAAAAGATATAAAAAAAGTTATTATTATTATTTTCATTTTATTTATATTTTATTTTAAATTTGTATTATTATTTAGAGTATTTTTCTGATAACAAAATAATCATCGCTGCGGTGGTGCACTGTCTTCATCATTGAATATGAGAAAGAAGCCGCAGAAGAACTCTACATGCGGGAGGAGACTGCAACCGAACCATTGCGAGACAGTGTCATGGAGCGTGCATCATGAAATTTGCATGTTGCCTTATATGAAAGTCCTGCTCAGTCAAAGGAATTTATTCCAATGTTTATTTATATTTTGATGAGAAAAAAAAGAATTTTTTTATAATTTCTCAAATTATATTTTGAAAGAATTTGATAGTAGACAATCATAGAGGATGTCCCAATTAGATCTTAGAAGAGCATTTAGTAGTTTTTAGACATTCTAATCAAGTCAACGAACACTTGATATTGTCGATCAAAAGGTTTATCAAGTACGAGAAAAAATTTAGAAAAATATTTTAAAAAATAAAGAAATAAAAAAATATGGGAAAAGAAAATAAAAATGTAAAAAATTTTGATTCAATGAAAATTTTAAAATTTTGAATATTTTTATATTTTGTAAATGAAAAATTTTGAAAAAAATATTTATTTGTAAGTTTTAGGTAAGTTTGGATTTTGCTGCAAAAAAAAAAAAAAAAGAGGGTAAAATAGTCAACGAAATTTGGTTAGTTGAGTTTTTTATTACAAATTTATGAGCCATTTGAATGATGCTATATATCATTAAAAAGTGTAGTGACCACGTGTGAATTATTTGACTGTTTAAACATTGTTGATGTTGATATGTTATATTATATTATATGTATGTTGCACATGTCAATGATTTTTTACAATTGAATGGATATGTGAAATATTTATTATATTTAGGAGTATTATTTGGATGCTACTATTATATTTTGTAATAAAAATTATTGTGAATGTCATTTTATGATTTAGTGTGATCACTAGAATCATAACGAAATATGATATCTAAGATGTGAGACATAAGAAAAAGCTCATAATAATATATATAAAAAATGAAAATATAAATATTTAGAAAATGAGAAAAAAAGTGGTTAAGTAAATAATAATTAGATATAAATTAATATGGGCATAAATAAGTAGTGATTCATGAGTATAGATATTGTAAAACTTTAATATTTTAAAATTTATTAAGTAGTTATACTTATTATTATACTCTAGTACAAAATCCTTGTAGTACAAATTTTTATTTTTTTTCATTCTTTTTTGTGAGCGATTATTATGAATAATCTTCTTTTCATTGTAGTTCCTATAAGTCTAAAAGGTTAGTAAAAAAGAAAAAATTGAGTCAATCATCACAAGTTCAATTGGTTATCTCTAATAATAAATAAATATGCTAATAAAATACTATTATAAGACAATCACATATAGGGTCTAAAATGTCTAGATAATAATTAAAGAAAAAAACAAACATGGTCTCATTTCATATCAAAATGTAACAAGAATATAATATGTTATAAATAAATATATGTTACAAACTTAATAAAGGAATAGCAAATGAATAATTTTTTATTATTTTTATTATTTTTTTTAATATGATCTTGTTTATTGACACCTATTTTCATATAAGTAAGCCTTATGATGACCATGTTATTGTTCTAACTCTTTTAAGATAAATAGTTACTATCATTTTTTCAATTTACTCATGAAATCCTTAGTCAACAAACTCCTTTTTTTATTCTAATGATGTTTGAATGGTAAACACGGCTTCTACCAATGAGACAAGTTTCAAAGAAATTGTTTGGTCTGACACACAAAGTTGGAATTTATGGCATAGAGAAGCATCGGGCATAGTTAAGGAAGAACATAATAAACCTATTTTTGTGTGACAAAAATATGTTAATAGCTTCTTAATTATAGAAGAAATTTATTTTTAATTATTCTCAAAATTTTGATAATTTATAATATTTCAAATAAACTTTGATAAATACTAAACAAATATTATTAGACTTATCTCGATGAATCCTATCTAATTATATATTAATTTATATTTTAAAATGTTTTATTTTTTAATATGCTAATATGATTTATGAGATAGCTTGATTTATATATGATTTAATAATTGAAGATATTATAATAATAATATGATAATATAGACAATAACATAGAGTATTATTAATTGAAGTTTGTATTCACTTGATACAAACATCGTATTCATATGATACAATAAGCATATTTCTTCTCTAAGTAGTTTAAGTCACACATGTTAAAAAGAGGATAATACAGTTACAACATAATATTTTGTATTATACTTTGCAATAGTTATGCATAAACCCAAAAAAATACTCAGATAATATACAAGTATTAATTGTGATATAATTTAGTGATTGTATTATGAATACAATTATATCAATAAGATGCATCAAATGCACATGTCTATAAAACAACTAAACCTTTATATGTTTAGTGATCAAAGAGAAAATAAATTACTTAATACATATAAAAGAGATTTTATACTCATATAATGTCAGTAATAACTTAACTCTCATAAAATAAATTATACTTATATAAGGTTGATATCATGTATAATCAGGTTAGCACTTCTAATCATTTGTTATAATAGAGGTTGCATCTCTACGATGAAACCATTATATCAATACGACCCCATATCATATCTCAATCATTAAGTAATACTCTTGAGCCAAAGCATGGACCATACTTGCATGATATAAGACATTATATTGTACTGTCATAAGACAATGATAAACATAATTTTTTTATTCTTGATTTTATTATCTTAAGATTAAAATTGAATTTAGATCAACGTGTAATGTTTTACTAATAACCTAATATAGTTATAGAAAGGAATATAAACCTAAAATCCTAAGAAATCGTAAACCTAAAAATAATTTAACAAATGTATATATGAATAAATGTAATTATTACACTCATAAAAATGGTTAACTTAAGATATGATCTTCTTGATTTAATACCTTTTTTCTTAATTGATTATTCAAATTTTAAATAATCATTTAAAATTTAAATATATTTAAAATTTGAACATAAAGAAAGTTTAGATTTTAAAATTTGAATGATAAAGTTATAAAATTAAATCTTATCTTGTATATCTTGAGTTATGTGATAAGGAGGCTTTATTTTGATGCCATAAAATTGAATGCTTATCTAAAATCTCCTCCAATTATGAGATATCTTAAGGGACACATGAGATTCCTTAAAAGTTAGAATCAAGAGCAGGTTAAGGGAAAAGAGATTAAAGATTAAATCAAATCTTGAATATATGAACCTTTAAGATAAGGATAAGGTGGAGACACTCTAACCAACATAACAATATTCAAGGATTGTTTGGCTAGCCATATAAGATCTTAGGATGTGTTTAGAGTTGAACTTTTCAACAAAATCTAGTCACGAGCCTTCCATAAAGATATACACAAATGAAGCAAAATACGAGGTGAAGTGTGAGCAAGGAAGAATGGGCGATATCAAGCTAAGTATAAGGAAAAGAAGAAAGCCTTTGGTGTAAACCTTTATTTGGTTTTAATGTAGATTGAATGTCTTGTCTTGCATATAAAATTAAAAGCACACCAGAATAATTAGAATGAAATAAATCATCCGCATTCATGTAAAAAGGATTTTGACTAAGAAATATATATTGTTTCCTTCTCTTAAAATTGAGATTTCACATATTGAACTTAGACTATGATTTTATTATTTTGGTAGCTAAAATTTCCCCTTAATTATAAGGTTCTTAAAGAAATTTAAATTTAAGTGCATGAAAAAGGACTTAAATTATTTAAGAAAATTAAGATCTATATAAAATGATTATTTCTATATAGAAATCATGTTTTAGTGAAACATAATCTTAAGTTTTAAGATCATTATTACAATCATGTACATATTTGAAAAATTAGAAGATTCAAATATTTTTATGATTTTTATTGTTATGTTAAATTTATGCTAAGAAGATTCCATAAATGTTATTATTATGAATCTTGCAATTAAGCTTTACATATAACAAATCGTGAGTTCATACATGTTCTATCATACTAAAAATTTGAAATTTTAAGATATATCTTAGATTTCAATCATGATGAGGTCTAGATTTTCATGGAATATTATGGATTTATTCTAAATTATGATTTGAATCATGCAATGATTACTTTCTACATGATTTAGTTTAGTTTTTTTCTTATGAATTCTTTGGACTATATCATGATAAATATGCAATCATGTTATGTATGACATGAGAATAATATGGTTTAAGTTGTTATGCTTTCAATGTTACTATTGTGAACCTCGTAATCATGCTACCAAAGTTAAAAAACAAGAATTCACCATGAAAATTTTTAATAATTAAAATTAATCAATGACATGATGAAAATTCTACCACAAGAACATAGTGATAAATTTTTAAGTCATGCCATGAAATGTTACTGAGAACACATGATATTTTCCTTCATAAACACTGAATCAAAATGTTAAATTTTAAATTTTATAGCCAAGAGGGGCTAGATGCCTCAAATAGACCATGGCACTGGGTGGTAAGACTTAACCAATGGCTTAAAATGTGATGATAAACCTTAAAAAAGGCATTAAATGGCTTCTTAGGTAAGTACAATTTTAGGGTTTCCTTGTGGATAGCCTTGAGTGGCTTGGGTTGGCTTTAAAAAAAGGCTAAGATGGAATATAAGTCCTTATTAGACTTGAAAAACAAGTTTGAGAATTTAGTCAAGTAAGACTTAAGAATTAGAAAATTATTAAGTTAAGTAATATACTTAGTTAGCTTAAGCTAAGTTTAAAGATTGATTGGATTGTCAAAGAGAACATAAGATTTGAAAATTGAACTACTAGGATTTAAAATTTTTAAATGCCTTAGGTTTGAACTTTGAATACTTTGGGATTTAAATTTAAAGGCCAATGATTTAAAAGTTAAATACCTAAGATTTTAATTCTAAACTTTGGTTAATGTTAAGTACCCAAATGAACTTAATTAGGGTTAAAAATAAATTGTCTTGGACAAACCTTAGAGATAAAGTTAAGAGTAACTAATAAATTAAGCATAGATTAGAATTAAATTATTTTTAAGGACTTTAGTTTTGTACAAGGAAACCCTAAAATTAAAATTAGGGCTTGGAATGAGGATATAAAGCACTTGATGAGACCTTAAGCACATGTTGGATAATGCTATGATTTGATGAGCCTCTTAATTAGACATTACACAAGATTGGATTGAGTTAAAGAGCTCGATTTTGGCATTAGGTGTGATTTTAGGATTAGTTGATGAGATGATTATACTCTTAGATATTGGTTAAACTTTAAACTAGCTTGGATTGTTTGGCAAAATCGTAAGTAGTCCTGAATTAAGCTCTTAGGCTATGGATGACACCTTAAATATTGATTTGAGAGATGTATGTGACTCAAGAGATATCTTTGAAAAAGGTGTAGTGACTCAATTATCTTGTAAGACAAGAGAATCACTAGTGAAACTCATGTTAGGTTATGACTTTAAGGGTTTGATTGAAAGATTTAGAATTTGATTGAGTAGTTAAGTGGTAGTAATAAAATAAATTAAAAGATTCTAGTAAGATTCTCAAATAAAAGTTTAGGCAAGAACTACATATAAATATGAAAAACTGGATAAAGGAGGATAGTCTCAAATAGGCTAATTATGATTTAATGGAAACCCAAGGCTATTTGAATAGTTGTAGGGTTCTAAAGGAACTCTAGATGGTCTAAATTATAGATTAGGGTTTTTGAAAAGAACCATAGGATTATCTTGTATAAAAAATTAAGTTTATAAGAATGTTAGAGATAACCTTAGATAGTTGATGTCAATGTTGTTGGATTGATGCTACATAATAAGTAACTCTATATTGATGATAATATGGATTAGGATGTAGTGGATAATAGATGATTACCCCTTAGTTAGAGTTAGGCATGTTAGATATACTAAATAATAAATCTCCCATTGATTATGGAGATTGTGTGCCTTATTGCTTAGAAAATTATAAGAGGAAAATGGATGTGCTAGAGTATATGGTGGTGGAGTTTCATGTGTTGTTCAAGAATCTTAGAGTTCTAAAGGACTTGGTCTACATGATTAGTAAAACTCTAATGTGTGAACTATCAAATCATGTGTTGAGGATTCCAAAGTGACTAAGTGTCATTGAGTTACAAAATATTATGAAATACTATGGTTATGTTAAAGCACTTGTTAAATATAACATAGTTATTGAGGACTTATAGAGCTCTATAAGATAACATTATGTGATTAGACTTCTCTAAAGAGGAGTATCAGATAATATTATGAGATAATAGTCTAAGCTTTGTGTTGAGGACCTCATAGATATAAAGAGAATTCTAAATCATTTACGAGTCATTGTGTATTCTATTTACTACAAAACATGATTATGATGTCATAGAGACATGTGAGGACTTGATAAGTATTAGATAGGGTCAATGATTATGGGTTTATACCTTAGATTAGCTTGGTAGGCTAAGATACCTTATGTAATGTCATTATTTATATTAATAATTTTATTCTATTGGATGCAAGATTATACTACTATATGATTGTTTTTATAATAAGATTTAAGAATTCATTATTGAACTTGGTTAACCCCTCTTTTATCATTTATACGTGTAAGGAGTTAAGAGTTGACATAAGAGTTAAAGTGGGCATCAAAATTAGCACATTTAATAGATTATTCATCTAGTTGGTATTTTATGATATAATAATTATAGTTTTGTATTTATACATAATATTGTCATTTATATTTTTAGCCTTTAATATTTATATTTTTAGCCTTTAATATTTATATTTTTACATTAGTTTATGTAATATACTTGGATTTCTTGATGGCATATGGATCCTCTAATGGTTTGTTTGATTTTCTAAGTTTGTATGGATATGTTGTATTATAGGTTACTAGGTTTGGTTTGATGTCATGTTTATACTAATGTATATTGATTGGTTATTTAATACAAAGTGAACCAGTGCTTGAGTTAATTGGGTGATAAGTTGATGTAAAAAAATGATTTATTTTGGATGGCATGTCATGAATATAATGGTCATATAAGAAATTCACAACTACTATTTGAAAGTTAAGCCAATGAGTGAAAAGTGACTAGCCAAATACAATGACACATTAGTCTGGTTACACTTGGAGGGAAAAATATTACTATAAGACATGGTGTGATAATAATCTTAAGTGTGCCACAAGAGAGTTATAAGTTTTAACAATCTAATACTTAAAAAGAAGAAAAAATATCATGATGTCTATTACATCATCAAAAGGCAAGTTTTTCATAGGGTATTCTAATGTTTAAAGCCTTCAAACTTCAAAATTCTTATGAAAGTAAAGAGCAAAGTCTAATATGTCTTACTTGTAATCTACTTGATTCAATATAAATCTAAAATATCCACTTTAAAAAAAATTTAAACATAATATATGATTTTGATATCATTAAATTTTCTTGAGGGTCATTGAGTTAAGAATCTCCCCTTTTTATTAATAACAAAACCTTAACAATAAAATAAAAGATAAGTTCTTGTAAAATAAATTGTAATTAATAAAGTTAATTTGGCAAGTGTTATTATATCATATTTTAAACAAAAATAATATAAAAAAGTTAGAAGAGAAGTGTAGAAAAGCAATCAACTTTGATTAATTCTAGTATTCTCACTAAATTCCAACATTTATGATATCTTAAATTTTATGAACTACTCCCTTTTTATTATCATTCAAAGGGGATAATAAATCCAAGAGACTTCTTAATTCATGTAAACAAAATCATTGGATTATGTTTTAGTGAAGATGTCAGCTATTGATTACATAAGGGAACAAAATCATGTGTGACAATTTTGTTATTTACTTGCCCTCAAATGAAAAAAAATTAGATATCAATGTGCTTAATACGTGAATGATGAATTGGGTTCTTGGTAAGGCATATGACACTAGCCTTATCATAGAAGATAGGGTTTCTCCTACATGAACTCCATAATCTAGTATTTGATATCTCATTTAAAAGACTTAGACTACACAACTACCAATAATTGACTATTTATTTATATTTTATGATAGATAGTGTGACATAATTTTGTTTTCTACTAGCCCATAAAGTGACCGAGTGTCCTAAGAATTGGCATATTGTAGTGGTGCTTTTCTCAGTAATTTTTTTATGAAGTCAACATTTGAATGAGCAATAAGACCAATTGCTAGCTCACACTTAAGGTACAATAATCGTAAAGGAGATGTCCCAATATGATATCTAAAGATGTGTTTAACAATTTGAAAATGAGATTCATTATGACAAGCTTGACATTTTGCATATTAATAAACAATAACCATGATATTGAATGGCTTAATGAAAAATATAATAAAGAACTTATCATACCTCTATAAAACCTAACATTCACAAGTTTTTTTCTTTTCTTTATCTAGAGATGTAGTGGTGGTCATGGGGAAACTCCAGGTTTTGATTTTTTTAATCCCAAACTTCTTAAGCAATCCCAAGATATACTTCATTTGGGATATGAAGATTCCTTTTTTCACTTGTTTTCGTTACATTCTTATGAAAAATGACAACTCACCAATCAAACTTATTTCAAATTTATTTTTTATTAAATCAAAAAACTTCTTAACAAAGTATAGCATTTGTTGAAGCGAAGACTATATCCTCTACTAATCTTAAAAAACAAACTAATGTTTATTTGTATTCATAATAAATAACGTGTCATCCAACTTTCCTCACCTAAAATAATTTGAATTTTAGAATTAAGAAATTCACAACCACTCATACTATGCACTAGGTGTTTAATTTAATCAATAAAAAACTTTCTTTAATTTGTATACATGGTCAAGTTTGTGATAGATTTCAAATCTTGAAGGTTGTTCTTTATAGATTTTCTCACTAATGTTTCTATTCTAGAAGACACTTTTCATAGGAATTTGGTATAAATTTAAGTTTTTATAATAATAATAAACTAATAAAATATTAGTGGCTTTTAATCTAGTTAATGATGCAAAGGTTTCTTCAACATATATTCCTTTTATTTGACTATTACCCTTGGCAACAAGTCTAAGCTTATTCTTAATTGCAATGCTACTTTTACCTAATTTATTCATGAATACCTACTTAGTTCTTATAACAAATTGTTCATTGGGTCAA
This sequence comes from Vanilla planifolia, assembly GCA_023846275.1. Taxonomy (NCBI): domain Eukaryota; kingdom Viridiplantae; phylum Streptophyta; class Magnoliopsida; order Asparagales; family Orchidaceae; genus Vanilla; species Vanilla planifolia. The sequence goes on from CM043868.1 coordinate 10,934,119, forward strand.
GTGGTTAATTCCTAAACTTTGTTTCTTTCAAAATGATTTAGGTCTTCATTCATGACTAAAATCCAAAATTCATCATCATGTGCTTCTTAATCAATTAAGGTTCAAAACTAGAGACAAAGACTGAGTTGTTGACAGTAACTCTTGTCCATAGTTCATCCATGACATCTCCTCAAATATATTCCTTAAGAAGGTCTTTTTCGTACTTCAATTCTCTAGACATATTAGTTTCAATTTGTTCCAAACTTCTATACTTATTCAACTTAGATTTATCCTTAATTAATAGCTTTTCAAATTCATCTATATTCTCTTTCATATTCTCAATTGTAACTTCATTAGATAAAATTTCATCAAAGGTCACATGAATGGCTTTCTCTACTAAATGAGTAGTTTTATTAAATAATATATAGGCTTTATTTTGTGAAGAGTAACCCAAAAAAATTCATTCATCTAGTCTAGTGTCAAACTTTTTTAAGTCCCTTTTACCATTATTCAAAATATCACATTTATAACCAAAGACAAGTAAATGAGCAATATTTGATTTCTTAAAATATAATAACTTGTATGGCATATGATTCAAAATTAGTCTTACAAAAACTAGATTCATAACATAGCTAGTTATATTCACTATTTTTGCCCAAAATATCATTGGTGTATTATATTCACTAAGCATATATATAGTTGAGTCTATTAATATTCTATTTCTTCTCTCAACTACTCTAATTTATTATGGAGTCCCAGGAGATAAAAAATATGTGTTATCTTATTTTTATATGATACTCAATAATAATTTATTCGCAAACTCATCATCATGATCACTCCTAATGGATATTAAAGATGCTTAATACTCATTTTGCAATTTGGTGATCGAAATTACAAACTTTTCAATTGTCTCACTTTTTTCCATAAAAATAATACCCAAGCGAACTTAGTATAGTCATCAATAATTAAAAAAAAATCATATTTCTAATATCTTAAGTTTAGAGGTTCGATGGGTTTGAACAAGTCTAAAGGCAAAATCTCTGAAGGTCTCCAAAAAATTTCCTTCGTGACTATAAAATTTGATTTGGTTTGCTTACCTAAATGGAAAGGTTCTCAAGTATAATTATCTTTCAATTTCAATTTAAAAAACTCTCTCACTGAGTTATGCTTAATCAGTTTTCTCATTATAAAAAATTACTATTATAACACAATCTTCTAATCCAAGGATGACGATTATTGGCATAAGAAGCAAGATATTTTATTTCACTTTCTTCTACAGCTAAATCTAACATCTAAGTATTATTTCTCCTAGATGTTAAGATTAGAGGATTACCATCTTTACTAATAATACAAGATTTTGTGGCAAAATACTTATTAAAACCTAAATTGCAAAGCTACATTATGCTTAAAAGATTATATTTCAAATCTTGAAGAGTACCCCCAATGGATGTAAAAGAGTTACCAACCTTTCAATGCCTTTGACCCTTTTTTTGATGTGTCTCCCAAGGTGTCTCCTCCAACAATTATTTGTAGTTAGGTAAGCAATTGTAAATTTTTAGTCATTGTCTTGAACACCTTCTATCTAAGAAGCCAGATGTCTTTCTTAATCCTTTTAAGGAGGCATGCCTATATGTAAACTAACCAAGTATTAGATTTGGGGACCCAAATCTTCTTTGGTCTAACAAGACTTGTGGTGATCCTAGATGATTGTATGACATCATTCTTTTCTACCTATTTAATGTAAGAAAATGTTGAATGCACATTTATTTTAATTTTGTAGAAACTAGAAGTATGCTTAGGCCTTATACAATAGTGACTACTGAGCTTTCCTTTATTAATTGAAGAAAAAATGCATAAATAAAATATCTACACTTTGCTTAATGCATTATACGATGCACATGCAATTGTTTAAAATCATTGTATTCTCTAGTTAATGTGGCATATGAAGCAATGTAATTGTTAGTTTCATCTCTTGATATAAAATAAAACAAATAGCAACAAGAAGCAAAGATGCATAACTATTTCAAGTGATTTGACAATTACATTTGTTTGTATCTACACTTGCTTAACTCAATTAGGCTTTCATTATCAAAATTTTTTTTACTCAATTAATGGGTAAGAGATAAAACCACCAACAACAGTTGATCTAAATAGATCAAAGTGCAACATCTTATGTTATATTAAGCATATAGTAACAGCCCAACCAAGACTATGCATAATAATACAACTCAACTAGTCATTTTGCTAGAGTAGTTCACAACACTTTCACAAGGAATTTTCTTATAATTAGATTACAACTAGGAAAATCTTTAAGTGAAAAATAAACTAGAAGCAAGAAAGATGTTAATACTTTATTTAACCAGAAGAAGTAAATGATATAAGCGTAAGATCAAAGAAGAAGCGATAATGGCCTTAAGAATTTATTTTTAGAGATGAATGCATAAAGTTTCTCAATTAAGAATGTAATAACATGATCATCAATCTATGTTTTATTTAAAGTCCTCTTATTTATAATCTAACTTGATTACACAATATTTTAGGCACATACAATGGCTTTGTTTGCATTGCCAAAATGGTTAAACTAGTCATTCAAACTTTTTAGAATGTATTATATTAATACATTAATGATATCACGATAGGGATAGAATTAGAATTGTTCCAATGGTCTAACGAAATGTTTAGTGTTATTAGATAAAAAATAACTTATCGTACAAGTTTAAGACATTCCTTGTACTATACGATATCGATTATTAGTGTAGTTCTTAAGTTCATATATAAAACATATCATACAATCACATAGATCATATAGTTATAAAACTATTCATCTTAACAGCTAAAGTAGATTATACATGTTTGATAGTGGATCTTTATTATATGATATTTATTTTCATTAAAAGTTAAGTTTTAGGAAAAATAATCTTTGATGTGATCAGATAAGAGTGAAAGCTTATACTATCATATAGTAATGGTTTTGGCTAGTGAGATCCATCAATAACTAACATGAAAACATAAAGGCTTAACATGAACCTTAATGAAGTCTATTTGTTATTAGAAAGACTTGCCAATCCTTTTCAAGTTCATATGCATTTCATTAATTCATAGTATATGCCATAATTACTTTAATATATGCAATTTTATGTCTTTAGCTATTAAGATGTTCTAAAGAACTTTTTATATTATATAGCATATTCTCTAAAAAATAATAAAACTCAAGTGAAACCTCTTAAAAATCTAATAATCTCAATCGTTAAAGTTATTGATATTAAACCAAATTGATTCAAAGAAATAATTGCCCTACATCAAAATCTATACTTAATCAATTTATACCTAGAGTTTTAAAATATAGATTATGGATTTAATATTTTTTAAAATTGGCATGATTCTAACTATCCACCTTGTACTACCAAATAAGTACCAAAACATTTTCTTGTTATGGATTAGGATATTTTTTTTTATAAAATAATGCTAAAAACCTAATAAACTAAGAGATATCTTCTATTCTTATATGTTTCTATACATGTTTCATAATGTCAATTAAGTTGTATTATTTTTTTTTAAATTTCATATTTTTTTAATGTTTTCATTATTTTTATTTCATGATAAGCTCAATGAAAAAATTAAAATTTTCATTCAAAAGGTTTAGCTCATCAAAATTAATTACAATATCACATTCTTTATTAAAAACTAACAAAAACAAGCCCAAACATCTATTTGTTTAAATCTTATTATAGTTTTGATTATTGCCATTGTTGATTCAAGTAAATCAATAAGAAGAAGTGGAAATCCACATTCTACAAGATCCTCAAGTTATTTGGGAAAAAAATTTTTTGAGAAAGAAGATAAAAAAGAATTGTCTAATCAAAGTTAACATGCCCGTTTTAGCAAGGAAAAGTGAGAAGTGTTAAAAGAGAGTTCCCAAAAAAAGGCTTTGGGAAAAAGTCCCAAATGTAGGACAAGAAAATTATTGGATTTCTTAAATTGAATTATTATGTAAAGATAATAAAAATTACAATAATGGGTGACTAATATATTTTATAAATATTTGTATTATTCCAAAAAATAATGTGAGTGAAATGTGTCATAATGTAAATTGATGTTTAAGTCTAAGAACAAACAGGTGGCAAAGGTAAGTTTTAATTGGTTTAATAATATTGCATAAATTCACCCCAAACTTTGTAAGAATAAGTTTCTCTTATTCATTCATATCAATAGCACCCTAAAAACATTGGTTGATCAATACAACATTGGATAAAAAAGAATCATATAAACATGTCAATCTCAGACATACATTTTAACCCATATGGACTTATGACAAGAATGAGGTGTAACCTAAAAGAGCCAAATCTAGAAAAGCATAAGAGAGAATATTTTAGGATTATAGATAAAAATGAAAATATTAAAGACTTATTATGATTATTAGAGTAAAAAATAACATGAGTTAGATTCTGAGTTGCTGAATTAAGCTTTGAATCTTAGCATTATAGACCATTATTCCTCTCAAAAAAATCTTCTAAAAGATATGGAATTATATGAAAGAATTTTTTTTATTAATTATTTAATCTTGATTTAGCATATGCATAGATATAAGATAATTTAAGAAAGTTAAAATGATGCAAAAACATTTTAACTTCTTTCATTAACAAGATATAAATGTTATATTTGAAATACATATCTTTTAGTGTATTCATTCCGATTGTTCAACCATAAAAATAGATAATTCAGTTAATCAAAATATGAATAATAATATTTCTTGTTGCCAAAATTTTAATAGATTTATTGAATTGTTAAATGGCCCTTGATTGGGGTAGGTAAAATTTCCTTTACATGTTGCTATGATCATCTTGGATCCATGTTAAAAGCATGTAAGCCTTTTTGTGTTGACATGATTCTGCGGAATCAGTATATCGTCTAATTTCTAGGCTAAACTTATGCCCACAAAATATGCCAAAGTCGAATGGAATTATTAAACCTTTTGAGAAGGCAACTTGGTTTATACAATGAATGTAAAAATTCTATATAAAGGCTTAACCTAATAGAACATGATCATCTCATCCAATGACCACTTATGATGTTATTTTAGAAGCCAACAAAACTATTTAATTTATGTTTCTAAACTATTTTATAAGTTATATCTTAAAATATATTTTTCAAAAATGTAATAAGAAAAATTCTAAACAAACTTAGGTAATAATAAGTAAACTAGCTTTAATGTCATGATGATACTTGAATTTGAAAAATCCGCTAATGATTTAAAATTGATATCCATTCTAAAACAATAATCATAGATCTTTGTTTAAAAACTTATTATTGTCTTGATAAAATACTTATCCTTTAAAATAGTCAAGTATAATTCTCTTATGTTGCTCTATATTGTATCTTGATCAAACATAACCTAAAAGGATACTCAAGATAGGCTTAAATAAATAAAATTTTTAACTTTGTTACCATCAAATACCACAAAAACTTGAGCTATGTTTTATGTGACATTTTGCGGTCTTATGATTCAAGATAGACCTATAATATGGAAGAATCCTTGGCTTGAGTGTAAATGGCACTTAATAAAGGTCTCATGTCTTGGGGTGCTTGAATTCGTGTCTCAAGAGCTGTTGAACATAGAGCTAGTAATTTTAATTATTGCTTAATTGCTTTTTTGACTTTTAATTTGAGAAAATACCCTTAATTATTTTAGGTCTATATGATTAATGTTGGAGATTTTTAGTTAGGATCAAGTTAAGATTTTTTACTTCTTTTATTTGTAATATGTTGTACTTGATCAAAATTTTTATTTTTTTTTTCATCTCTCTTGTTTTGACAACTTTATATATGAGTTTTTATCATTCTATAGATTCATTTTTTATAATAATTTTTAGTAGTTTATTTTTTTGATATTAAGAATATTTCTATCACCATTATTCATATTTATCCTAATTTTCACTCTTAAATTATAATATTTTCTATTTGACTATGTATTCTACTCTTATTTTCACTACCAAGTTTTTTTTAAAACATTTTATTTTGATTCTCTAAACAAATTTGTAACTCTTTTATAGATACAATAAAAACCATTCAATGAAAGATTTGTTTTATCGTCTAAATCTATATATATAAATTTTCAAGTATATTCTTGGATTCTTATTTGCCATGTCAAGGTTTGATTACATTATTTTAAAATATTTTACTTAATTATGTATTTAATAAATATGTTATAATATGTATTTAATAAAATAATTAGTGTTTTAAAACAACCAAAATAAAATTTCACTTTTTGTTAAAAGAGTAAAATGATATTTTAATATCATTTTGAATAAAAAATATAATTTTTCTCATTTTTTAAATTAAAAACATTACTTTCTAAAAGAAGATTATGAAATTGATTGATTATATTTCAAAAAATATTTTTATAAAATTTAGTTTGAAAAATAATATTATAAGTACAATATTCAAAACTACCAATCTTTATGGCATTTCATTCCAACCAATTTAGTACGCAAGTCATATATTCTTATTAACCAAGATTTTTATCGACGTTATCAATTTGTCACTCTTAATACCTATATTTAAGAAATGAGAGAAATTGTAAAGAAAAATTACATTCTATGATACAAAGGAGATCGAATATATTATCGTGGATTCTCAACTAAGATACATATTAAAATGCCTTGTAAAATATAGAAAAATCTTTGAAAATAAAATATTTAAAATTATAAAAAAATAAATATTTAAGTGGATACACATCTTTAAGATAAGTACAAAGATATTTGTTTCATCTTGATTAGACATCATTTGAAATTACTATGAATTAGCAAAATAAATAAACATAAATATAATAAATATTGATTTAATATAATTTTTTTTATTAAAGTTAAAAGAGAGAAATTAAAGTAATGTAATATAATCAAAAAATAATTTAAATATGACACAATAGTAGGTTTTCAGTTACATAGTAATTTACTAAATCTAAATAAAAAATTTTAAAAAATGAGAAACATTATATGACATAATTGTATTCCAAGATATTAAAGAGATTGAGTGTAATATTATTAAACATTAAATTATATATGATTCAAAAGATATTATAAATAATGTGAAAACTGTAAAAAATAAAATAAAAATATAAAAAGAATACTTAATTAGATAAAGCTCATCGAGATAAGTCTATTGATAATTGTTTTATTATGATAGAATTTTTATTTGAATTATTATGAATTTTAAAAAATAATAAACATAATTAATTATAAGCTATTATTTTAATATCAATAAATATATATTAAAGTTGAAATGAGAGAAATTAAAGCAATGTAATAAAACCAAATCAAAACAATATAAAGGTCACAAGAGAGAAAAATTAAAATTTCTTAGAAATATAACCAAATTAAAGAAAAATTTTACAAGAATGAGATAAATTTTATGAAAAAGTTAGATTTAATGATAATAAGGAGATCGAGTGCATCATCCATAGTCATTAAATTAGCAACGATTAAAAATTTCTCATAAAATATGTTTAAATCTTAGAAAATAAAATATTTAAAAATATAAAATAAATATTTGATTTTATAAAACTCAAGAGGATAAGTCCAATGATATTTAGTTTGTATTGATTGGATCTTGTTTAAAATTTCTATGAATTATAATATAAATAATCATAAATAATAACCTTTTTTAATGTTATGTAAATATATATTAAAACTATAACAAGTCAAATTGAAATAATATAATATAACCAAATGAAAGACATCTAAGTGTCACATGAGAAAAAAATTTTAGCATTACATAGAAATACAGCTTAATCAAAGTGAAAAACTCTTAAAAATGAAATAAAATGTCTTAAAAAATTACATTCCAAGATACTAAGTAGATGAGCATCACATCTCTTATTATCAAATCAAGTACAAATTAAACTATCTTATAAAACTTATGAAATTTTAAGAAAATAAAATATTTAAAAATATAAAAACAAATATATAGTTGGATAGAGCTAGTCGAGATTAGTCAAACAACATTTGCTACTTCTTGATCAAAACTTATCTGAACTTGTTATGAATTACAAAATTAATAAGCATATAAAATAATAAATTATCATTTTAATATAGAGTGAATATATAATAAAATTGAAATTAAATTAGTTGAAGCAATGTATTACAATCAAATAAATGTGATATAAATGTCATATGAGAGAAGAATTAGAGTTTTATAGTAATATAATCAAATTAAAACAAAAAATTTAAATAAATGAGATAAGTTGCATTTAAAGATACTAATTTGATCTAGCATAATATCCTAAATTATCAAATAAAGTACAAATAAAAATTTCATATAAAACTTTTCTAAATTTGAGAAAATAAAATTTTTAAAAATATAAAATAAATATTTAATTGGATAGATCTAGATGGCATGAGTCCAATAAAATTTTTCTATCTCAACTAAACTATATTTTTAATTATTACATATTACCAAAATAAATAAACATAAATTATAATAAAATATTATTTTAATATTGATTTATTATATATATTAATGTTAAAATGAAATAATTTGAAACAATGTTGAAAAAGAAAATCAATACAATCATATGATAATAGATTAAGAGTGACCCAATGATATAGCTAAATCAAGCAAAAAAGTTTAAAGAAATGAGACTTTTCAAGTGAGCCTAAGCAATAATGTAACTTTTCAAGTGAGCCATGTCGTTATTTCGACAAGCTTTTTGTCAGTTTTAATCATTAATGCAATCATTTTTTCTATCTCAACCCAAGTTTGAATCGATCTATTTTATTAAAATTAATAAACTAAAATTTGAGCCATTAAGAAAATTTTTTAAAAAAAGTTATGAATGACTAAAAAATATAGTTTTTTTAAATATTCTTTAGAAAAATGTTTGGAATTAGAAATTGTTGATCAACCATTGGACCAATAATAAAGGAATCATTAATACAATTTTATAGAAAAATATTAGATTAAAAGTTAAAAGAAAGTTTGTTCTTTAAGAAAACTATAAAGCCCTTAAATTTTGGTATAAACGAATATATATTCACCAATGTGGAGTTCCAAGAAAAAAAACATGAAAAATATGTTTAAAATAGTTTTTTATTTGAGAGATGCTATTTTTATATGACCATTAAATTTAAAAAATTGAGTTTAAAAAGTGGTTTCGAAAAAATATTTTTTTAAGTAATTTTGACACAATAATGTTTGAGGTTTCACTTGAAGGTATATTATTTCTATTTAGACTTGAAGCCATGCCAATATAAACTCCTTTTCTTATTAGTCCCTATTATCACACAATGTAGGGGTTATTACAATCGACCATCATTTATTACAATATATCTCACTTTTATATTCAATTTGAGTAATTATTTGCAACTATAATTTATTTTGAGTCATTTGAAGGTCAGTTGAAAACTTTTTAAGAATTTCTAGCTAAAAATCCAATCCAAACAATCCATGCAATAGATTCATAGTTCAATGAATGCAAATTTTGGTCAATTTTGACCTTTGGTGTTGTTTTCATTGAGAACTGTCGTCCATCATCGCCGCAACCACTACTTTGCCAACTTAATTTGCACCGACCCCTATGACTCCCTCCACCCACACAACTCGCACCGACTTATGAACTTGCTCTAACTCGCTAGCCATTAGTGTTGCCCAATGAACCTGTGTTGACCTACCAACCCAAGTTGATATGCAAACCTGCACTAACTTGTGACCCCATACTGACTTGTGATGCAATCACCAAATCATTGTCATGCCTCTTCGCCTATGCTCCCCTATCGTACAACTCATTGCAACGTAACTCAAGGCAGTAATTATTTAGGGACTATTTATTGATTAAATTTTATAGTTTTAAAGAGATTTTTTTTATAGAATTCAAAGTATATTTTTTTATATTTTGTGATAGTTTTTAGAATTCTTAAATTGTCTATTAAAATTCTAAAATATAACTCTTAGTATTCATAAGTGTCACTTCATTTTCTTAGTTTAACTAATTATTATTATATACTTTAAAGTCTTTATAAATAGGGTTGCTCATCATGTTGTAAATATAAAATTTTTTAGTGAAGTAAGTGTTATTGTAGGCTTACTTGGTACAAAAGGTGTCATAAGCTATCATTTGATAATATGATTCCAAATATACCTTGGGAAGGTGAGCAAGAAGCTTGACATGAGATATCTTGGCTCATTATTTAGCAATCACAAGAGCACCAAATTATTAAAAAAATGCTTAACTCTAATGCTTTTTATTTCATCTTATGGGAGAGATCATTATTACATAAAAAAATGTGACTTTGTATAATTAAATGTGTGATTTATTTTGTTTATAATATAAAAACTCTACTTATATATATATATATATCTTATCACTTTCATTTCTTGCTAAGTGACATTAGGTATGATTAGCTAATCACTCTCCATTATAAGTTAAGATCTCTTGTGTTAAAAATGTTGTCCAAATTCTTAGTTTTTGAAAAAGTTTTTTTACTTATTTGATGATCCTCAAATTTTGTTTTATAATTTTATAACAATTTGGGTACGCTATTGTACAAATATATTACTTGAATATAAATATTTTTCTTATTATTTATGAACTAAAGTCTTAACAATTTCATCATACATCAAACTTTTTTTATAAAAAAATTAAAATTTTGATAAAATATAGTTTATAATTTTGATTTTTTTGAATTTTAAAAAATTTTAAAACAATTTTGAAATTTATTTTATAAGTAAAACCTAAACAAAACTTTCAATAAAAAGAAAACCGAAAGTCTATTTTTATATAAAAAAAGATTTAGTCAACAAAATATTAAACTTTTTCTGTCTATATGTTCATCAAATATAAAATAATAAGATAAAGATTTCTTTGGCATAACTATTTTTAGATATTATCTTAATTAACAAAATAATTCTTTGAAAACTATAATATATTTATATTTAAATAAATCTGTTGTTAATAAATATTTAATGAAATAATTAAAATAACAATTGAGTTGTACTTGTTAGAATAATAGAATTATTTTTTAATATTGTTTTGAAAAATTTTAAACTACAAATTTGTCGATATGATATGATGAACGTTCCCTTAATTAGTAGGTTAGATCATCATGATTTGGCCATTAAATATTATCCTAAAATATAACACTTATTTGATTGAGTACACTTGTCACCTAAAAATGATAGGTCTTATAACAATTTGGTTAGATTTTATACAGTTTCGTTTTATTATTTTTTTATATAATTGTTATACCTCAATTGTGTTGTTATCTTAAAAAATAATTTTATCTTAATATAATAATTATTTTTTTAATATCAACCTTTAAATGTAGATTATATAATCTCAATCAAAAAGTAAAACCTAAATAAAATTTTTCAATAAAAGGAAAACGGAAAAATCTATTTTTATATGAAAAAAGATCTAGTCAACAAAATAATAAACGTTTTGTGTTTACATGTTCATCTAGTGCAAAATAATAAGATAAAGACTTCTTCGGCATAACTATTTTTAGATATTATCTTAATTAACAAAACAATAGCTTTAATATATATATATATATATATATATATATATGTATGTATGTATGTATATTTGATACATTTGTAATTAATAAGTATTTAATAAAATAATTAAGTTAACAATTGAGTTTTACTTTTTAAAATAATAGAATTACTTTTTAATATTATTTTAAAAAATTTTAAATTATTAAGATGTCTATAAAATTTCAATATAATCTTGTGAAGGTTCTTTTTAATTAAGAGATTAGATTATTGTGTTTCGACTTTTAAAAATTATTTTGAAAATAATATTCATTTGATTGGCTACACTTGTCACCTAAAAATGATAGGCCTCAATGCAATTTGGTTAAATTTTATAAATTTTTATTTTATTGTTTTTTCTGTAATTTTTATATCTAAATTTTACTTTTATCTTAAAAAATAATTTTATCTTAATATAAATATTTTTTTAATATCACCCTATGAATATAGATTATATAATGTTAATAAAAAATGAGAATTATATAATGTTAAAATTTTATCTTTGCTGATATTCATTTTTAAAATAAGATTAAATAAATGCACAATAATGTAATCGTTTCAAAATAATAAACAGTTTAAGCGTAATAAAAGTGAAAGAAAAAATTGATTTTAAAAATAAATAAAAAATATAAATTTTAGGAAATTATCCTCCTCTACTACATAAATTAAAATCAACCAAATTATAATAAAAATAAAAACAATTCCTACCAATAATTACACTGGAACGCTGAAATCGATGCCGCTTGTATGAGGTTCTTAGAGTGCAGTGCTTTGCATAGGTCTTAGTAGCCGTTCAATCAAAATGATAAATCTTTTTCTCATTTCCCCTTTTTAAATTGGTTTTAATTTTTTTAAAATTTTTAATGAATATTTTAAAGGAAAAATCTTGTTGCCCATTTATTAAAATTTTTAAAAATTTGATTTCAAATGTTTTTAAATTATTTTTAAACTCACATCAACATCAGCAGTCCCTTACTCTTAATATTACCACTCGAGCCTATCCTTAACTTTTAATCAAATATTTTAATTCTAATACTCCACATACACAGTTCAATTATTTTTATAAGTAAAGTTTTAAGGATTGTATAATCTTTCTATATTTAAGACAATCATATTATTCATATATATCAACCTTGATTTATTAATTTGATAAAAACAAATAATATGAGTTATTAAGATAAAAAGATTATGCGAATGCTATTTAAAATTTATAAGATTTATGTTAATTTGTATGTATTATCATATTTACTTGGTTTAATTTGATGATATTAACAGTGATGATTAAGGATGTGATGATGATTATTAATTTATAATAGATGATTGATGATGATGGACAACCGGTAGTATCCGTTCTACAGCGGTGGTCACCGGCGATGGTTGGCCGTGGGAACGTGCAACACCACCATTTATCTATTTTTGGCTAATTAATTTAAAAACATTACTAGTGTGAAGACTTTCATAAGTTGAGTTCGGTCCTTGCGTGAAATTAGCTAACCGACTAGCGATTTTGTAGAAACTTTGGCGTCCCACTGCGAAAAACCGATCTCTCGTTGCGCTGCGTAGAGGTGGTGTATAGACCTAAATGGTGGCGTAGAGGAAGTACAGCTTCTTTCTTCCTAAGCGGAAGGGAAGCCAAAGATCCGCCTCCAGGCCTTCGACAAAAAATATATATACAAAGAAAAGATAAATAAAGTAGAGAAAGACCTCCGATCCAAGCGTTCTCTGCTTTGCACGCAATCGATATCTTTCTCCGATTATTCACCGCTTCTGCTTCCCCTAAGAATACGTCTATTACTTTCCTTTTCCTCTGGTCCTCTGACTGCCGCTTGATTCTCAATTTCCTGCCCTCTTTTACGGTCCTCTGCCTGATCGCCTATTGGGTTCGTGCAAAAATCGAACCTTTTATTTTAGTGTTCTGTGGGGCTATTATATACTGAATTCGTCTGCTTTACAGGTAACTATTGATTTTTGAAGTCTTTCTCTGTTTTCTTTTTTGACGTTTTCTGGGTATTTTCTTGTTTCCGTTTCAATTTCTTTATCGAAGATTTTTTGGTGTATTTGTAGAATTTTGCTACTTAAACTGGGGTTTACGAGTCGTTGAATAGAAGAATGATGTATAAAATGTGGGAAGAAGGGGAGGTACGATGATTTGTGAGTCATCAAAGTTAACTGCGAATTGTTCTTTGGTATTTGTGAATGAATTTTTATGCGCTCAACACTCATTGGACGCTCTGCAACTACGAATACCAATTGTATTTTGCTTCTGAAATATAATTAAATCTTGTTAGCCGTGATTGAATTTTCTTGTGGCAACGATATGCTTTCTAAATTTAACCTTTTGGGTTTTCCTTTTTGAACCAGCGCTTTGAACTATTTCCTTTGGTTCTCTCCTTTTTTCTTGGTAAAGTTTCATTCCTTTTTGTTGTGATATTTAGCAGATTCTGATACAGCTTATTATTAAATGATAAATGAATTGGCATTGCATCATTTCGGGAACTAAGTAAAAGTGTCCTTTGTCAGTCTCTTCCTATGTTTGCATTGGACGTTTCATTTTGTTTATTAGGCATAGTTATCTTATACTTTTTTTTTTGCTTTGTTTTTCTTTTTTCTTTCAGATGATCAGGTAGTGGCATGGGCTGGCTTCTTCTGTTTATCCTAACATTTCATGAATGATGTCTGTTGCTCAAAAGGGTTTTCTTGATTCAATCAGATGGAAGCTGAGAAATGATTCTTCAGTTAAAACTCCGTTGCTCTGCGATGGGCCATCCGAGGTAGAATTATCAGATTATAGAAGGTTGTCAGGATCTGATTGCGAGTGCCCCTCAGAACTTCTGAGTGTTGAAGGCCCAAAACTAGAACTAATTGCTGATTTGGATCTGTTCTTTGAGAGATTGTATAATTATCACCGGGAGAAAGGACTAGTGTGCATTATGACTAAGTGGATTGTAGAATTACTGACAGTGGCATTTGTAGTGGGGTTCATCTGGTTTTTCTTATTAGTGGTTGATTGGCATGCTCTGCGCACTGCAAAATGTGGGATGGAAGCAGTTGAGTTGGGCCAAAAGCCTTGCAATCTTGCAAAGGAAGCCATAAATCATCATCCATTTGTTCCATTCACATTTGTGAAAGGAGTTATTGTTGGTTCCATGGTTATACTTACAATCTATGGACTTTTCAACTTTCTAAAATTTTTGGTGCAGTTCAAAAATATATTGAAGATTCGCCATTTTTATTATCATAGGTACGTTCAAATCTATGCTGTCATTTAAGAAACGGTATTTAAGTTAGGAAGTTTTACTCACTGTATTTCCTTATGGTAGCCTTAATATTACTGATCGTGATATCGGGACGGTGCCCTGGCCTACAATACTTGATAAGGTTGTTCAATTGCAAAAGAACCAGCAACTTTGTGTGGTCAAGGACCTCTCTGCGCATGACATTATAATGCGTATCATGAGAAAGGAGAACTATTTGATTGGAATGCTTAACAAAGGTGTTCTTGCTCTTCCAAGTTCATGTTGGGTCCCTGGAGCTGGACCTCCTATCAATTCTAAGGAAAATGACAAAAAAAATCATCTAATATTTCCAAAAACACTGGAATGGACACTTAATTGGTGCATATTTCAGAGCATGTTTGACAGGTAAATTTTTTTGGCAAAGTTTAGAGAAGTTGTTCTGGCTTTTTAGTATATAGATTGAGCGCCAGTTGAACATTTTGAATGAAAATACAAACTCCCCATTGATCTTTAAAAATATTTTTTTTCCACTTTAATGCAGGTGCACAGACACATTTGTGTGTGGGAAGATGTATTGTTTTTAGGTTTTGTTGTATTTCACTAGTAACTAACATCGAATAGTAGGACTACTTTCTTCCTTATTGTTGATTTTTGTTTTTAGAGAACTAGATCTTTCCTCATTTTATCTACCTCCAGCGGAAACCATACATAGAGTGGTTAAGAAATGATTCAAGGCCATAATATGCTGAGCTTCAGTTGGAAAATCTTCTTCAGACTATTTTTTACTGTTGTCTAACACATGATTGCTTTTAGTGAAAACCTACAACAAAAAGCTTATTATAATATGTACAACTTCTGACTTTAGAACTGTTGGAAATACACTTGTTGGAGATTTTGATCATCTTTGTTTAGTGATAGTATTACTATTGCAAACAACATTACCAATTATTATTTTGTTTAGTCATATTATTACCTCATATGGTAAACAACATGATTTCCTTACTGTGTTGTGTTTTGCTAAATGAAATAAAGCTATCATTACTTTCATACAAATTAAGGAGATTCTTTGCAAATGTGTTGCTAACGACTGAAATTATAAGAGTGCACGTCAAGGTAGATTGTTCCATGTTTTTTCATAAACTAGAATCAGGATATTGTTTTTGTGATATAAAAGCAAAGCAAAAGGTTTTGCCAAGTTGTGTCTATTTGTGTTGAATTGAACTTTAATGTTTATTTAATCTTTAATTTCACCTAGCTAAATTTTGAAATCCTTATTGCCAGCTTACTAATAATGTTTAGCAAAGCATTTTTTTTTTGAGAGATGGGTTGAGCATTCCTATGTAGTATGCGAGAGGATCGAACATAGGACCCATGTAACAACTCTGAAGATTGCATCATTAGAATAAGCTGGCATGTCTAATGAAGAAGTATTGATTTATTGTTTTTTATCTTGTAGATGCTACTTTTATTGATGTTTCCATTGACACAATTAAAAAATTGGTTAATTGAAGGTAGGTCTCTTATTTTTTTCCTATTCTCAATTAGATTTTTTGACTTCTAAAATATAGTTAGACGAGTCTATGTATTTCATAAATACTACAATTAAGTGTTTGACTTATTTTCTACTTTAATCTTTCTTTGTAAGATTCTACTTATGCAATTATAGAAATAACAAGTTATATCATTAGTTTTGAAAAACAATTTGGGAAAAAATGCCTATGGACATAGTCGCAACATTTACAAAACTTATGGGCCCATTTGAATATTCCATTCTTCATTAAAATTTGAATTTTGTTAATCAATTTTGAAGATCTATGTGCTCGTCATGTAGCATTTGTGGCTTTCAAGATTTGTGCTGCAATCTTAATTGTATCATGTAATATATATCTTAATTTATATTTTGTAATCTTTTCTTCTACTTTGTTTTCAAGTCATCCTATATCACTATTTTATTTGTCAAATATGCCTATGACTGAATATCATCGTCTGGTGCAAACAACCTTTTTCATGCCGTGTAAATAACATAAGAGTATAGAATGGCGTTTTGTCAAGCCATGGGAGAGTAGTTCTAATTTTTTTAACCAAGCAGATGTGATGGACTTTACATAGGCAAAAGCTTATGGGTAGTTGATTTCTGGATGCAGCTAACATCACACAACTTCAACAGATATCCAATAAATATTTAATTCTGGCTGATTCTCTGAAATGGAAATCATTTTATCTGAGTTTCGGATTCTTCAAATATGATTATGAGCAATTTGAATGAAAACTAAGATTTGTATAACTTGTTTCTTCACTTCAAAACAAACATATTCATTCATTCCTTAACCCTATAGAATTATGATTTGTTTAATGGACTTCCCTCTTCTTTGCAGCAAGTTTTGCATCCAAAGGAATTTCCTCACTAATCCATCATTACTGAGAAAACGGCTTGTGGCAGTTGGGACTCTGATGTTTATTATATCGCCATGCCTTGTGATTTTTATGTTGGTATATCTTTTCCTAAGGCATGCTGAACAATTTTATAACCATCCAAGTACAGCATCATCACGAAGATGGTCAAATTTATCTAAGTGGATTTTCAGAGAGTTTAATGAGGTATTTATGTTATTATGAAGTTTAATACTTATTGAATTTTTTTTATATACTTGTTTTATTAATTCAATCGCTTTTATTATTAATGATGATTATATTATTTTTCCTAATTTGCTTGAGAAATAGCCTATGAAGTAATTAAAAGCTTACTTTCGATAGTTTTAGTTAAAGTTTTTCCTACCTTTGACCATTTCTTGAGAAACTGATAGAAAGAGCATGAAGTTCTATGAATGTAGGGATGTTAAGCTTGATGATTGAAGGCCATTTGAAAATTGGTTCAATTGTTGAGATACAACTCAAATTGAAGTGATATGAACTAATTATAAGTGTTCTAGTTTGGATTGAAACTTCATGAAACTTTTATAGGACAAGTTCATATTGAACTAGAGTTTTTTAATATAAGACCATTTTTTATGCCTGTTTTATAATATTAATTATTATAAGAATATATATCTATGTAGGTTAATGCATTCATTAAATAGCAAAAACGTATATTCATATATCTAACATGATCTAATAAATTAAATAACATGTGCATGGGAGTTTAAAAGATCACAAAAATAAATTGAAAGCTGAATTCTGATTTGTTCAAGCTGGAATCAACAACCAAATTGCCATGCTTAATTTCGATTGAAATCGAATTGAACTCCTTTTTTTGAAAGACATGGACTTGATTTTAGGCTAGGGTCCAATAGGGTTCAGAATTAATCTTTAATAGCCCTACACAAAAGCATACTTTTCTTTGAATGATCTTGATGCTCTGGTGCGAAAAAATAACTGGTAGGGACTTGGAAAAAAGAATAATCAAGAAACCATGAAAAACATTGGACTTGTATGCAGATAATTATAATTTTGCACCTTATCTTATGTTGGCCTCTATTTTAAGAGGCCATTGTAGTAGGAAGTTATGATTCAAGTTTTATTTTGTATCTTAAATTCAACAATTTCTATGCAATGGGAGAATGGCTCACCAAGGTTATGAAAAGTGTATTTTTCAGATGTTTTATGCTTATCTTTTTTTATGATATATTTGGAAATTGTTAAATCATGAAGCATTGGTATTTTCTGAAACAAGTACATATCATATATTATTAATAATATGTATCTGATAAGTATCTTATACGTAATGTGGCATTTTGTTTTTAAAAAGTGAAAAAAAAACCAATACTCCTTGATACTTATCCAGTACAAATCAACCACAGAGTTTATGTGTTTACTTAATGTATGATATGTTATACAAAATGGTTGAAAATGCTAATGCAAACATTATATGCATGAAATATAAAAAAAAATATCTTTCATCAGATATTTATATTGTGATGGTTAAAAAATTTTGAAACTTGCATTATAGATTAAATGCTGATGAATTGTTTTTATGGATTTGGTACTTAAATTCATAAATCATTAGAAGATACTTTTAATTGAGATGTGAAAATTCAAATCTCATGTTTCTTACTTCAATAAATTAGAATACTCTACTCTAACAAGTAAGCACTGCCTCTTGTATATAACAATATGATACATTAGTTGTTTTTTAATATTTATCTTATTGTTCTTATTTCAATAAATTGATGTATCCTCATTTTTTGACCTTTGTCATATCAGTATCTTGGTATCATACCCATTCTTTGATACAGGCCAAATGATATCAGTTATTTTGGAATGCATAGATGGATAATACATCAGCACCTCAACAAGAGAGTACTTGTTTGGGTGGTTTATGATAAAATCAATGTGTTTTTGTAATGGAGAAGGATTCTATGCTTAAATCAGTATATTTGAGCAACAATGAATGTTTATTTTTAAAGGAAGCACTGTTTACATTTTAAGAACAAAGTGAACACCATTTTACCTACCATTTGAAATGAAATATTTTTTATGAGGTAAGGTTAGTCCTGGGGAAATTTAGCCGCAAGGCATATAGTTCTATTGCTCACTGCTTGCCATCTTGGTTTACTATTGTTTCTAGTGTTTTATTACACATCATATACTGGCAATAAGGTTGAGAGGAATAGAGATGGGAATATTGGGATAGATGCGGGGCAGCTAAGAAACTTAGGCCAGGTGTCAGTATATTTTAAAAGGTTGAATAGCACCTATTAATGTCAAGCTAGTGCAAAATGAACCTAGGCTATGTGGACATTAACATGTTCGGCTGGAGAAAGGACAACAATGTGGGTTTGCTGCACAAAGCTTTGTCTTTTAATTTTGTAAAGTTTAGTTATAATTATGTAAAGAGATTAGAATTGAACTGATGCATGCTCTAAGAACATCAAATTTCATGCATTTTAATATTATATACACAGAGCAAACCAAGGTGATAGTATTGAAAAGTGTAGAGTTTCATGCAATTCTCAAAAGCTAGAAAACGCTCTATTGAAAAGGATATTTTAAAAAAATTGAAAAGCATGCACATTCGCATGTCAACAACAAAGCAGTGATGACTGCTTCTTCTGCACTCAACACAATCGTTCAACAGGATAAAATGTGTGTTTGGATCCTAACTTATCATTTAAATGACTGGCTTAATTTTATTCATTGAAGAATGTTGATAGTGTTTGTGGGTGAGATTATGGTTGATGTTGATTTTATTTATCCTACTTTCTAAGAGTTAAAATCATCATATTGAGGTATTGGTTGTATCCTAAATGTTCCAGTACTGTTGAATTTATAAGTTTTAATCTCTCTGAAATGTATCGTACCTGGCTCATCATTTAGGTTTTAGTCTCTCTGAAATTTTGATTTTGATCATTTCTAACTTCATTTTGAACTCTTTATGTTTGTGAAGGCTTGTTTTAACAATGAAATGATCTTCTTATAAAGGACTGAAGTGGCATCTTGCTTCAGCAGTTTAAGCATGCTTTGCTTCATTCTTCACAATTATGGATAATAAAACATTTTAATCTCCATAAATGTTGCACGAATAATTCTTGTTCCTTTTTAAGCTATTCATATTTATTATTACTAATCCATTCGTACCATTGAAAAAGTTTAACTTTTAAATTTGGTAGATTTGAAACTACAATGTATTGATAGTTGCTCATCTGTCCTACATAATTCAGGTTGATCACTTCTTCAAACATCGCCTGAATAACAGCGTTGCTCATTCCTCAAACTATCTAAAGCAGTTCCCTTCGCCACTTATGAACACGCTTGCCAAGTTTATATGTTTTGTATCTGGTGGCTTTGCTGCTATTTTGATTATCATTGCTTTTCTGGATGAATCTCTCCTTGAGGGTCATGTAAGACCATCGAAGAGCTCTTTTGCACTTGGCGTAAGAAAAAAATTAACTGAATCTATGTTCAATTATATATGCAGTTATATGGGCGCAACTTGTTTTGGTATGCTGCTATTTTTGGAGCATTCACAGCTTTAGGCAGGTCTATAATGAGTGAAGAACTTGAAGTTCTTGATCCTGAAGGAATGATGGCTTCTGTTGTTCAACATACACATTATTTTCCAAAGAGGTGGAGGGGAAGAGAAAATAGTAATGCAGTTCGGGCAGAGTTTGAAACCCTTTTTCAGGTCAAGTGTCCTAACCTTTTGCATTACCATCATGTTGGTGAATTTTCTTCTAGTGCTAGTGAAGGATCAATCATTTTACTTTATTT
Source organism: Vanilla planifolia (assembly GCA_023846275.1). NCBI lineage: Eukaryota > Viridiplantae > Streptophyta > Magnoliopsida > Asparagales > Orchidaceae > Vanilla > Vanilla planifolia. The sequence continues at coordinate 10,955,067 of CM043868.1, forward strand.
TGGTTGAAGGAAATGAAATATTGAATGCATGATTAGGTGACATTTCTTGGTAGTATGGTGTTTTATCCAAGGTTGGAGATATACTCTTGATGGAAATCATGAGGGATATTGCAGCTGTCCTTGGCTTTTATTTTGTAAGAAATGCATGTTCTACCTGTGTGAAGCTGGTCAAAGAGTTTTACAATCATTGACTAACCAGGACAACAGGAAATCTTAGAGCATAGATTGATTTATAATGATGTTTGACCTATGGAATGGTAATTTTGAATGTTGATGTTGGAAAGAAAGATGGATTCTCTTTGTTTAATGTAATTATAGTACTTTATGATGCTTTGTAGCAGTAGTTATGTAGAGAATTTTTTGGGTGGCTTAATGCTCACAAAACCCTGCAATTTAAACAAAGTGAGCAATGCATGTCATGCAGAAAAAAATGAAAACTAAAAATTTCGTTAAAGCTGATGAAACTGTCATGGTGGCCTTCTTTACTGATTACAGGATATTGCAGTAACAGTGAACCATCCTGTACAACACTTGTTCTTTATGGAAACACTTGGAGAATGCATTGTCTAAAATCTTTATCGTTTGGATAAAAATTTATATAATCTAGAAAGGGAGTGAGAGAATCTTGATTCAATCATTGTATTTTTTAGGAGATTATTCATGGGTCTACAATATTTTGACGATCTTCATTTTGAAGCAACCAAGTAAACAAGGTATTTGAGAAAAAAACTAGAACATTTATGTTCATCTCCCTAGTTATTTATAGATCTCTTAGAGGTCAAGAGTTTTAATCTTGTCCTTAGACTTTCTCCACTTTCAATTATATTCTTTTTGCTCTAGTTCCTTTAAAATCTTATGCTTTCTCAAGCTTTGCCAAAGGAGTTTAGAGGCATTGGGAAGAAAATATAAGAACAAAATTAAAAGGAGGAACATGAATAATAGCGAAAAGGAGCATGAAAAATGAAACAACTATAATTTTTAATGCCATGATAAGAATATTTTCAAACCAGTTATTTTAGGGTTTTGGAGCATTTACACTAGCATTGCAGGCAAACTAGTTGTATCTAAAAGAGGTATTAGAAATTCAACCCTAAGATGAAATCCAGGTCTGCAAGAGTGAAGGTGAGGAAAGACAACATGCTTGTGAGTGGTGAGTAACCTCTTTGGAGTTGTCCATTCATCTAATGAAGAAGTTTCCTTGATAGAAATGCCATGGGGGAAAGGTTTGCATTCCAATGTGGAAGGATGTTAATGTGAATTGACATTACAAATTTTCTAGGTTAAGAATAAGGTGGTGAAAACCATGCTTGATATAAGATGCTTTACTAGCATGATTGTTGTAAGTTTGGTAAAGGAGCTAGGCTTGGAGACAAGACATGCCAGCAATTGAGAGCATTAAAAGACTTATTTTCCAGGATAAACGTTGAAAAGGTTAGCGATTGTGTGGGGAATCAAGAACATGCAACCTATTTGGAGCAGTGAGGTGAATGTGGAGAGGAGCTTCCACATCATTATGAGGGGATGGTGTCTGATCAAGTGAAGAGTTTTAAATCTAATTCCTAGATTTCCTTCACTTGCAGTTCTACTTTCTTATCTACTCTAGTTGAATTAAGATCTGCTATATTGGATTCATTGCAGCAACTTCATTTGAACTTTGATTCAATCATTGTTCAAATTATTATTTTTAATGCATTTTGTATTCAAGATCTCCATTTCCAAATCTTTGTTGACATGGACTATATCTCCTAAAGGGATTCGTGAGAGTTATGTGAATCACTTGTTCATCATTGTGCTGAAACTACAAGATATTGAGAGACCGAAGTGATGCAATTGACAAAGCTCCCTAAGTTCCCATATGCTCTTTTGGAATGATATGCTAGATACTATAGAATATAATATGTTGTCAGTACGAGGCTTCTAGACTATCAAGAAAGAAATAAGAACTTGTCAAGTTGGGTACTCATGTGTCGAAGCGTCAAACCTATGCATTGTCGTGATCTTCATGGAAGGATAACCCAAACAAATGTATGGCTTGAGGGAATGCTGTGATTTTTTATGGATTTTTGGAGTATATAATTTTCCTATTGTATTGGTGCAAAATGTTCTTTTTTCTTGTTATTCATCATCTGTTACTAATAAAGTACTGACTTACTGGATGGTACTTAATCATTACTAATTGTTTGTAAATTATCAAAAGTACTATATTAAGCCTTTTAAAATCTCTTTGGTAATTAAAATACTTTTGAGGTACCAAATTCATTAGCTTTAACTGATGAATGCAGTTACTTCATAAATTTGATGTACATGCTGCTTTTTTGTTGTACAGTACACTACAATGATGCTATTAGAAGAAATGGCCTCAATCTTCATTACCCCATATCTTCTTATTTTTGTCATTCCCAAGGTAATTTCTTATGATGCAAAAGAAGCTTGTTAATTTGATGTGGTCTTTGAAACACCTGAACTAATCAAACTCTGTAATTCACAGCGTGTGGATGATATTTTACAATTTATTTCAGTTTTCACTGTTGATGTGGAAGGGGTTGGCCACGTTTGCAGGTTTTTTCTCTATTTTGTGGGCTTATGATGTACTTTTTCATTGCTTTTCATTGTTTGATAGCATTAAATATCTGATTATTTTCTTTTTTACTTCTGTAGCTTCAGCATGTTTGACTTTGAGAAACATGGAAATGGAAAATATGCTTCTCCTTTTGATGCATCACATGCTATGAGGAGTTCCCAAGGGAAGATGGAGAAATCCTTCTTGAGGTATGCTTTTGATATTGGGCTTATTTGTTGGCAATGGATTAATTGCCTTCATTTCAGCATGATATGAAGTGCTTGAATTATCAAAACAACCTCAATACAGTGCAGGGATAGGGTTTTATATCATCAACCCTTCGTTGGAACTTGCATTTGTGTGAAGTTTGGTTATTATTAAATTGTTGGGCTTTCTAAGATTGTGATGTTTTTGGCCATGCCTTTTTTATCAATTCATTTTTGTGGTTATAGACATCACAGTTAGGAAAGCAGAGACACCTGCTTGACCATATGTAACACCAGCATTTTTTAGCATGTCTATGCATTCTTTCCTTCATATGCTTCTTTTTGGATGCCTTACGCCTTTGTCATGTTAAACTCATCCTTCTAACTGGTGCTTGTTTTATATGTTCTACATCTCAATTGCAATTTGTTTCCACCTGTCGGCTTCTCAATGCAATATTCTCTTGGCATTGTCCCTTCCTCATCCCAGTATTCACTATTCATAGAAGGCTTGGAAAGTACCTTTTTAACTTGGTCATCAATAAAAAGAAAGTCGTAGGAAAAGTTAAAACCTATATCTACATGTTTTAAATTTTCTCCCTTGTATATATATCCTCAATTGCATTGTATATACAAGTATGATCTGTTAGTCAGTCACCTTTAGTTTTGAGTTCTTTGCTTCTACTGTACTAGTTTTAATTTTTTTCTTTCCTAATAATGATTGTCGTTTATTGGTAAATAGCTTCATCCATCATGTTACCAAACCAAATAATCTAGAAGTCTGTCAAATCCTTAGAATATCTTCTCTTACGTGTATGTGACCTTGATATGCTTTTGGTTGTATAGTTTTGGATTGCAAGCCTGTTAATAAAAATATGAAACTGCCCAGAATGATTTAAATGAACACTGACTCCTTGATTTGGTCTTTTATGTCTACTGTGGTTGATATTCTTTCGGTTGTTATGGTTTGGATAGATAGGGCAATTGATCTTCTTTCAGGCTTTAGCTTTATTTGATAAAACTATTTCTTACTGGTTGGAACAACGTTTTGATCTCATTAAGTTTTACTTTTTAGATGGTGAACTTTTCTTTAAAGCTGTTCTGTTGGCAAAAGGGCATCTCTAATATGATGAGATGCACAACACCATATCTTAAACATGTTAAGGGCTCATATAGTTAGATGAACTTTTCAAAACTTGTTTAACAATATGGTGAAATCTTTAAAGCTTTTTGTTTGTTGACAAACTTTTTAAATTTATATGAGTTTTAAATCCCACAATTATGACAAAATGAAGGATTTGGGTTTTGTTGAAGCAAAATTAATGTTTAACAAAAAGTAAATATCTACTCCACAAGAATCACATGTGACAAGAAGAAGAAACATTGTTTAGAGAAATAATTTGTAATGGTTTGCCAAGCTTAATTCATTAGCTTGACTTAGTGATAGTGAGAAATTACAAAACTAGATTAAAAAAGAGCACATTATAACCATCTAATGTTTATTCTTTGTATAGAATTTTGAATGAAAGGAAAAATCTCATGAAGATATCTTGCCACCCACATTGTGCAACAAGGGGTCTCGAGATCCTACTCGAAGGTCGACATCATTATGTAAGCCTTGAGTATAACTTGGCACTTGACACCCACAAGACATAGGATAAGGCTTTGAGGACTCAATTGGCTCTCGGCTGTCACATGGCATGATTTAGTGAATTAGAAGTGGATTTATTGATCTATTGCTGAGCCTATCAGTCTTAGTATCTTCATTTAGTTGCTGAACTCATTATCTTTTCATTTATGTAGTATATGAAGAATCATTGCCAAAGAATTATTTGCACAACATGTCAGTTTCACTCCAAATAATTCCATCAAATGGTTTAATTGATAAATGACAAAGTTACAAATGAGATAACTTATTTGATTAGCTAATGGACTTATTTCATTCATTGTTTATATAAGTTGAAATTAAAGCCTTGAGAAATCCTAGATGGTGATTTATGACTTGCACATCTGGTTGTCTCCTCAATTCACAATGATGAGTGGATTTTGCCCCACGCTGGCTCTCTGGGTGGAGCTTTTTTTTGAAGTTGTGGAAGCTATACAGAGTGGCTGAAGGTTCATTCGAAAATGAATCTCTAGCAAAGAAGTCAAAAGTTGATTCTTTTTCAAAATCTTCATCTCATGCTAGATTTGAATTGAAGTAAGACTCTAGTGAAGAATTAGGAACAATTGTCATCGTCAAAATTTAAGCAAGCCTAGCAAGATTTTGGCAACTATTCATCCATGAAAGAAAAGATTCTTGTTTACTGAAGGAAGAACCAGGCTTAAATTCGTTGGCTATGACATATGATGAAGAAAATTTGATGGAGAATAAATCTTGGGCTTGTTAAATTATTTCTTTTCAAGGCTAAAGTTTCACCTGCTGAATGTAATAAGTTAGTGAACTTATCAGATAAGTTATCTCATTTGTAGCTTTGTTATTAGTTGATTAACTTCTTCAATTGAATTATTTTGCATAAAATTACAATGTTATGTGAAAATTTTCTAGCAACAACTTTTCATATAAATGAAGAAACTAAGAGTTTAAGAATCTAATAAATATGCAAAGATTCATTAGTTAGTCCAAGTCATAGATTAGCATACTTGCTTTTGATTCACCAAATCATGCAACATAGGAGTTGAGAGCAAGTGGAATCCTCATATCCTTTATATTGTGTGTATCTAACTCCAAACTATCCTCAAGTCGTCCATGATTGCGAGCTAGCTGTCAATTGTTGACTAGGGTCTGAAGACCCCTTGTAGGTTTTCACTCAAAATGTTGAACATGGATTGGGTCACAAGAAGATAGTGTTAGGTGGTCAACCGATTCTTCTGCCTTGGCCAAAACTTGAACCTACTCCAGTCATTCCAACAATCATCCCCTAAGTTGTTGGATGTTATATGAACTTCCATTAGCATACCTTTCTGTAAATAAAGCTCAATGGTTTTGAATGAGGGCTCTTTTTGGATCCATTTTTGTTCTTTTTTCTTTATCACTAGCCAAGCTAAGCTATTGACTTAAGCAAGGCTCAAAGCTAAATTGGTGTTATAGAGATTGACCTTTAAGTTTAAAAGGTTTTGCCTTGGTGGATCGGAACTGAATATATGCTATATAAGTTTATTTAGGTCAGGATTATAAATAATGTAGTTTATTATAATTGGTGTTTAGAAATTATTAAAGAATGAGATATTTTATTATCTTGTACAAAAAATTGATGGGGATGTCAATAATAGGATGCAATCAAATTTATGGAAATAAAAAAGCATGTGCAATGTGTTGTGTGACTGAATTATTTTGATCTATGCTAAAGATGAGCGGTTTTAATAATAGTACAATTGATGAGATTATAATGGTATAATGATGTTATAATGTAGTGTACAAACATAAAAAGAGAAGTTGCAAAGATTGAGCCAATTAAATGAATTAATATATTTAAAAGGATAGGGTCAATTAAACAAGTGCATTCAAATGAATGTTGGTGTTGTATTAGTTGTAGATAAGCTTAGAGATTTGGGTTAGTTGTTCTAAATATGTTAAGCATAGATCACGTAAATGTTGTTATTGTGAAATTTTTGATTAGGTGAACAAACTATTTGATTGATATGTTTGGCTATTAAGATAGATTTATTAATGTATAGAATGACATGACATCAAAGGATCGATATAGTTTTATTATTTGTATTAAATGATGGATTTTAAACTAGCTAGCTAAAATTATGTGAATTTAAATTTTATATTGAATTATAATTTCATCCAATCAAATGGGATTACATGATTGGAACTAGATTTGAAAATATAATTGATTTGGTCTTTTTTTGGTGTGTATTACTGATTAAATATCCATCTGTTATTTGTTAAACGCTTAGTTCAATGATTGGCGCTGATCCCATTCTCTTATCAATGGAAACATGCATGTGAATGAAACAATAGAGAAGGTTTACATGATTGTAAATTCTTCCATAGATGAACTTTAATAACCAACCATTCTTACCTTATCATTTTCTCTTCGGACGATTGGATCAATCTGAAGTTTCTCCAATTATGAGAAATTTGATCTCTTGGATTGGATTTGGGTTGACCACAAGCTGATTCTGTTTCCAACCAAATCCAATATCTTTGAAATGGGGCTTTTTTTTTTTTTTTTTTTCTCTCTCTTGAGTTTGATCCAGTACTAATACTGCACTTTTACTTGTTTATAAGCATATACCACTCTGCAAACTGATGTTTTCCCCTCGTTCACCACCATCCTCAATTATTTAACCAAGGCTTTGTTTACCTGTTTGTCTTGCCGCTTTTCGTTTTCTATCATCCATACCTCCTAGTTAGCATCTTTTTGCCCCCCTTTGCAGCTTCCAAAGTGCTTATGCCTCCTGGGAGCCCAGTACCCATGGAAAACAGTTCCTGTCAAAGCTTCGACATTTTGGGGAACAAAGGCTAAGAGATGAAATACAGAACTTTTCGTCCCACGGTTTGACGGAGACTCACAATAGTTTGCAAGGGAATCTTACCCACAGATTTGGCTACCAAGATGTTCTTCACAACGACAGTGTCTTCTCCATCTCTCCCTGTAAGTTGACCACTTACCTGAGTACCCTTGATTCGTATTACACTTCTCAGAACCTGCATCAAGTGAACAACACAAGAAGCTCCCCCCAATTTCCACATGGCGCATCCTTTGGCTCCACCCTCGAGCACTGGCAATCCAACAACCAACCTCCAAACGAAAGAGAAGTGGAGGACGAAGGAGATATCAATTTCAACGTAAATGATCGACTGCTATCCAACCTAGAGGCATCCACATCCAGCCCTTTCCTCCAGGGCAATTCCCCGCATCACTATGCGGCAGATCACCATGCCTTGGACCACTGGTGGGCTCGCTCAAGCCCTCAGTCGACCGATCGCACGGCTAGCTTCATCGAGCCTCCGGCGTTCAACCACCACAGCTTCCGCCAACACAACAGCGATGATTTGTCTGATAGAAGTGCCGACGAGCAAGAAGGGTCAGGCCTTCGATCAACCGGTCCAGTGGCTAGTTTCCTTGATCCCCTGGTGTTCGACCACCATAACTTCGGGCATCGCGGGAACGGTTCCCGGTCCTTGTGGAGAACAACTTATGTGGATGATTCGGATGACGACGACGAACGATTGGGTCTGCACTTTGTGGAAGAACGGAAGGATGAAAGATCTGGAGGGTCCTTGGGTGATGTTTTGGGAAGTCCTTTAGCAACACTTCCTGTAAGAATAATACCAAGGAGCAATGATCCAGTGGGGTGGTGATTCTCTGGTTGAACTGTTCTAGTTACTGCTCTGAAACTTGGATGCCTTCGCTTGGTTATATTTATCCTGTTAAAATGCCAAGGGGTTTGTGTACCTGATGTTTTGGGGCAGTCCTTTAGGTGGTATTCTTTTGTACATAAAATGCGTACATAAAAGAAGCTTAGTGTCTTTCTGTGGCAAATTAAGTACAAATTGTTTAGTCCATGCTTTTAGAATCCTAGGAGATAGATGTAATGAATATATTCTCAAACAGCAGATTCATGCTGCAATTCTTCAATGGCGAAGTCCCTCGTCAAAAATGGCAAAAAAGAGTTAAGTTTTCGATAGCTTTGCCTTTTCTATTCTTTCAAAATTTTTTTTAATAGCTTCTGAAAAATGTTTTCTAGTTTAAAATCAAAATCTTCAAAAGTTTATTACTGTAATTTTTTTTTGGAACTTTACCTTTGCATTTGGTGATTTCATTTTAAAATGTGCAAATTTGGATTCGGAGCTTTTTAGTTGAAAAGTTATGATATGCCTGACGTTTTCTGTATGACTGATGCCTTCGCCAGTTTATGTATGCGTTTTTATATTGTAATAACCTTCGAGTGGCATAAGGATTTGTTCGGTTTGAATATTCATGTACTTTTGAAATTGCATTTACATTATATTAGAAGAGATTTTATTTCCTTAGTGAAGTATAAGCGTATTATATCGGGTGAGGTAATAATATTATTTTTTGTTTTTTCATCATTTGTTGATATTAAAAATGGGATTTTAGAAATTTAAATAAAAATTTAGTTAGGACAAATACAAGGGAGTTGGTTTTGTAGACAATGATTTATCTTAAATCTCTTTGTTGAGACCTAAGCAGTAAATTGTTTTAGCTGGGACGGAAGGAGCAAAATAATCCCTTTTGACGAGATTTGCAGAAAGAACTAGATTTTAAGCTATTAGCAATAAACAAAACTGTTTGAGGCAGTTCAACGTTGATTTGGAATGGATCGATGGGGTCGGATGTCACAACGACGTGCGGCAATGGGATTGGTGTGGAGGTGACGCGATTGGACATGGAAGTGGTATGGTCAGACGCAGAGGTGCCGTGATTGCGAAGTGCTTTGAACCTGGCAGTGACGAGATCGCCACAAAGATGGAGTAGTTGGATACGAAGTTGGCGCTGTCAAACCACATGACGGAATGGTTTGGACACCACAGCGATGCGACGGATGCGGCGGTATGCGATTGATGTGGAGTGGGAGTAGTTAGATATGAAGGTGGCATAGTGACAAAGTGGTTTGGTCGCAACAATGACGTAATGGACCTGGCAGCGATGCCGGAGGTGGTGCTACTACAGTGCAGTTGAGTTCGTCCAGTACAAGCGGTGTTGCAGGATATGGCAATATTCTTTTTCCCATTGTGAGGGCAAGCACGGTTTGAGCATGGAAAAGAGACAATTAGCACAGTTCAAGTTCGTGTGGTATAGGCATGGGTCAACACGATTTGGCATTGTCTAGCTGAAGCGGGTCTACATGGATCCAGTGGGTTAGAATAGGATGACGCGATTGAAGTGGGTTGGCATGGGTTGAATGCAATTTGTCATGTTGAAGTGGGCATATGTGGGTCGGAGCTAAGTTCGGGTTGGCATAGATAAGCGTTGCCGGGGAGCCAAGCTCTCAAAAGGAGAAAGAGAGTGGCTCTTGATGTTAGGAACCCTTGGAAGAAGGAATAGGAGAAATTAGGAGTATTAGAGAGAGGGAAAGGAGGGTTGGGAGAACTAAAAGAAGTGAGATGTTTTTAAAAAGTCAGAGGAAGAGCAACAATAAAGTTCAAATGAGAAAAATGGGTTGGAGAAGATGAGTCTCACAACCTAAGATAAGGATAATGTAGGTTGTGATAGAGTTCTTTGGTTTATGATAGTTTAGGTGGTATGATAATTGGGATTTGTTTTAATACCTATTATTTTATTGTGGTATATTATAAATTTTTAATTTTGTTTGATAAAATTTTTAATTGAAAGAAAATTTTATATTATGACTATTGGATTAGTTTTAAATGATCAAACGAAAATAGAATGAAGAAAAAGTTTTAAATTCTAAGCATATACAATGTTTTGCAAGTTTTATATCCATAATTTTGAAGGTTTTTATTGTTTTATTATTGTGAGTTACAAACATAATGTTGTAAATACGAAATTAAATGTAGAATATTTTTTGTTTTGTTGATTTTTGTTATATTTAGAAATCTCTAATTGACATAAAATTGGTATGAAAAAACTTTCAAAAATTTTCTAAATTTTATGCTTAGTGATATTTTTGATTGCTTATATGTAATCTAGTAGTATTAGAATTGAAAACTATGATTACTTATTATTTGACTTGGTACCCCTTCTAATCTTAGTTTGAAATAATTGAAAATTTGAAGTCATGTGACTTTGTCATTACCAACGTTTTTCATGCTAGTATATATTCATTTGACATAATTTAATATATGCTTTTATTGTCCCAACTTTACTACAAAAATTGTTTCTATAATTTAATTAAGTGCTTGAAGTGGTGATTGTTAAGTTTTTGTATCTTGAATTTATTATCCATTCTCTAATACATGTTCTATTTCTAATTTTGATAACAAGGAATTTTAGTGATATCCTCTACTACATTATTTAGAAGCTTTTTTTTTGTATTATGATTCACAAACTATGATTCTTGAATAGTTTGAAAACTCTTTTCTTGAATTTTTAGTATTACACATATTATCTTCACAATATTAGGTTGTTTTTTCAATTTGTTCCTTTTATATGCCATCTTGTTGTAGGTTGTAGATGGAGTGTATGATATGTTCTATTATTGAGTGATTGAATTATTGTTTCTATGCTTGGTTTATGATTTATTATTATTATTATTCTTGTAATTGATAAGAGGCAAGGGTTGTGCCTTAGTATAGAATTAAAGAGGTACTTGTTTGCAAATTTTGGTTGATCTTTAAGAATATATTTTCATTTTGTTAAATTTTTTATTTTATTATGTGAAAAGAGTTTTAATAGGCCTTAAGTATTTTTTAAGATGAAAATAAACTAGCTAATGAGGTATTGTATAGGTTATAGTACCAAATGTGTTAATGACAGTAGATAATATTTTGATAGATGAATAAAGAGTAAATTTAAGATGAAGGTAAGATTGAAACATAAAAACATTAAGATAGACTCTGAGTCAAGATGACAAGATCAAAACATAAAGGAGACTAAATCATAAGAAGTTATATTTACTAAGCATCTATGTATGTTTAAGATTAAAGTGTATTTTGAATCAATTTAGTAACAAAAGGAGAGGGGGGGCGGGGGGGGGGGGGGGGGGGGGGGTGGTGTGAAAGGAGGATGTCCAACAAGAATTTAGACAAATTTGATAATTTATCATATAGCTTATTAAACTTCATGTATTTATAAAATCCAATGAAGATTAAACAATTAAAATTAAGGAAAAATAGTATAACATAATTTTTATGCCATTTAATGGATAAAAAGTTCAAATTATAAATGATTATAAAAGCTAATACTTATGTAAGTTTTAAAAAGAGATTAAATTTGGATTCATAAACAAAAGTATGTATAATGTTTTCATTAGTGTAATTTAATTGATTTGTATAAAAAGAGAATGCAAAGCTTTGAGGATGCTAATAATCAGAAAACCACATTTATGTTGATCTTGGGCAATACTGGAAATCCTAATCCTTGGTTTATGATAATTCAATGATTGCTAAAAATCATATCTTTGCTCCAAAGTATTGCTTATATGAAAAAAATATAAATTCATAATTAATTTTGGTATTATTAACTACTTCTTAATTCTTCATTGCAATACTTTCAATGACATATTTGACTTTTCTCTCTTGTAATAGTATATGCTCTTCTAATTGATAACTATCTTCCTCAAATAAGAATGAGCCCTTTTAGTCATTGTAATCCTATTTGTGAAACACTAAGAAACCATTTGGAGGTTATGGCTTTGATTGGGAAAAAGAAAAGGAGGTTTGTAGAAGTTTGAGAGTGAGAAAATGAGAGAGAGAGAAAGGAGAAAATGAATATGAACATATGACTTGTATAGGAAGGATCAATAATACAATTGTAAAATCCTTAAGAATATTTGTAAATATTATATGACGTCTAGTTTAATGGGAATTGACAAATGTTAATAAACAGAACCGTATAGTAGACGCTTGGGCGATAAAATTTTGCCTTTGGGCTTTCTTACACAATCTCATGGCAGTTAGAGTAATCGAGCAGTCTCGCGTCTCTCCTACGCCGCCGGTGTATTCCTCTCGCCTCCCCATCCCGCTCACCTTCTTCGACATAATTTGGCTCAATTCGGTCCCCGTAGAGCGTCTCTTCTTCTTCAATTTTCCTCACACCACATCCCACTTCCTCCAATCGCACCTCCCCCTCCTTAAATCCTCCCTATCTCTCACCCTCGCAGAATTCTATCCCCTCGTGGGTACCATTCGCCTCCGCCCAGGTTCCGACCACCACTTCGAGATTTGCTTCACAGAAACCGACTCTATCCCGCTCACCATCTCCGAGTTCATCGGCGGGGACTTCACCGTCCTTTCTGGCGATAAGGAGCGTGAGGTCGAGGATCTTTTGCTTCTCGTCCCCGAACTTCCCAAATCCTATGATGCTCAGCCTCTTCTCGCCGTGCAGGTCACCCTGTTCCCGGGTCAAGGGCTCTGTCTTGCCCTCACGGTTCACCACGCCGCCTGCGATGGCCAAAGTTCTACTCATTTTGTAAAGTCATGGGCCGCCGCCTTCCGGTCCTCGACGGCCACTCCCTCGCCCCATCCAAAACCCTATGTCGACTGCTCAGTGATCCAAGACCCCCGTGATTTTTACTCCCATACAGCCAAATTGATCCTCGACATTAGAGCAAAGAAGAAAACGTTCTCTTCGACGAGAACCGCCGCCAGCATCGTCCTATCCACGTTCACAATTGATGCAGTCCACATCTCGATGCTTAAGCAGCGAGCACAGAGCAGTCGCCGCTTCCACTGCTCATCGTACGTGGTGTCCTGCGCGTTCGCTTGGGTCTGTCTTCTAAAAACTCGAGGCTCCGTCAGCGACGATGCGGCGACGAATCTGATAATCGCGGTGGACTGGAGGTGGCGGATCCGGCCGCGAATTCCGGAAGCTTTCTTCGGGAACTGCATTGGCTCCTGCATCGCTACGGCACGGGCCGCGGAGATTGTGGGCCAAGATGGGTTTTCCGTGGCGTGCGAGAAGATAGGGACGGCAATAGAAGGAATTGGGGACGACGTGCACGAGTCAATGGAGGGGGCCCTGGACAAGATTGTTGCATTGCTTCCGACGCGGCCGCTGACTTTTGCGGGGTCGCCGAAGCTGAGGGTGTACGAGACGGATTTCGGGTGGGGGGAGTTGAAGAAGGTGTTGGTAACATCCATAGGGCAGACGGGGGCGATGTCGTTGGCGGAAATGAGAAACGGTGACGGTGGTGTGGAGATCGGGGTGGTTCTGACGAAGACCGAGATGGAGAAATTCACGAGCCACTTCGTCAATGGGTTGGAGTCGTGATTTAGTCGATGCCTTCGTTAACATTTGCTCTTCGCTTGTTCCCATTATCGCATTAAAAGCCTGTTGAATTTTTTTGTGTGCCCTCTGCATTATTGCCCTTAATTAGCCGGTAATCTCTGCAAATTTGCTACCTTTTATTTTAGTCATTTTGATGTTCAAATATATTGTTATGTTGTTGTTTTAATAAATAAAAAAAATTTTTTTTGTGATTTTTTTTTGCTAGAATAAGCATTATACAGACTTTCACGTCCGTTCATGTCTAAAAAAGTACAGTTTTGAAATAATTTTTTTTAAAACGGTTTTGTCTTAGTAAGAATAGAATTCTTGTAAGACTTTTTAATTATGATCTTGATATTTTTAAATTTAGAAATTTTTTTGATAATTTACTCAAAGAAGTAGTAAAAAAGATTTGATTATGGTGAGTCAAGACCGTTTCTTGGTCTTGGTAAGATCAAAACCCTTGAATTTTAAAAGTTCGACCATTCGTGTGAATTTAAGAATTTAGATCTCATCCAACTTTTAATATCATGTCCTTCTAAAAGAAGCCTTGACCTTATGGCTCATACATGGTGTTGTCTTGAGAGTTATTATTAAGTACAATTATGATTAGATTTAGTTTTATATCAAAAGCTAAGAATAACGTTAAATAATTCATATGTAATTAATTTATCTGTCGGCATAAACTTTTATGATTTTGAATATTCATCTAAATATATATTGAACCTAATTTGTATAATAAAATTCTTTTTAGTGAGCATTGTTAGAGCAAAGGAGTGATTTAATTGGCATCAAAATGGTGTGATGGAGCTAACATGATATGAGGGGTCTATAATAGAGGTAGATTCGAGATGACATTTGTGCCAAAAGGGCTACAAAGTTGATAAGAGTTGGTCAACAAAGATGATTACGGGCGCCATAGTCAAGTGATTGCTCAGGAGAGTTGATGAGGATAACAAAGACAATAAAAGTAATAGTGCTAATTGTTGCTTGCTTCAATATGGTTCCTGGACATAGTAAAGTTGATGATGGGTGTTCCACTAAAGTTGATGGCACAATAGAATTGACAAGAGGTGACAAAGTTAATAAGAGCGATATAATTGATGGTGATGGTAATCGATATTGTGTAGTAGAGCTACTAAGTGTAACAGAGTCATTAAGAGTAATAGAGTTAATGGTAATTCTTCTAATTAAAGTTAAAAATTTAATAGAGTCAACATGTGGATTGATGGAGAATATTGATGAAAATTTGAATTGAAGTACAACTTTTGTTTAATAAAAATGATATTTAGTGAATAATACTAAAAATTTAATATATAATTAATATAATACTATGTTTTTGTAAGTGTATTTTGAGTTTAACTTGGCTTGTATAATGAAACTTATCATACCTTTTGAGGTAATGATCACAAAACCAATGTTAAGTGTTTAACCTTGTAAGTTTAGTATTGTTTCAGTTATTAGAATTTGTTGGAGCAAGGACTATTGTAACATATATGGTGAATGCAATTTAATGACTCAGCCTATTCACTTTGGAGCCAAGAATAATGAGATTTGTGAAAAGGCTAATCCATAAAGAACTTCATTTCTAAATCTTTATGATTAGCATATTAAACCTTTAAATTCTTTGCAGTTATGGCACATAAGACCATCATTATTTATGCATATGTGAATTTGGTTTAAGTTGTATTTTATTTAAAGGTATTTAGTTTTTAACTATTCATTTTTATAAAAATTCTATTATTAAAAAATAAATAAAAAAATGCATAAGCACTCCCACCACTAAGCCTGAAGGGTTTAGGTTGAGTGGTCGGAAGGCAACATGAACCTTAGGGACCTGCATGACAAGAATCTGATCAAAACCAAGATGGGTCGAGCCTGAGTATCTATTAAGTCAGGTTACTATTACGGTCCTTGGGTGAACCAGTTTAGAGCATTATTTCTGAATCAGCTTAGATGAAACAAGTTAAGGTGATCTCATTATTGATTTTATGTAAATCGGATCTGGTCGAAGCTCGTATGTGCTTGCTGGTGTCTAAGGTCATAACCTCCTGAGAACACTAAGGGGTAGCCAATCTCATTAGGCTGATAAAAATATGTAGTGGATGTATTATAAGTATAAAATAGTTGCGTAGTTTAGCAAAGTAGAACTAAAAATAAGCTTTGCCAAACTTGATATTTTTGCATCGACTTATTGCGCATTTTCACAATTGAACAGTTCAGATTGCGCTCACATTTGTGAACAATGTTTTGTCTTTAGTTGTTCATCTATAATACTTGATCGAAGAGATGAGAGTCTCTCCGCCTTTGTGAACAGTAACCTCATCCTCATTATCGTCCATCCGATTTTCGAATCCAACGCTCTAGATCTTATATTGCTATGATTAGATCTAAACCCTTTATCAACTTCTTCACTTTAATGGCTAGCTTTTTGAAAAGCAGATTCTAGTCGTTGGGGGAGTTATTTTTGGTGTTTTTCATTTCAACTATAAATATGGATAATTTATCAAACATAAATACTATTGAATCAAGCTTGAAGATTTTCATACAAGTACAATTGAAGTCCAAATCATGAGTGACAAATTTTTGCACAATTACGAGAGCTGCGGATTTCCGTCGGTTTCTATTTTTTTGCTTTCGTTCATAATCATTTTTGCATTTTCTGGTAACATCTACTTCATTCATTTGTAGTGCCATTTTTGTTTAAAGAATTAAAGATATAGAGATTTAGTAAGCAAAAAATTGTAAAGTTTCAAATTTTTCTAAATAGCTAGAATTTTTTCTATTTTAGTGTCTTATTGGAGCATTAGTGTGTGTTAGGTTTACCCTTACCGACTTCGGCAAAAGGGAGTAGTTAGTGGAAGCCCGATCTGGGATTTGGGTGGATGTAGGCACGGGTTTTGACTGAATCACCTAAAAAAATTTTGTGTGCATTTCGTTTATTGTAAAACAATTTTATTTTGTAGATAAAAGAAAAATATTTTAAGCTCAAAATATTTTTTCTTCTAATTTTTTTAATTGGAAAAAAAATTTGTTAAATGCATAATTCACCATCCCCTCTTATTGGTTTTGTCTTACACGTTTTACAATAAAACTATCCTTAATGCATTTATTTGAGTAAATGCTAAAACTATATAAAAGCATGGCAAAAAATAATAAAAATGAACATATTATCATAGTGTGTAAAATCACCACTCATACGAACTATTTCTATCTCTTGGGGTCAACTTCTTAATGCAACAGCCATTGGTTGTGGCACTTTGAGGCATAACACGCTTCTCCCATAACGTGCATTAATTGATGGGGCACTCAAGTAATAGCTTGCAAGATTCACAACAAAGTAAAAATAAAGAATAATGGATGTAAAAAATAGAAGAGGTGCTAAAGGAGGGAGTGATTCATTGGGAGAGGACCATGCATAAATATCGCACCATCAGATAAGTGTGATGCTTTGCAAAGAGCCAAATCTTCAAGCTTTATAATTCAACTATAAAATTTCTATTTTTAGGCACACTTTGTTATAATAGATATTAATTTACATTTTTAAAACAATAATGAAATTATGTTTCCACAAAATCATAAGCTAGTCATGTGCATGGTGTTTGCAGGGGAGCATCCAACCATGAGTGGCATTCTAATCTCATTTATGGTTTAGAAACAAAAAAAATATCTTAAAACCCACTTCTTTCTACAATGTGAGACTAAAGTAATAAAGTAAAATAAGACAATTAATTTTTTTTCTTTATAATACTCTCTATTTATTATAAATCCTATTACATTTTATAGAGATAAAATAATTACAAAATTGAAATGAAAATTTTATAGAAAGTATTATGCAACGTTTTGGATGATGAACTAATACATAAAATAAGTCAACATGGAATGATGCACCCATATATTTAGGACAAACCATGTTCATGAATAGGTTGATTTTTTTCATTCTTTTTCTTTATTCTCCTCCCTTTTTTTCTCTATAAATACATATATTTTTTTTAGGTTTTTAAATGCCAATGAAGGTGATGAAATTCAAAGAAATGGCTTGAATCCCTTTTTTAGAGTTAATAAATCCATTTTTGCTTTCCTTGTGTAATTCAAGGAAAATCCCTCTTCAAGTATTGAAATGATGTGAAACTATTGCACTCCTTGAAACAAAAGGCCAGTGCAATCATACTGAGGAATCTTTGGAATGTACATAATGTGATTTTGGAGTAATCTAAATAACTTAGTTAGTTTGATGCTTTCCTTTATTATTCAAATTGTTAACTAAAATTTTCAGTTCATTTTTTCTAGTTTGAACTTCAAACTGTAAGTTTGAGAAATTTTTTTTTCCCTAATTCTAACCATAGAATTTCAAAGTTCTTAGATCTCAACAAATAGCTTAGAAACCAAATAAACAAGATATGAACTCATCAGGTTTTTAGATTTTTTTGCTAGAATGGCTTTGACGGCTATTTTTAAGGTTTTTTGCTATGTTTAAGTGATCTAAATTAAACTATATAGCAGGTAGCTGAAATCTGAAGTGCAAATTTGGTGCTTAAGTTTCTGGTCATTTGGACACCTAAACAAGCTTGCATTGAAACAAATTTTCTAATCAGTCTTCAATCGAACATTGTGTTTTTCCTTTAGGTTAATTTTTATTTTGAATAAGCTTTACCAATGGGTTAAATCTTCAAAAACTACTATGCATGTTGATTCCAGAATTAAGTCATTATGCAAACATGATCCCAGCTTTTGAGAAATCCTATTTATACTGTATTTTATCAATTTTTTATAGCTTATTTTTTTCATGTGTTTATTTTCTTCTATGACATTTTCCTTTCTTTGTTTACCATTTTTAGCTTTAGATTTTATTTCTACAGCCTAAACCAAAATTAAACTCCAAAAAAATTTCACTTACCTTCTTTCACTTACCATATGATTGCCACTGCCAATAAAGTTTGCAACACAAAACATTGATGCAAATGTTCTCTTCTACTTGTGAAGTGTCATAGTGACATCAAAGCAATCAATTTCTAAATTAATTTTAGTTACAATGTATACTTTTGTTCTCTTTTTAAGCATATAAGCCATGATATGTGTAGGCCTATCTTTTTTTCTTTAGCTATTCATATGATTTGAGCTTATGGTAATTTAGATATATAATTTCTCTGTATAAAACTTAATTTAATCAATTTTTGAGATAATCATAATTAGGATTCTATACAAAAAATGGCCATTTTTAATCTGTGAAATTTATCATGAGTCTAAAAATTTTTGAAGTAATGAAAAACTTCTAGTTTGAAGAAAATTGTAATTTATCTTTTTTTATTTTAGGTCTTTCTTAGAGTTTGAACTTGTTACAATATTTTGATACTTAGTTTTTTTTGAAAATTCGTAAGGTAAAGCGAATTTGTCTTGGTTTAATAATTGAGCCATTTGAAAAAGGATATGTTAGAAAACTAAAATTAATAAAATTCTAGAAAGTTCTCATATCCAAAATTCTTTTTCTTTGATAACATTTTACACCTTTTTGTTTCTTTAAGTGAAGCTTGGAAAGCACTTTATTGAGACTTAGTTCCTTGTAGGTAATATGCTATGTCAAACTAGGCATTGTGCTTAACATTTCCTTCACATGTTTTCTTACCATAGCATGGTACAATCTTGCCTTCGTTCATGGCTAATGTTTCTCCATGAGAACAATCATATTTTATACTCATAACTATGCTCAAAGGATAATTTTGTTCAATCACGTCATAAGCGACAACCCATGTTTATTTCATCACAATTTAACACATTCGTCTACATCAAAATTGTATACAAAATTATTTGAATTGTTGCTAAAAAATCTTTCAGCCAACTTCATTATTACCAAATCAAACTTTGGTTGTGGCATTTTCCATATGAGGTTTAGGTGTATATAGTGTTGCCTATTTAAATGTCTTTAGATATAACCCCTTTTGATAACTAAAAACAGCTTTCTTTGTTGATACTTTTGTCAATAGCTTTATAATATTTTTTATATATCAAACAAAATGATAAGTAGTCATGCCACTTTTATAATATATTTGTTATGAATAATTTCTTATTCTCTCATTTGTCTTTTTCATCATTTTTATTTTTAACTCTTTACTTTTGTTACATTTACTTGACAACCATCATAATCAAATAACAATCATAGGATTTGAAGATTGCAATAAAATTCAAGACATTCACTTTTGTCAAGTACAACTACAATTTGAAAATTTCTTAGTAGATTTTCATGATATTGTATTGTCATACAATGAAAAGGTGTCATCAAATTTTCTTAGTTTTATTAGTGTTAGCTATGTAATTAGTATCACTAATCCTTTTATATTATAGAAAAACCATCGTTAGTTGTCATGACAATTAGCTATGTAATTAGTCTCTTATCACATTTGCACGATCAATTATTCATTTTATTATGATCTAAATTTGAGATGGCTAATGACTAGATAATCACTTTGGATATATACTTTTAAGCCAATAAAATTTCTTAATTTGTTGCCTTATCATTTAGGGAGGATAACTATTATATTTATCATATAAGAATAAACAAATAAACTCACTTGAAAAATCTTATGAAGAACAATAAACTTAACTATACAAAATATTTACACTCATTGTTCCATCATTGAGGCCACTATTTGTGAGAAAAGTTGCCTTATTATCTCTACTATTTGATTTATACAATCACATAGTACTTGGTAATATTCTTCAATTTCACTTAGTAATAATGGCATGTTATTTACTCAAGTGAGAGGTATATGTTTTGTATATTATTTATTTGTATACTTGTAATCTTTCTAAAGCTATTGATATAACTCTTTTGAGCTTGTTATGTTAATTTTTTAGGGTCAATTTGTGCACTGTCTTTTGACTCAATATTTTGTGGGTCATTTAGCTCATTGTAAGGTTTACCCCTACTCACTTAGTAAAAAGGGAGTTATTATTTTAGTTTAAGTTCATGAACTTAGGATAGATATCTGCATTAATCAAGATGTTCCATTTAAAAATCATGTGATTTATTCCTTTTTATCTAATATTTCTTAACTTGCAATTCATGCAAAGGTATTTAAAAGTTAAACAACTATTTACTAAAACATTATCTAATATTTTCTAATAACATTAAGTTAAAGTTATTAATATATATTTGTTATTATATTATTAAAGTTTTAAATCCTCACAATTCATCCACTCTTGTGGGCATAACTCATAAAGTTTAATAAGTAGTATTAAGGCATCCTAATTACAACTTAACCCTTTCAAGACTCAATGCCATTATATCTAATTCTTTTAAAGCTTTCTTTTATCAATTTAAAAAACTTGTAACTTTTTTTTATAAAAATCAATAACAAAAGTTAATACAAACATTTGCTCATAAAAAATAACTATTCATGTAATTATTATAAATGACAAGTTCTTACATTTTCTTTAAAAATCTAAAGTTTCATATAACTTCAATAGATACAAATTTATTATATCTCCTTTTAATCAATTTCATTCAACATATCTAATAGTTGTAGCATCTTCTATAATATAATGTGTTATTTCTCATTTTTCTCTTATAATCTTATGATATATCTTCTTTTGATTTAAAGATATTAAGTCAAAATAGACATAAGCTGATTAATATTAACTTAAAACAAGTACATATGTGTAAAGAATATCACATTTGGGTAGCAATATGTAATAGTCATGTACAATACGAAAAGATTATTTAGAAAACAATAATTTTTATAAAAACTTTTATCATATTATCATTTATAATTTTTACAAATTGCTCATTTATTTTTAACTTTTATCTTTTTAAAGGTTGACTTAGGAAAATGTCTTCTATGTCTATTTGAACTTTCAAACATCAAGTTCTTTTGACTCTTTTCCAAAACTTGTTACACATTTTTTTTTATAATCTCATTAGTTATTTTTCAATTTATTTTTTTATTTTTTTTTTCATTTATACTTTTCACATTGTATTTATTTTTTATACTATTAAAGAAAGACTTGCCACCTGCTTGCGAGTCAACCCCAAATCATTTCGGCAGACCCAAAACGCGTGCACCTCGTGGTCATAACTAACCCACATTTAAAATGCCCTGACTTACAACCCAATAACAGCTTGATCGCGTCGCTTCGATCCATTAATATATACACATCGGCAATGCTCATCAAATTCGCATAAGAAGGAGGAGGACAAGAAGCAGTGGAGAGGTTCATGGATCCAAAGGAGCTCGAGCTGAGTCTTGGCTGCCACCATTACAGCTCGCCGTGCTCTTCAAACTCCAAGTGGGAAGAGCAAAGACGGCCATTGCAGCAAATGGCTATCTTTTACAGCGGAGGAATGTGCGTCTCTGATGTGACCGGCCATCAAGCAAGGGCCATTATAGATATGGCAAAGAAAGAAATTATGGCGACCAGTGCTGAGATCAGTGGCGGAGATTTTCGGCTCCCTTTGCCGGCGGCAGCTGCAGAGGTGACGGAACAACAGTTACAGAATCCGGCACTATGCATGAAGAGATCGCTGCAGAGGTTTTTAGAAAAGAGGAAGGCGAGGATGGTTTGTTATCGTTCTTCTTCTCATGGCTACCGACAACCATTGCAGCTCTTCTCATCCTTCAGATAGGCTTCTTAATTTTTTTGTTTTTCGTTTTATGTGGAGTGTATTCTTCGAAGATACTTTAAGAGTGAAATAAGCAGTTGGACAAATTATGTTAAATGTAAATCATGGTGTACTCTTTTTGAGGCAAAAAAAAAAAAAAAAAAATGTCAAATCACAGATGGTACTAATTCATTTCTCTTTTTCTTTAAACTCTTACATATTTGGTTGAAATCACCTATATAAGATTTTCTTAAAAACATTCTTCATGAACTTGGTGCACTTATTTTTATGGTCAATGAACATCTCTTATTAGTAGCTATTTAACATCTTTGAACAATTGCATTTGTTTGATTGGATACCTATTCTACTTCATTTCTACTAAAATTTTATGGTTTTTTTTTTATTAAACTCTCTTTATGATGATTCATGTTGCCATTCATCATTTCGAATTCGACAATGTTTTAGTTATTCAATGTTGTACTATACAATGCTGAGCTTTATCTTCATTTGTTATAATTTTTATTGAACAAATTCATACGATTTCATCATCATACTTGTATGATATATTGTTATTCATATAATTCTTTCATTATAAATAGATAATTTCATGTACGATGCTATTTTTCACTTAATCGTACTTCTATGATTGTGTTTATCTTATTGTATGATGTTTTCATTAATTTCTCAACCCATAAGGTGTAGTTAAGTTTTTCTTCTCTTTTGATAGTCCGTGTGTGATCTTTACTTTGTACTTGTTTCTTTATCGTCTAATTAGGTTCATTAAGGCAATACTCTATTCTATATAAAAATATTTTTTATGATGCTTTCGTCATACTTGTATGATAATAATTTGATTACTTATCTGTTCACATGGCCTCATACTTATCCTTCACACTTGATTGTAATGTACGATTATCTAATATCATACAATATGACTCAAATTTGTAGTCATCTCTTCTTCATTCTCTCATTTGTTTATATTGTAAGATCTTTTGATTTTGTATTATATGATATACTTAACTAAGCTTCCCTTCTTACTTCTCTTCATCATACTTTATGATGTATTATTATGCTGACAATCCATTTCTCTTAATTTTAAAATATTCTTAATTAATTCTAAAAAATATAAAATTTTATGTAATATTTCTTAATCAAAATCATAATTATTTTTCTCTAATTTTACTATTCCTTCCTTAGAGGCATTAATAATTTCTAATATTATTTATTTTAATATCTCATGAATTTAAATTAGTTAAAATTATTTGCACCTATTTTTAGGATGCTACAATTTCTCCCTCATAAGATTTTCATCCTTGAAATTTTGATCAATCTTAAAATTGTCTTTCATCGCTATCAAGTACTACAAAGTAGTTTAAATTCCCATACTAATTTTTATACTCAATGAAGTTACAACCTTGGTCACAATTTTTATTTATTTATCCAATATCATGTCTATTATTCATTCACCACTACAGAGTTTTCTAATCAATCCTATCGTTAAAGAGTAATTCATGATTTCTTATCTATATTATTCTCAGCTCTAATATCACATCCTTGATTGAATATACTTATAGCATTTCTTTTTTTAAAAGATTTTTATGCGCCAATTATTTTACAATATAACAATTGAGACTACTTATAAACTTTATTTAGTAAAAGTAACAAATTCTTTCATGCTTTAACTATACTTCAATTCAATAAATTACAATTGAGCATGCATAGAGGTGTAGTTCATAAATTAGAAATTCCTTCAAAGATCAATGTATTTCATCATCGATTACAAATTTTAGTCATCAATATGACAAGAAAGTCTTCCATACAGCTACTATTCAACGTGCATCACATAGTCTTCTAGTAAATAAATCATTCTTACTATTCCTATTTTAGCTTATAAGGAAGTACCTCTTTCTAATTTCTTCTATTTCAGTGGACACTCCTTAGCTCCAATGTTTTCACATTTATAACATTTAACTTTTTTTACTCGAACATTCTTTTCGATAAAGTTTTCCAGAAATCTAACATGGAAGAGCTTTTTTATTTCCTTCTTCAAAGATTAGCTACTCATCTCCTTAATTTTGTTGTAATCATTGATTTCAATTATGGCTAATTCTTTCATCATCATTTGATATTCTTTAGTAATATGTCCAAATTTATTGTAACAAAATCATTTAACAAATTTGATCCTACATTCATCCCTTTGAATTTTCTCACATATAACACACTCTAGTGTTTCTCTAATGATGGATTGATATCCTAGTTACACCATCTTGATCTTGTTATATATGGATGTATTCTCCAACATAATTATTTCTTTTTCTTTTCTTCCAATTTCTTGTTTTTCCCTCTACCATTATCTTTATATAAGTAGAAAACTATATGATATTTTTTATGGAGTCCACCCCTTTTCAGAACACAAACTTTTTATTTTTTTAGATTCAAACATTATTGAGCTAAACCTGACCAACTTAGATAATAATTATTGAAAATTAATGCTTGTGGTCCATCTCTTGTATGACATTAACAAGTTGTTTTGTTCATTTTCTTTTCTTGTTGTTTGCACATATTATTTGATAAAAGTTCAATACAATTCTTCCCAGGTCATATCAAGTTCCATGCCTCTTCTAAGTAATATTTTTGTTATTTTCTCCACTAGTCACTTACTTCAACATCAAAGATGAAACTCACTACTAAGAAATCATTTTGCTCTTTGCATGTTAAGTTGTCATATAACATCTCCACACTTTTGAGCCAATCTTCAACTTGAAAGGGATCAAATCTAAGGAACTAAACCAACTAATTTATTTGGCACCAATCTTTTGGTTCTTTGTTTGTTACTAATTTTATTTCTTATGGAGGTCCTGTGTGTACTATCTTCTTCTTATTTTGATTCTTCTCTTCTCTAAAAGATTTATCTCATCTTTTGCTGTTTGAGCTTGACACAACATCCACATATTGGTTGATTTTTCCAAATTCCATATTTGTAATTCAAACACAACAAAATTATTACATTTTTCTCATAATTCTTTTCAAATCAATTATTATAAAATCAATTAAATGCAATGTTATTCTTGACATAGTAATCATCCCATTACACGATTTTTAAATGAACCAACTTATTTTCGTTTATTAAATCATACATCACTTCATTGTCATAATAACTTTCTTAAACTCTATAAAGAATTTTTATATAATTTTATCTTTCTTCCATGTCATCTTTCTTTGAAAATTTTCATAGGTTATACTGTACGATTATGAATTTCATATTGTATGATCTTCCATGATTACTTTTCATTTATAAAAGCATCCAGTCCAATCTCTTTCTCTCTTTTTAATTATAAACATAGATTTGTAGTCTTTGTATCATATGAAATGCATTATCAAACATAAACCTCATCTATCTTATCTAAATTGCAAAAATGCTAAGGAATTGTATTATTACAATTTTGTTCTTCTTATTGTATGCTCTTCTTTAGCTTGCTCATTCCTTCCTGTTCTTTTGCTCGTACTAAATGATGATCTATATGATACAACTAAGTCTTCTCATATAATCTTATTGTATTGTATGATTCTTTATATTGTAATCTATAATATTTTTATTTACCAGTATTTCATTCATTCTCTTATGCTCGTATTATTTGATCTGTCTGTATATTTCATTTATTATATAATAATGTAGTAGCTTGCTGTACGATATGCTTTATTAAGAATAGAAAATTTTGAAATTAGGGAAAAGATGTTTTACTTTGCTATGATTTAATAAGAACTTGATGCTATACATGTAAAATTTGTTAATATATCTTCACATGTCTCTTCTTATGCTCAATCTCATGTACATGTGAATTTGTGTGAGAATGTTCAAATTTGTATGAAGGTATTCTAGCTAACTCATTCTAATTCTTCATAATGATTGTACTAATATGAAACTAGATCACATGTGTATGATATCAATATAACATAATTCACTTGAGTTATTTTATAGTTTTATGAGATAAATAGTTCATACAAATTTGGCAAATTACTACATATGTATGATTCCTAAGCTTTATTGAGCACACAAAAATATCTTAGATTCGTACATGGTTGATAGTTGACTATATCATGTATAACCAAACAATAATTGGTTATCCTAGGTTAAATAGAAATCAAACTAGTATGATGAAGCCATTTTATCTATATGAAATACAAACTTCGTAAAACTAGTGAGGCACAAAGCAAGAGACAGATCATAACAATATAATGAACGATAATGTTTAGTATGATCATTATGAAAACTATGAATAGAGCTTGCATTTAAGGTAATTCAAGATACTCTTGCACAAGTTTTAATCTTAAGGATGTTTTAAATGTTTAGACTTTAAGTTATTAATTTTACCTAACAATCTTTCTCTATTCATCATAAGATGGTGTTGTCAATTAAAAGCATGCATGAGATGTAATGTATGGAGTCTTATGCGCCATATAATAATGATTAAAAGTTTAACAATTTTTATCAAAATTAGCTTTAGAAGATGAACTCTATATGGGTAGCTACTCTCGTAGAGCATAGTTCTTTGGATCTAAGATTTGGATGTTAAGCTATGCTTCTTGATCAATGTCATCAACACTCTTAACTTTTCATCACTAGTGCATTGCTCCTACTTCTTCACTACTTGGACCATCTTCTCATTATTCATATTAGCTTAAACACAAGATTATTAATCACAATAGCATAGTTTTGTTGTCATCAAATCTCATAAAGTATGAGAATAATATTCTCCACTTTTGATATACAAAACTAATTCTAGGATAAAAATTATAAGAGTATATAAGAAATAAAATTAAGCCTAGTTGGAATAAACTTTAGTACTATGGAACATACTCAACATAAAGATGCATCAAGGATAACACAATAGTTCAATAACTACTTCAAGAACTTAGCAATTTAATTAGAGCAAGACTATAAAAATATAGCAATAGCAAATACAATAATGATAACATAATCTAGAAAATTTAGTCTAATGCAATCAGGGAGAACTCCCTCTAAATGAATGCTTTTATGCTCACTTTAAATTCTCGCTTACTTCTCCCCCTTTTTGTAATCACTTAAATGGGTTATAACATAGTACAATAGTCACTGTTATAATGGAACATAGATAAAAAACAATTACAACTTTATCTTGCTTAATGTAAGCTAGGATCTTAAAAAACAATGTAGTTACTTGGGCATCATGGTACATCTAAGAAAGTGCTAAACAATGTATGCCTATAAGGTCACGTGCTTCACTTCCTGAACATGTATCTTTCTTAGGGAATTGATCAAGAGTAGATTTACTTCTTCCCCATAAACATTAGAAGTCTTATAGTTTGGCCATAATGATGGCCCACTTGTAAAATATTGAAAACCATTTAGGTCTTTCTTAGTTATTACAACATCAATTGTACATAGATATAACTTTGTTGCATTATAGTCCTCTATGATGTCCAAGTTGTAGCAAAGAATTGTATCATCTTGTTATTAAAGGGATGTCACACCTATAGAGCATTATACAAACCAATTCTAGTAAAATAAAATAAAATTTGGTCATTTGCCTTGACCTCATGGTTGGTTGTAATTGGTTTAAACATATTAAGATTATAGCCTCATCAATTTTGATTCTTTTACATCTAGCTTTTATCTAAATAAATTTTCATCAAACTCATAGGAAGTCAATGGTAAGGATTTCTTGGGTGCAAGCTTTTTGGTCCTTGGCCACTTGTTCATTTTAGTAGTTTAAGGTTCAATCACTCTTTCATGTTACAAAAGTTTATGTTCATGCAAACCATCAAGCATCTCTGACTAAGGAAAGGTATAGATTTTAATATCTTATAAAAGTATGAATGGCATTTCTTGATGATTATATAATATTGAATAGTGGATAGCTACTTGAATTTCATAAATGAACATGATCTCAGACTCTGATCTTAATCTTTAGTATTAATATTATGTGATCATTCAAAGGAATGCCAAGTGACAATTCCACTTCTCACCACAGGGAAAATATGATTAACTTAACAATTTTCCTTATTAGGTCATGATATATATACTAAGTATAGTTGTATACATATGATCATAGATATTATGCATGCCCAATGGGATAACAACTTTGTTGTAGAAATGATAATTCACTTTAAAAATAAATTATACATGGGTGATCCCCAAATCATCCAAGTCCAATAGATTTCCTTGTATCATCTACTAACTGAGGCACACATTATATTATTACAATTACTCAAGTGTATCAATTTGATCTTCACTTAGCTCTATCTTTGATATATTTAATTACATTGTACATGTCATATACCTATATTGTACTTAGCTTATGGTCTACTAAAATGAACTATTAAAGTGAAGGAGTTATACTTTCATAATGAGTTATTCATACATGTATGAAGTATTTGACACTCCAACTCTAATATACTTGGAACATAAAACTTTTGTACTTGTACTACGGAATGTGTTTTACATATTCATAGTTAGACTACTCACAATTTATTTCACCAACATTTGACTCTCAATACATAACATAATGTCAAATCTTTTAGGACAAATTTCTCCAAATCATTTTCAACCTATAGACTAGTTATTATTCATTCCTTGCATGTAGGTGAAACCATGCTCATTAACTATTAAATTGTACTTTGACATCTATCCAACTAGGAAAATGCTTTATCCATATAAAATTAAGTCTATTGCAAGTCCAATTAAATTTGATAAATGAGGAACACATTTAGTTATTTTGATGTTAGATTTTGATAAGTGTACCACAAGTAATGCTCACAAGTCAAAGTTTGCTTCATTATTGAGAAACACTTATATGCCTACCTTAGACTTAATTTTAAAATCCAAATCATGTTGAGTTTGCAAGTAGTAGTGTGTCAAAAAGGTGTTTTTGTAAGTCTTGTACACAAATAACTACTTTTAGGAATTCAACAACATTTTTTGGCTTTCAAATTAATGGATCTCCTAAAAGGACAACCAAAAGAGACATGACCAAGCTTGGAACAATAATTACATACAACTTCTGATGTTGCAATTGAGTAGCATGTATAAACAAAAGTCATGTGTAAATGAGAATGTTTAGTGATCATCTTTTTTACATTTGTAAAGCCAATATTCGTTGTGCTCTTCTCCCTTTTTCATCTCTCCACTTATTTGATGTAAGATGGTTGGAAGAAATGATCACTAAGTTGATAGCATAAAATATGATATTCTTAAGGTGAACAAATGCACTTAGTCTTAGAAAAGTGTCACAAAAGATAATATGGAAGTTGTCAAATATTAATCCAATATGGGTATCTACCAAAAATATTGTTATAGCTTCAAAAAATGGTTCATGAGGTTGGAAAATATTCTCAAATCCTACATATACTTCTGATTATGCATAGGTATGCAAAGATACACAAATACATTTGAAATATTTAGAAACAACTGAATATGAAAGCTAAAATAAAGTCATTTTTAGAAACTATATGAGATTTATAAAACACATGACAAAGACATAGAGCCCCGAATGTCACTACATCAAACTCTCTCTTGAATGCCATTGTAGTTTCTTTTCATCTTCAATGTTAGAATTATTACTAAATAACTTATGATAGCATCTTAGAAGAGGATTATGCAAAGAAATGTAGAGAACCAGTACTTCCTAAAAAGGCTATATTAGTTTTAAGAGTTGCATTATTCGATAATTACATTAAATGTATTTATTCAATAAAATATCTCTAATTAGGATAGGAAGGGAGAATTGAAAGAGCAAATTCTATGAGATAGAGTGATAAATGAGGTGGTGGAATCAACTTCTAAATAGTTTCATTAGTAGGAGTAGAAGGTCTAGTGAATTGATATCAATTCTCTAATACCAAAATATTTTTTGATGTCAATACTATGATGTAAGAATAAGATCTTCCATGATAGATTTAAAGTAATGAATTAAAAAAATATGTGCCATAACAAGGAAAACTATGAAAGCAATGTAGCAAAAAGTAGAAGCAAACCAAATAAAAGAAATATGATAAATATGCCAAAGGATAACAACTTCCTCGACTCCATTTATAGAAATCATGGCCAATACTTTTTGTCAATATTTGTAATGCTAGAGAAGACATACTACTCTTTTTAACTCCTAAACTCTATCCCATTCATTCAAAACACCATCAAGCTTGCTCTACCAATAGTTTAAGAACTAAAAAATATAAAAAAAACATAAACAATATGACACAATGAAGAAGGACTGACCATGAGATTGATTGATGCCTTTCATGGGTGTATCTATTCTCTTCTTTTCTCTCAATGCAAATATGGTACTAAGAGCATTTTTTAAATCAAGTTTACAAGTATTGTCATAATTCATGTCACTCTAACATGTTATAATCACCTCTAAAGTCCAACTTATAATCTAAGGGATCACTCAAATATTAAAAGATATAGAAGTAAATTCTAGAAAAGAAAGCCTAATAATAATAAGAATATCAAGCAATCATTACTCTCATTAATTTTTGAAATCATGTAATGTTGATGCATGCTTGTTTATTAACAAAAGGTCTAACAATATAAATGATGAAAACCTCCACTTGTTGCAAAGATTTGATCCTCAAATGAGCAAAGAAATCTATGGAAAACTAAAATGTAAAGGGATAAGTGTGGAGAGAAATATAAATACATGAGTGTTACTTAATCAGCTACTAATAATAGCTCTTCCTATGCCCTTATTGGTACATGTAAACATATAAAAGGGCATTGAAAGTGTATGAAAAAAATGATTTTTTTGTTGTTTCAAAGTTTTTGTTCATAAAACTTAATGTCTTTACTTCATAAATATTAATCACTTCTTTGTGATTATTGTGAAATTTAAATAATGGTCAAACTTTTTGAGATTTTCTCTATCAATATTATGTAAAGTATCAACTCTTAAAAAATGCAAACACTAATCTCAATTGCATCCACCAATGTTCAAAAAGTTCAAGAAGTTCATCCTTTTTCTTTGTTACCTTAAGATCAAGATGCTCATTTTAGGTTGCATTTGAATAGGTCTTGAAGTTTTAATGTTAAGATTGAGAAGATGGTTCATAAATCCAATCCCTTTTTATTACCTTATCTTCATATTTTTATTGTTGGATTTGTGTGCCACTATTGTATGATAAAAATAAACAAATTATGCAGTACGTTGATAGAATATAAATGTTATATATATATATATATATATGTACATAAAGGGTCTTAAAAAACTAGTCCCTTAATTTCTTAGATCTTCAAACCTTTTTTGTGAAACACACACACACATACATATTCAATTTTTGGAACCACCTCAGTCTATGTATTAAAAGTAGTAATTTCATTAATTAAAAAAGTCAATCCTAATGATGGTTGGAAAATAACCAATAAGAGGCATACACCATTCCATTAATAGAGTAAGCCAAACTAAACCTAGCATTATCTTGTGGTTTCCTCACCCCAACTAATGATGATATAGAGTCATCAATAAGTCTAGATAGAGGATAGGGATATCAAAACAAAAAAATATTAGTTGGCCTAATGAATGTAGGGTTGGGGGTTTTGAGGGTTAACTTAAATTCACATGTCCATAACTAAACAAAAAGCCCTAATGGATTAGGCCCAAGCCCATTTGAACAGAGGGAGAGGCAATGTGGCAAAAACATGACATGCTAATAGTGTGATGTTTAATGTCATCTTGAAAGTGGTTATGGATGATCAATGTAAGTGCCACCTCTTGTTGTTGATGTACAATGCATATGATGATCCTTTAACTCATGGTTCTAATAAGCATTGGACATACACTAACATGATCATTGTTACTAATAGACCAAAACCAACAAAAGCTAGTAACCTCTTAACAACATCACTTATTATGTTAATTGAGCCCACAAAGTTTGCATTACAACTGCTTTGCTACTACAAAACTTTACTTGTGTCACTCATAGCATTTATGACCATCAGTATGTCCTACACTTAACCTCTTTCTTAGCTTTGATATTTTGTGTCTTTACACTTGGACTACTTTTAGCAACTTAGTACTTAGATAATTATTATAACACTTACCCTTAGTAACATCTACTCCAAGTTAAGATACCCCTTCTCTTTTGTGCTAAAATGCTACAAAAAACCTCACTTAGTAGGACCTATGTCATCAACATTAGAATTGTTTGACAAATGTGCCCTCAACTCCCTTGTTTGATTTGACAAAGAATATGACTCTTAACCAAGCCAAACTAGTTGGCTAACCTTGTAGCCATATTGTTAGCACCTTGGCTATTTACATTTAATTGTTACCTACTTACTTTAATTGAAGTTCATAGAACAAAAAGAACCTAATTACTACACTCTTAAATGCTAGAGTCATCTATTTCAAAAAACTCTACAATTAGCTAATGTATTAAGCAAGCATGACATTGATCCACTTCTTCTAATTATTCTTCTGTGTTCTACTCATATCAAAGAAATTGCCCTTAGACAATTACTTGGAAGGTCATGCACATGGCCACAACCAATTAGTGTTATCATGTGGTACTCATATTCAAATTTTGTGAAGAATGTATTAATTAGACCATCCACCAAATAGTTGATAGTAATGGCTTATTAAGTTCCATCCTTAGGCCAATAGGAGCAAAAGGTTGGCCCTTCCCACCATGGTGATCATGTTTTCCCATAATAAAGAGATAACCAAGGAATTGAACCTTCTTATAATAAGGAGATCCCAAAAAAATAAGGAAACCTAACAAAACACACCTATCTAGTGGCAACATTAAATTTCAATAAAGAGAGCCAATATTTTGGATACCAAGATTTCAAGCTTAGTATTTGATATGCATCATCCATAGGTACCCTTTCCAAACAATGTATATATTATTCTTTCACCTGAAATGTAATAAGAAGCAATCATAGTTGATTTACACCAAGTTAAAGCTAGCTAAATGACTCCATCACCTAGAAAGCTTAGAGGCAAGACATAAAAAAGGAATTATCCTGTCATAAGGTTAGTTGACTTAAGAATTCTATTACTTTGCACTTGCACTTTCCACACTTGCGCTAAACCTTTCTCATTAACAAAGGAAAATTCATCCAACTTGAACTGGAATTTTCCATAAATAGTCATTTTTAAGGGGTTTTTAATCACTTGTTTTTGGTTAAGACTCTTGATGACTGACATTGTTACAATTACCTGGCCTAGGGAAAGCTCTTATTGAACACCAACTAGTTATAGTAGGAGCCATTTTCCCAACACCTTGATAAAATTTATTCATAACACTACAAGGGGCTAAGTTACCCTAAGGAAAGTTCTCTTGGAGCACTATTTGGCCATGGTAGGCACCCCTTGCCAACACTCTAAAATAACTTCATTGTAGCACTACACAATGATCAACCGAACAACCCCTACACCCAATCCCATCCCCATCCCCTATAAAAAACCCAAAAGAAAGAGTTAAATGCCAAACTCCCTATAGCCTCTTAGTAAATAAACCTTTGTCGAAATATTCATTGTAAAAAACATAAGGAAGACATCAATTCATGAGGAACATTATGGGTAACATGAGTACATGATGAAGACATAGATAATTCTTCTAAGGACTTATGTAAGAGTTAAATTATTATTTATTGTGGTTTGATTAAAAGTTATACATGCACCATACACATGCATACACTTGTTATATCTTTATTATGCATTTTATGCATCACAAAAAATTAAATATAACTATAATGCTTAACTTGATATATAAAAATTAATGCCTAGATTAATCAAATGTGTATAAAAATTGACGGATTATACTATTTATATGATTCCTAGATTAATCAAACTTAAATTACATATTAGGAAAAACTTGAATATGGTTTCATGCAATTATAAATTTGAGTTCATGATAATGTTCATACTCTCAAATACTTTATTTCATGAACTTCTTCAACGAGAATGCATTACTTTAAGTAAAAAATATCTTTAAACATAGATAAACTCAAACAAGAAAATTGAATAAATGCATATTAATAGACGAATCTCTATAGTGTATCTGGTGATTTAATTTGTTGTTTGATGGACATAAAAATTTTTGATTAAGTTAGCTCCAATGAACAATTCTAAAAACTTGTGGATGGTCATCAAATTTTGTGGTGATTAGTTTGATGCTAAATTGAGAATTCAAGGCTTAAATCTAATATGAGGTTAAAACTAGTCATTAATTGAGGTTTAATTGGTTTACCTTCATACCATTAGATGAACAAGAATAAAAATTGAGAATGAGATTTTATTGGACTATCTTTAGACCATATGATAGATTAACCAGTGAAATTGACATATTATTGAATATATTGGATTGTTTAATAGGATGAGCAAACCATCTAATAGGCGCAATTTTCATGTAATAAAATAATTAAAAAATTACCTCTTTAGATTGAATTGCTTCATTGTTCAAAAAACTCATGAACTACTATTTAATCCTAATTTCAACCTTAACAACAATAAGCCTCTATACATATGTTAATTGGTATTGAGATTGATGGATCAATTCTCTATTTGGAAAATTTTGATAAAATGAAGTTGCATTTTGCTAAACTTAATGTAGAATTTTCTAGAAATTCCATACTATTTCAATAGGTACATCACTCTTGGGAAACGTTATAATGTTCATTTTAGAAGAGTTTCTTGAATTCGCTACATCCATATCAAACTTCCACTAGACAACTCTTGGTCTCTCCTTAGTAAAGTGCTTTAATTTATTGTCTGTTTCTTTGTTTTATTTCTTGAAACATTATTTTGAATTGTAATTGAATTCTAAAATTACTATTGAGTGGTTATATTACCTCTTGGCTTGGCCTATGAATAAGGAAGGGAGGCCTACTTCATTCTTTGTGTGGAAGATGCAAAACCAACTCAGGACTTGAAGCATATAGATTATGAGGGATATATTGAACTTGTGAAAAAGTAGTGATGGTTATATTTGAGCTTGTGAAAAAGAAGAGAGGAGATTGTGCTTGGGTCCTTGAAAAGGAAGTCATAAAGGTTTTTCCCTCATGAATAAGTGATTAGATAGTTTTAAGACCAATCTTGATAGTTTAAAGGTGGACATAAGCCAAGGTATGGCTATTGAATCACCCAAATGTTTTTTGTGTACTCCTTTACAACTTTACCTTCTTATTATTGGGTGGTTTAATTGCCCTAAGCATTGCATGCAGTTTTTTATGTTATGTTGAAAGACTTCGCAAAAGAATTTCTAAAAACTATAATTGTCCAATTTATCCCCCCTCTTTGGCATCTTTATAAGACATCTAATGCATTAATGTTAAATTTTAAGACAATTGAATACATACAATTGGTCTCAGATAAGCCCATAGAACCCATTAATTGGTGTTGAAGTGAAGTGCTCCTTTTGAATGATCATGTTTTTTGAATTAGGTTTAACATCCTAGAGTAGATCTAATAATACTATGCCATTTTTGTCCTTCACAAAATTCATTTTTAAAAATCACATTGTATTTTTTGTATTTTGTGATTAACAAAATTCATTTTTTAAAACCATGACACATCCTCTTTTATTTCTAAGATAAGATTTTTCTACTAAATTTTTTTTTCAAATCCTTCAATTAAAATTTAGATGCTAATTTGTGTGTTTTATTTGAAAAATCCTAAGATGTTCCATAAAGTGATTTGTTTGATCATAATAAAAATTCTTTATGGTTGGCACAACAAAATGCTAAAGGATTTCATATTTTGTATTATGCACTCTCACATAACATTGAGTTAATAATAAGTGATCTAAACACATGTTTTGAGGTGATGTATAAGCTAAATAGATAATATAGAGAAACACTTCAAATAGTGTGGGGAATAAGTTAGAAGGAAGGATAAAGATAAAGGAAAAAATATGGTAAAGGAAAAGTCCCACAAACACTATGGATTTGTTTTGCATGGCTCTAGGTTTTCAAAATAATTATTACTCAAACAGCAAAAATTAATTCTTTAAAAGCATCATCTTATTTTGAATTGTCATTTTTTTATGAACTAGTCAAGGAACATAACAAGCTAGCTAAAAAATATATAAATCTCAAAAAGATATGTTTTATGCATGAAAAGTATGCCCATGAACTAAAAACTAATAATGAAAACATAGGAAATCAAATGAATCTTTAAAAAATGATGCTAGCAAGAATTCAACTTTTCTTAATAATTTGCATGATAAATTGAATGAGTTTGAAGGAATTACTTTGGAGCATGGTTCTAATATTAAAGTTTTGAATCTTAAAATCAGCATGTTTAATGAAAAAAACATTGGATTGTGAAATAAATTGGATGCCTTTACTTTTATTGTAATGAATTAAACTTTTTAAAAGAAAATTTTTTCAACTTATGTGCACATGAAAAGTTTCATTCTTTATAGCAAATATCTATGACAACAAATGATGTATATTGCATGGAAGATTTTTTTTTTTCATTTTCTAACTAACAACATGCATGTAAATTTTCATGTTTCATCTAAAATATTATGCAATATGTACCTTAAATGAGGACAAATTCATTGAGATGGTCATTTTAAGAAATCTATTATGTCTAAAGTAGATAAATTTCTCCAGATTTCTAAGGGAACATGTGTGAGAACTCAAATTACCATATTATCAAAATCATTACACTACCATAATGTGTAAACTAAAGTTGATTTAGATTCTTTAAATAAAAAATGTGTTGTGTTGTATGTGTGTCTCAATGTTATGGATGCATGGAGACATGCCTTGACATGTAAGCATTGTCTTAATTGACTAAAACCTTTGTTCAGTTTGGCCAAAATTTTGTCTGTAATAAGTTAGCAATTGATTCAATGAGAAAGGATTCGTACATCTTTGTTTGGCCATTAAGATTAAAAGATGTCAAGACTTAATTTGTTTAAAACTTACATTGTTTTGTGATTTTAATAGCAATGAATATTAAATTAGAATTTTATTTCTAAAATGCTTAGCATTATATGAAAAAATTAGCAAAAATTTAAGTAGATCAATTCTTAATGAAATCCTTATGTTGCTTAAAATATTTTTATTTACAAGAAATTTGTTTTGTTTTAGTCAAAAATTCAAAATCCTCAATATAAATGTTAGGAAAGTTGCTAATTTTGATATTTTGAAATTACTTTGAAAAAGATATTAAAATATTTTAGTAACATTTTAAATTCAAAGTATTTGAATTATGAAATGAAAAATTCTCAGCAAAACTATTCATTGAGTCTATATTTTAATCTTTTATATTTAAAGGAATTATGCAAACTTTGAATTTTAGATCTTTAATTTAAGGATTTAGTTTGAATTTATAAGTTTAGTTTAAAATTCAAATATTAAGGATCTTATTTTAATTTCAAATTTTATATATCTGAATCAAGTTTAAATTCACAACTAATGCATCTTATTGGAGTTTTAAATACTCTAGATTTATAAGTTTTGGACTATCCAAAAACCTTATATCATTATAAAGTTTTTTATAAATCTATATTTTTAAAGGCTTGTTTAAAAAATTTAGCATGTTCTATACATATACTCAAACTAATTTTTTGGTTAACCATTAAAGATTAAATAACCATAGTAACTAATTTGATAACTATTTAATATAATTAAATATCTAAAGCATTTCCATAATGACACTGATTTAGAAAATTTTGGTAAATTTCTATCCATCTCACTTAAAAGTAGGCAACATTGCTAATTCACATTGATTATTGAAATTGTGGTTTTTATTATTTTGTATGATTACATTTGATTAATTAATCTAACAATAATTCAATTATGATCATTTAAAATTTTTAATTGATTCAATTTTTATAAGAAAAACTTTTAGATTTTAAAATTAAGGATAGGAATCATCTTAATGTATGAATGATAAATTATGTTTGGACAAGAAGATTTCTTAGATGTTTAGTTGATTGATTTTCAAATTCCTTAGATTGAATCTAAAGATATCAATTAACGAAAAACTTTATTTAAATAAATAAGGTAAAATAATTATGATACAACCTTTATTTCCAAACTTCTAAAGTCTAGTAAATTTATTAAAATAATTTAAATAATATTATACTTTTAACAAATTGTTCTTATAAATTTTATTAACAATTGGTATCATTTGATATAAAAATGAGTTTAGAGAATGTCTTATCTTTCATCTAACAATTAGCATCAATTCAATTCACTTCTTTACATTAACATTAGGGTATTCATTTTTTTGTATTTAATATCAATTAGACTATTATCTAAATTTATGTGACATCAATTTTACTATCAATTATTTCATTAATTTGGTAGTTATTTTAACATTGATATCAATTTGCTTAACATCTTATCTTTTATTTCAATTGGCATCACTTCTCTTGTTATATATATATATACATACATATATATATATATATATATATATATATAGCATATCTTTCAACAAATGTGAATAAAAAGTATATTGTATGTTTCAACAAATGATATCTTTCAACGTGGCATCTACATCAAAAGGGGGAGCCTTAAGATTCATTTTAGATCTTTTAAAAGGGGAAGAACTTAGCTAAGTTTTATCATTATAAACCATGGAGAACCAACCTAATAAGTGAGTGTAAATCTAAAGTTGATAAGTCATGTTAATATTTAGTGCAATCTTGAGCTTAAGATTCATTATATTAACACTAGGTATATTTTCTATTTAACTAACAATTGGTATGGTTTATTCCCTAACCAAATATTCAAAAAATATCTTAGTTCTTTATTGCTTGGTAATAGTATTAAATTGCTTACAATAGTTGAGAAAAAAATTGTTTGCTTCTTCAAACCAAGATGTAATATATATTATCAAAGCATCAGGTAACTTTGGGGTGGTGGTGGTCAATTTTTATAAACTATTTTCATTATTAAACTCTTATTATTAGAAAAATAATAATTAATGTAAATGTTATTTCCAATTATTGATATTATACTTAAATAACAAAAGAAAAA
Organism: Vanilla planifolia; assembly: GCA_023846275.1. Lineage (NCBI taxonomy): Eukaryota > Viridiplantae > Streptophyta > Magnoliopsida > Asparagales > Orchidaceae > Vanilla > Vanilla planifolia. The sequence continues at coordinate 10,994,272 of CM043868.1, forward strand.
AAATTATAAATCCCAATTTGACATTGTCAAAAAGAAGATATATAAGTCTAATAGTTATTATTTATTTACTTCTATTTGACAAAATGGAGGATAAAAAAGTGATTTAATGTTATATATTATTGTTTAAGTAAAAATTTATTAACAAAAGAAAGCAAAACTATATGTATGATTAATTATGTGGCACAAAGTTTGCCTTTTAATTAACAAAAAAAGATATGCACATAATTGTTGGGGGATTTTATACCTTTAAAGAAACATTTATTATTTAAATATTCTTTGTACTTAAAATATTCATAAGCATCAAAATATGAGAGATTAATGGCCCTATGAACCAAAAAACATGATATGATTTTATGATAACAAGCTATTTAACTAGCTTGTTTTGGTGATTATATGGTCACCTAATATGTACTCTTTAGGTAGTAATTCAAATAGATAGAAGTGAATACTTTTATCTCATTGAGGCATAATATGCTTGAGTAAATATTACAAATGACATGCGAAAGCCATCAAATCAATTTTAAAAATGTATAATTGATGAGGAATTCCAAGAACAATTTTACTACATGATCAACACATAGGTAACACTTCTGAGAACTTAAGTAACGGTTAAAGTATGGTTTATTATGTTTGATCAAGAGCTACCCATACACCATTTCACATGCATGTATTTTCTATATTATTGTGATGCCTTTTAGGCATTGCATTGAAATGCATATAAAGTTGGTGCATATTTGAGATACAAGAATTAAATGCCTAGATTAAACAAATGGGTATAAAAAAAATGGATTATAGTATTTATAAGATGCCTAGGTTAATCAAAGCTAAATGAATACTAGGCAAAACATGAGTATTGGTACATGCAACTATAAATTTAAGCTTATGAAAACATTCCTACTCTCAAACACTTTATTTCATAAACTTCATCTATAAGAAGTTATGTGTTCACTTAGATGGTATCTTTAAAAATGTAGATGATACATCAAATTGTTTGATCATGCACCCAATGGACATTAGACAATTCAAGGAAGTTAGATTTAATGATCAAAATTATGCCTTAATTAAAAAATTTGTGAAAGGTCCATTTGATCAATAATTTGATGATTAGTTTAATTGCTATTTCAATCATCTAATACATAAATCCAATATGAAGGAAAAATTGTTCATCAAATTAAGTTTAATTGGATGGCCTAATAGACATTTAATTTTTAGTTTTATGACATGTTAGATGATGGGTCAAACTATTAAATGAATGAGAATAAAACTAAGCAAAAAGGATTTCAATTAGAAGCTCATTGAATTATTTGCTAGATAATGCAAAGAACTTAACAAAAAATTGAATGGATTAGGCAATCCAATAAGATGAACAAACCATTTGATAAGCCCAACATTCACATTAATGGCTAGATTAGAAATTGTCTCTTTGTTTGAAATGTTAAATTGAACATTGAGAAAGCTTAGAAATGACCATCTGATTCTAAGAAAACCTTAATAGGTATAATCCTCTATAAATAGATCAATTACCTTGTAGAAAAAGATTGATGAATTGATTCTATCTTTGCAAAATCTATTAGAAAGAAAATGCATTTCTATAAATTGGCTACATTCTTTTCAAGAAACTCCATATTGTTGTAGTAGCTACATACCTTAATGGAAAATCTAAAACATGTACTCTTGAAGGGCTTATTGAATTCAATACATCCATATAATGCTCTTATAACATGGCTTCTAATCTCTCCATAGTATTGGCTATTTTATCTATTGTGTATATCGTTGTTATCCATTAAAATATTTTTTAAGTTTTATCTAAATTCTAAAATTACTATTGCGTTTCTATATTGGTACTTGGTTTGCACTATAAGAAAGAAACGTCTACTTTAGTGTTATGTGTTGAAAGGCAAAACTTACCACTTGGTGTGGAAGGATTGTGAGGGTTATGTTTGAGCACATTGAAAAATAGTTATCATTAGTTTTTTGCCCATGAAAAGTAGAGTGGAGGTTGTGCTTATGAAAGGATAGTTGTAATTTTTTCTTCACCTATTAGGAAGTGATTGGATACTATTGAGCTCAAACTTGGTAGCTTTGGGGTGAATGTAGGATATGATTTAAACTAGCAAATCTATGACACATTTTACTTTTCTACATTTCTATTATTTTTATCATTAGATTCTTTAATTTCTCTATTCATTATAAGTATAATTTTATGATATGCTAAATGCTTTGCATAAGAATTTCTAAAGAACATGATGCTCTAAAAAACCTAACCAAAACCAAAGCTTTTTTTGGTACGCCAACATTATGGTGCAATTTCCTTATCAAACTATTTTGAATCACTATAAATTTTTAAGATCTTCTTCTTTGAATATAAAGCTCTAATTTTTTTAAAACATGATTGAGATAACCTTATTTGTTTTGATAAATTAGCCCTACGCTTTGACAACAACATTCTTGTCATATTTTTTGATGTCAAATTTGTGTTCACTTATCATCCTTTTTCTTTCTTCATGTTCTTTATGATGCATTAGAGTAGGATGGATCAATTCCACTCATTCTCCTACATCACTTCAAGGGTTCATCTTATAATGGGATAAATATAAAATTTTAGAGCTTGGTATAATTCTATAAGATTGCTTGTCCTATAAAAATAGAGGGTGAAATGTGATTCTTTTAATTGACTAATCAATCTTAAAAGATATTATAACTCTAAAGTTTAATGTTATTCACACTAAAAGGCTCTTATATAAATCTCTTAATTAGTTTTAAAAGGAATTATGTAATAATTATAATAAAATAATTGCTTAATATTTAGGTGGTTAAACTATAAAACATATTCTTACATCCATTACCAATCATGTAAGACCAAACTTATTAAATACAACCACCTTTTGTGAAAAGATGGGTGGGTGAACACTTTACAGGTAGATCCACAAGGATCCAAAAGTAGTCCGAAAGAGCCAACTAAACAACTAGCTTATAATAGCCAAGATAAAAAGAAACTTCAAAGGAACAATAGCAAAACTATGACAACACTTTCTCCATCTTAACTTGTACAATAATCACTTATAACCATTGAATAACCAAGTGGCACACAATAGATATGATCAAAATAATGTTAACAATGATTGAAAATGAGATTAAATGTAGGTTGATGGATGCATGTTTCCTTGTAATAAATTTTACAAAATCTAAAATACTATAAAATCCAAGATTGAAATTTTTTGCATTAGATTCTGCTATCGAAGTTTATTAGGCTATTTTTAGGTGTAAAAGGTTTATAAGGTGGGTCAAGGTAACTCTAATGGCTAAGAGACAACTATTTTTCTATTTTCAAAGAGATAAACTAGTCATTACATGATTTACACATTCATACATTATATATATTAACCATCAATGTACTATACATTGCTCACATAGTGAACTATACCTATTGTGCATTAAATAATAATGAATCATAACAAAATAGGGTTTTCCCAAATAATATGTGCTTATATACTAAATATATTATTTGTACTACATGTTAATAATTAACATATTGTATATAAGCCTCAAGTTAAAGGTTCAAGAAAGTTATGTTTAGATAAAATACCAAAATGCATTATACATTAATAGATAATATACCTTATGCAAGTCTTGGGTTATATATATTTCTTTTAAAACACTATTTATTCATTGCATATTATCCATATTTGAACTAAATGAACTGTGTTAATATTATCATTCTATATGTTGAGAATGGGTTTTCTAAATTTCTTTCAAAAGAACACCCTACTTAAGTAATATACTGAGTCACCTGAACTATGAATATTGTATGCTAGTTATACCTTACAATAAAAAAAGTCACTAACTTGAGTAATATTAATAGTTTAAAATGGAATGTACAATATGTTGATAGATAATGCACCATATGTTAAGTGTATTTTATCATGTTTTGAAAGACATGTTTTTATGGAGTTTTTTACTTGGCTAAATATTGAATGGTGAGGATATATTTACAAAGCTAGTAGGTATTAATGAAACAAAAGATTGATAAGAAGTTGAAATTTAATTTGTAAGGTGATGTATGAATGATGTTAAGTGTCACATATATATTAGCATAGGTTTTGACATTATAACTCACTTAAGTAAAAATAAAATATTCTCTAAAAAGTTTCCAACCATCTAGATGAAGATTTATCCATGGCTTAAATCAATTATGGAATGCTCTTTTCTTAACAATCTTCTATAGTGAAGTACAATGTCAAAATATATCATTTAATCATCATCTTTTAACATTCTTAAGATAATAAACTGAGTAAAAACTTTGTAAACTTTAATATATGATTTATTATCATCAAATTCTCACATAAGAACATGATGTTAATAATCACGCTTTTTTGATAATGACAAAACCACTACTATAAGTGTATACTAATATTTGATAGACTAAGTAATTGATCAGACAATATATAAAATAAATGATCAAGAAGATGTATATATCAATTACACCCCCTAAATCTAAGCTCTTCTTTAATGGTAGTATATATATAATACTTATTTCCATTATGGTAACATAGACATAATAACTTGTTTCTCCTCTTTTTGTTATCACTTAAAAGATAGCTAATTCAAAAGGGTTGATAACACATAATGACAACCTAATTAATAATGTTTATAATAATAAAGGTTTAGCAAAGAAATTAACCAATTATGAATTTGAGGGAACAAAAATCAAGAAAATAGCCTTAAGGTTCACATGTTCCTAAATCACTTAATTATGACTTCCTCTAAGGCTTTACCTGAGGTCTTTCTCTAAGGCTTAGACATAGCATGCTTAAGGGCACATCAAGTACCAAAATTCTTTGTTTATCCTTGGGACTTCTAAGATTTTTCTTAATGTACACCAAGATCTAAAGCCTAAGATAAGACTAGACCTACCTTACTTAGGTCTACCAAAACTTTTAACATAATACTAACCAATTTTCCTTAATTTTTACGTAAGTCTTACATTACTTCTAATTGATCACTCATGAATCTCCCTTCAAGTTAACTACTTTAGAATCCTATCTCAAGGTTAAAACTTTGGTTAAAATCTAACTAATCCACCACCTTAGTTAAACCCTTTCAACTCTTTCAAGCTTAGCCAAGTCTTAAACCAAATTAGCTTTCTTCCAAAGCCTAAGACTGAGCCATTCTTAGTTCTTCAACTATAAATCACAGGCTACAACTCATCTTAAAAACCAACTACATCAACCCAATGTCTAAACTAGGCATCCTATGGCTTAGCCAAACCATGTATTAAGCTACCTAAGCGAAATCAAGGTAAGGGAGTTCTTGGTTGCAAGGAGTCCTTAAGGTTTTGGTTAAGTTCCAAGTTTTTATCCTATAATTTATGACCTAGTCTAGATTAAACTGCATAAAACATTTTGGTTTTTAACTTCTTTATCATGTTTTCAAGTTCATACACATGACCGCTTATCATGCCATGATTTCAAAATTTAAATTCAACATTCTCATGTCCAAGTCAAAATTGTCACAAGATGGGATAAAAAGTTTTAAAGAAAATCTTGGGATTTCTTCTAGAAAGTATCTTTGCACATCAAGATTTCTTTACATAATTGAAAATAAATAAGCATATCACTATGAAGTTTTAGTTATTGGATTATTTCGAGAAGATATAACAAAATAAGTCTTCCTTTTAATAACATGGATTCCAATCATAATTATCATGCAAAACATCATGGCCAAAGAATCACTTGCACAATTTAGAGTAAAACATATACAATAAGAAGCTTATGCTAATTAATACATCCAACTTTTCATGTTCTAACAAAAAGTTTTTAAATTCTAATATCTCAAAGCTGTTATGTTAATATCCTTAAATCCCTAATATGAACATCTCAAGTAAGAGAGAAAATTGCTTCCATTGAACCTTCAAGAAGAGATCTATCAAAAAATAACTAAAATATGCACATGTAAACCACCAACAAGTTATGATTAAGGCATTTTCTTCTTCTTATTAGAGATTTCATGAGAAGGAAGTTTATTAACAAGAAACAAGATAAAGCACATTCCTTGTCATCCAACTCCTATCTGGGTAACCAAAGGTGAGAGGACAAACAAATCATCCCTCTAATGGCTAAATGAAAAATCAATCATATTAGCTATTACTTATATAACTAAATTAATTATATTTTTTAATTCAAGAGATTATACAAGTATGTTGTAACATTAAGTGTATCATCCAATTTAATAGATTTGATTAAATAGTTCATTACTATCCACATAATAAAACATCATACACATATGTATAATTCAAAATATCTCAGATCAATTTTTGAGATCTCAAGGTTTTTCTATATGATATATGATCGTATATTGTAATAAGTCTTATGACTAGCTTACACTAATCATGATAGATTGTATTCATATGATTAGTGAATCAAATTTATATATACAAATTTACCCAACATATGTCTATATCCTAAAATAAGCTTCTCAAGTGAAATAGTATCATACTAATAAAAAAGTAGAATTATACTAGTATTATGAAAATTAGCTTACTTATAGCTTTAAGTCCTTAACTCTTATAACTTTGATAATGTTGATCATGTCATGCTCATGCAAAACTTATATATCTAATATTCAATAATGCATATGTATATATAGGTATACATGTATGAATGTAGGTCTTAAATCTAGAACAATAAGACTAGAAAGATAGTTTAAAAACATTCAAAAATTCTCACTCAAATCTCATTGATTCATGGTGCCTCAAGAATATTGTTATAAGTTTAACATTCTAATATCAATAATGGAAGGACTCGACAAGTTTGTGTTTAAAAAAATTAGTGAGCTTTAGAAGTGCTTTTCTAATCAATTCTACTTCTTACAAAATTAGCATCAAAGTAAGTATTTAAATCAAACCATTGCTCACTCTTAGGATATAATTAACCTAAGGCATGTGTCCTAATAAGAAACTTAAATATATGTTTTACATATTACAATTGAGATGGAAGATACAATAAAGAACCTAAAATTCTTCTAAATAACTTCACATCAATAGATGTTTCATTTTAATCATTAACCAACAATGTAATTATTGACATAGGGATTTTCTTGGCTTTTAAGTTCTCAAAACCAAACTTCTTTAACAATTATAGAGTATAGTTAGTTTGGGAAATAAAAAAATTAAATTTTCATTTGCTTAACTTTTAATCTAAGAATGACGTTTGCCCATCCAATTCATCTTAAACTCATTGTTTATTACATTTATAAAAGTTTCACAAATCTTATCATTGGTTGAACCAAAAATAATATCACTAATGCAAATTTGATAAACTAATTAGTCTTCTTCTATATTTCTAACAAAAGAATAGTGTCAACTCTATCTCTAATAAAACCATTTGAAAGAAGAGAACTACACAATATATCATAATAGGTCCTTGGGGCTTGTCTCGAATAATATAAAATTTCTTTCAATTTATAAACATGATCTAGCTTATCATGAATCCTAGTAAACTTCTTAATAGATATACTTTTTAGATGGGTACTCTTTTCTTTCATTTGATATAATTTAAAGCCTTTAAAACAAGCAGGATAAAAGAATCTTAATAACTTTGAATCTCGTTATTAGCACAAATGTTTTATCAACTCTTATTCCTCTTATTTGATTATGTACTTTGTCTACCAACTTAGCCTTATTTCTAATAATAGTTCATTTTTTTAACTTGCTTGTTCATAAAAATTCATACTAAATTTCATTCTTGTAAATTGACTTAGATCATCATTTATAGCTAATAACCAAAACTCATCATGCAATTCTTCTTTAATAGATTTTGGTTCATAGTAGGATACAAACGATGAATGGTTTAGGTTCACTCTTGGTCTTGCTCCTTTCTTCTAGTTTTCTAGTATTTGGTCCTTAGGACGGCCTTTATTGACCTTCACTCTCTAGGAATTTGATTTACTATGATTCTTATGCTTCATCTTTATTTTGTTTATATGTAATATTATATTTAATACTCAATTTTTCAAACTCCTTAATACCTTCTTACATGGTTACCAACTTATTTCAATGAGAGAAGATTCAACAAAAGTTAGATGAATGAACTATTTTACTTTGATGGTATTCTTATTAAATATCTTATATGACTTATCATTTAATAAATATACTAAAAGGATACCTTTATCTACTTTTGTTTTAATGATATCATACCATTATGTTTTTTAGTTTTAACACTTTTTTTAAGTGTTTTTATGACATGCATCTTAAGAGCACATAGATCAATCATGTGAAATGCTTGATTAATTAGCTGAAAGTGCTTAATGGAGGTTTATGAGTGTAAACTATAATTGAAGCTAGGAGAAACACAAACTTGAAGAACACTCATAGAAGATAATGGGTTATATTTATTTGTCATATAATATTAAAACCTAAGAAAATTTCTTAAGGAATTAGGATTCAATGAGAAATGAGTGAGAATATTTAAATAACTTTAAAATAATATATTTCACTCTTATAGACTCTAGCTAAAGACATGTATTTTATTTAGATTATTTACCTATATATTCTATGTTTTAGAAATATTATAGTCATTGTGAGCTACATCATTCATTATTCTTAAACAAAATTAGAATTAAACAAAGAATGAGAATTGAGTAAGGATTGCATTGATTGTACTAATTCTACTTGTACAAGTTCACATTCAAACAATATGACTAATTATCAATGGATCATAATAAATTTAGGGTTATCTTGAATTATACAACTAATCATATATTCATACAAGTATGATATCATTAACATTAAAGTAACCGAGGAATCACTCGAGAGTTGTGAGTTTTGGTTTAGTACTATGAGCTTGTATGTGTACAATACCATTATCATACTAATACACCGATGGGTTACCCAAGATGTGATAATTAAGGTTTAGAAGTATTGAACTTTACATAGTAAGATATCACCTATCTTAATTATATGACATATTCTTCTAGAGGATCACACAAGTGAAGAGATTATGAACTAAATTATAGTGTCATATAAGTATAATATACTTATAATAATAATACGATAAATATACATCAAAATAATAAGTTGAGGACTTAGGTTATGAGTGAGGAAATTTTTGTTGTAACTATACAATATTAATTTCATATATATATATATATGATACCATTTCTCCTAAGAGCCTAGTATTAGGATATAGTCATGTATTAGGTAGATTTGTAATGTAGTAATATAATTAACATATCATACTGATTGATCAATTATATTTAGTATAAACGAGCTTATCATATAAGTCATTATTATGTATGATCTTGCATTGTATAGTATTTTCTTGAGAGTTTAGAAATTAAACTTGAAAAATTTTATTCTATTCATATTATATAATATTATAATTATATCTTAGTGACACATTTGCATTAAAAAAATGAACTAGTCAAACAATTTTTTTGGCTAGATATTACATACAGAGTTGCATCATACTTACATGATCCATTAAATCAAAAAAATATAATTGATTCAAAATGTGAGTAACAACTAGTTTAATTTGTTTTTATTGTAATTATTAGAGGGTGTTTTGGAGTAATTTGAGAGCTTGTTAAGGTCTATATAAAAGCAACCAAACTTAAGAGAAGAGATTAATGCCTAATTGATACATTTATGAAAAGGAGCTCATATTACATTCATTATTTTTATGAGAATAAGAGAGAAAGGATTTGGTTCATGCATTTGTCTCATCTTCACAAGCCTTTCTTCTTGAACTAAGTTGATAATTTGTCTTGTATTTTTATAATATGATTGATAGGTTTCCTTTTTCTTAATTATTCTTGTGGTTTTAAGACTTTTGTATTGAGATTTATATAATTCTCTTTATCTCATTGTTTGGACCATCCATTCAATCTTTTATTTGAAGGCTTTTGTCAAGTAAGTGTTTGTGTAAGCTTTTATTAAGTTAATCATGTAGGCTTTTATTAAGCAATCATTGTAGGTTTTATTAAATTATTGTGTTAGGATTTTGTCAATCCAATGTTATAGGCTTTTGTTAAGTCAATATTTAGGTCTTTACTAAATTTATATTGTAAGCTTTTATTAAGCCATGTTTTAGTGGATTGTCTAACTTTTTGGTTGGGGGTAGATTATTATGTTGACTTATAGTCATAGTGTTTTTTTATGATAATAGACCCTAAGTGATTCTAATGAACTTGGTTGAGTGAACATTTAGATAGCTAATGTTCATTTTTGTAGAATTAAAGAAGAAAATGAATGAATGCCAAATCTCATGAAGATAATCTTGGTTAGAGTGATAAACTATCAAGTGATCCATTTTGAGTTTAATTTTAGGTGTGACACTTTTATTTTAATTAGAATATTAAGCTTAATTAAATTCATTCTTTTAAGACATAAAATTAAATTTTAGTTAAATTAGTCATTTAAAAAAATAAGATTTTTAAAATCTTAATCTATCTTATTTTGTCCATCTTAAGAATCATTTTATCTTTGATCATATCTTTGAAAATCTTTTTTCAATAACTTATTATAAAAGATATATTATGATAATGTAATTAATTAAAAAAAATAATATTATTATTAATAATAATTAAAAAAATATAGTTCTACTTAACATAAGACTAAACTCTAAATGTCTAATTAAAGAACTACTTTTGAACCCATTTACTATAGTAGTAAAACTAGGGCATCACTCTCTAACTTGTATTGAAATAGTTTCAAGTCATGGCATCACTCCCAAACTTGTTAAGGGCATACTGGCAAGCAAGGGCAATGACCTTCCAAGTGAGCTAGGGGATAGGCAACCCCTATGTTTAGGTTGGCTCAAAAGTGAAGGCAAAGCCTTATAATGAAATAACTTGAACCAAAATATGCAATGTGTTACTAAAGAGCATTATGTTTTCATCTAGTTGTGCTATCTGATTATGCACTTTGCACATTCATCATCTCATTCTCCTATTATAAAATGATAATTTAATAAGAAATCTGATTATGCAGTTTTTAAATTGAATAGTATAAATCATAATATTAATGTAGTTCTAAATTTAGTCATCTAGTCACATCAAGATTTAATAGGCCACATTAAATCCTTCTTGTTAATAGTGTCAATTGAATTCTAGTCGTCTGATTATGTAATTTTTACAATAGAATGATCAAGAGCTTTTAAGTTTTTTAGTACAACCAAATTCAAATCAAACTGTTAGATCATGAAATTTTTATGATCTAATGATCTTGAGGCAATGGGCTGACTATTATTTTGTATAAAGGTATTTGTAAATAATCATTTTAAATTCGAAATAATAGGTTGGAAATAAAGTTTTGTTATTAAATTAATAACTAAGTTATTAATTAAAACTTATTTTGACTTAGTTTTAACTAAATAAGTAATAACAACTAATTGGTATATTTTGTCATTACTTTTAGTTGTTGGAAAATATTTATACATATGATAATGTTTTAACATAATTGACTGATTAAAATTTGATAAAATTTGAAAAAAAAATTGTAAGTCAAAACATTCAAGTCATAGTAGTCGGTACTCATCATTGCTTTTATTTACTACATCCTTCATTCATCTAGCTTTAAATTGTTTTTCTTCTTTAATTAGCTAAGTTTTCATTTCTTAATAGATTCAAGTAAAATCATAACACACTCTTGCCTTGTTAAACATTTCATCAAACATAAGATTGTTGTTTGTATCAAGTATGATTTTGTGCCATTAATTTCTTTTCTTTTAGTATTAATTTTATTTTGTTATAAGGATGTTGTAATCTATTTCTTTTCTATTATTATTGTGACAATTTAGCTTACCCATTTTTTGGTAAAAGATTAATATTGATTAGTTTTATTTTTTTCTAGGTTTTTACTAGGGGTATACATAGACTTAAATTTAAACTAGATAACCTAAAAATCATTGATATGCTTTGTAATTATTTGTTGATTTTATTATATTATAATTTCTTTAAAAATATGAAAAGAAAATTAATACATTTTAAAATAAAATTAAAATTTATATAAAATAACTTATAAAGATTTCTTTGGGCTTAATAGAATAATTATTTTAAGATAGTTTTTTAAAATATGTTTTTAAGAAATCAAAGTTTTTATTCATAATAATTTTCCCCTCATTTACTAAATTACTTCTCAAAATATAAACCTGAGTTTGGATCAAAATATTTAAAATTATTATGTACTTTAACTTGTATTGTCATATAATAAGTTTGCATAACCTATCAATATTTTTTTCAAATAAGTGTTATAAGAGCCTATAAGATTGCAATGAAAAAGTTTTCTATTGTTGTTTGTTATTTGAATTTAAGTTAGCTTGAGTTTTTAATTTGCACAATTCATCCCCTCTCTTATGGATATCATACTCCTATATTTCTAATACATCTTTAATATTCTTAAAGTAGCTAAATAACTTTTATTATTTTATTTAAAGATTTATAAAACCAAGATAGCTTATGTGTTCTTTTTTAATTTATTATATTTCTATGAGAGCTCTTCATATTTTAACATATAAGTATAAGCTATTCTTCAAGTTCATCTTGTTCAGGAGGACGTACCTCATTATTAGAAGAATTTCTCTCAATATCATCTTCTTAGTCCATAAGACACAACTTAAATATTCATTCTTCTCATCATCACTTGAGGAGGACTCCTTTGAGTTGCTCTAAGTTACCTTCATTTCTCTCTTATTATGGTTGCTCTTGTATTTTTTTAATACTTTTAAAATATTGAGGAATTTGGACAAATATGTCTTCGTTGTCTACATTTGTGGAAAAGCATTTCTTCTTTAGCTTTGAGAATATGCCTTGGGCTCCACCATTTTGTAGATCCTTTCCTTAACCTTAAGTAAATGAGAAAAACCTTTAGTGATCAGAGCTACCTCATTATCTCTTAAAGAGTCAAATTCCTATGATGGCTCTATCCTCAATGTAATGCCTTTTTTCTTTTCTATAATACTCTCTTCTTCTTTGTGTCATGACATCTCAATTTCATTGGTCATCAAATCTCTAAATTTCACCTTCTTTTATTCTTTTATTCTTTTATTCTTATTCTTTTGGAGCTCTAAATTTCACCTTCTTTTTTACATAGTCTATATACACATGATGATGATACCATTATTAACACTTAATACAACATCAAATTTTACTAAAGTAATACACTTGATGATGATACCATTATTAACTCCTAATACAACATCAAATTTTACTAAAGCAATAAAAACTAATTAACTTGAAAATTCTTTTCTTTAACTTCAACTTCACCTTGAATTCACTTATCCATTCACTCCTATGAAGTAGTTTTATTAACATTGAATTTTGAATTATTTTAATTCAATGGATAATGCTCCAAGAAAATATTATGGATATAAAGGAATAAAAGAGTAATAATTGAAAATTTTGGAAAAATAAAGTACTAGAAATTACATTAATAAAATAAGGGACTCTTCAACAAAATGGAATATATTATGAGCTACATGCCTCTTCTTATACTAGAGGCACCACCTTTCCCTTTATTAGCACCATAGATAAGACTTTTGGGTGCAAATGCAACCTCTAATCTAGTTCCTGCTTAAAGACAATCTCAAGCTAGATGGCTTAGCTTGTAACAAGTGAGACATCTTCTCGATTCCTTATGTCTAGTCTAATAGGGGCCTTTATGAAATATTCCAATTCCTTTCCATCAAGGTGAGTTTCTACTAGGTCTTGCATTTGATTTGGTACTACCATCAACAAATTTTTCATAGTTGAAACAAAACATGTCAAAAGACTTTTCTTGGAGGAAGTGCTCTTGAATTCCCAAGTTTTCTTTTTCTTCCTTTCATTCTCTTTTGGTGCCTCTAAACCCATTAAATCTTGATAAATCATTATTACATTCATAGCTAGATTAACATAATCCATCATTCAAAGAAACATCATTGCAAACATAATAAAAGTTTGCAATCTACAACAAAAAGATTAAACATCATTGCTCCAATAGATTGACCAAATTAGGTGCATATGTAGCCAAGGATAAGAATGTATGCTCATAGTCTATTATGAATATGTCCTTCTAAGTCATAGAAGCTAATGCTTATCTCTTATTTCTCTGATAGATAGAAGAACATACCCTTCTTGAAAGTCCTCAACAAATTCTTTTTAGGAAAGTTTTCAAGCAGGTTGCTATCTAAACTAAATTTTGTGATATGATTCCCACCATATATGTATAACCATATCTTAAACAAGAAGAGCAAAGGACACCTGCCTATCTTTTGGCCAAGCCATACAATGAAAAATTTTGTTTGTTTATTTGAACCAATTCTCTATCACTAGAGAATCAAACCCTCTTTTAAAGTGGAGAGGATGCATTATGTGGAACTTGTTTATGACCCTGTCCATTTGAAAACTTTCTTTTAAGCTACCAATATATTACAAGTAAGATTAGGGTAACTAAATAAGAATATTCTTATGTTCAAGTTCTTGAAATAGCTCTCTTTCTCTAGCAATATTTTTGGATTTAGCTTCTTCTGAGTCTTAATCTTTTCTCCTTTCCTATTCCAATTAGTTGCACATATACAAATATTCAACAATTTTGAAAAGAATAAATATAGTATAAGTAATTATGCAATGTGCATACTATGTTTATGTCCTCACTCACTAAGCCCCCTATTCAAACAACTCTAGTATCTAACATCAATCTATCACATAAAATCATAGAAAATATTAGGAAAAACAAAAAAAATCAAGAAAATAGTCTAATCATCCAAATAAGTGTGAAGATAAAATATAACTCAAAAGTTTTCCAAAACCAAAATAAATCCCACCATGGCATAAGTATATAGATATAAAGAAAACATATCCAATACTAACCTTGAATTATATTAGGTATGTTAAGAAAAAAACCAATTCAACTCCCACAAAATTCTCCCTCTATAATTATATCAATTGCCACTACATTTCTTAATTTTGTGTACATATTTGGCTTAGCCTATGATGTAAGTATGAGATAAAGTTCACAAGCATAGGTAAACTAACAGGCATAGGGAACAAGTCATTATGAAAATATAATTAATAGAATAACCCATAATAACAATGGTAAAAAAGCAAATTCATTGCATCTATAAAGCACTCAAGTAAAGTCATGTTACTGATGTCATTAATGTATGGTACATATTATGCTCATTCTATCACATATGTATATATGAACAAATTATACATTTCATAATATAACATTTCTCTTATTATTCTTTAATCAATTTTTGTATTCTCATATTTCTCAAAATACAAGGGCCTTGATTTTCATAAATGACCATTATTCTAAACTCCATAGGATCTCATCACATCTCATGTCTCGCTTGAAAGAAATTTGGTAGCCTATAAGATGGTTGTTCATTGTGATTTTAAATTTTCTTACAAAATAATACTTAATTTTCTCAAACTTAATGATATGTTAGCAATATTAGATTTGAGTTAAGCTCTAAGCTTAAAATCTTTAAGCAAACTTTTTGTTATTTATATAAAGATTAAAATAATTTAACATAAAAGGTTTGGTCCTTGAAAAACTTTTGTAGCTTTTAAAACACTTTATTATTAATAAAGAAAATAGAAATATGTAAGGACAATTAATAAAGAATACTAAAATTTTAAGTGATTTGAATACTAATGCTTACCTTACATTCACCCCTAATTTATCTAATTAGGCTTTGACTAATTAATTCATTTTGTCAAATTGGTAGGTGGGTTGCAACCCTTACGACACATTGATCAACCTAATCAATAATAGCTCAACTGAGGTCACAATCATAAGACACAAATGGCTACACACAAGGCAACTGCTTGATTTACACACAACTAAAATTCATGACATATACAATGCTTCAAAGCAATTTTTACAAATACCAATAACTTAATCCTCAAGATAGAGTGACACAATAACTAGATATATTAGACAAGATGTTATTACTAATCAATGACTAAAGAATAATATGAACTCGAACCTAAATGGTATTGCATTATAATGCATAAGCCCCAATTGTAAGGTGAAATGTTTGTCTACCAAAAAAGAATCAATAAAAGATATTACAAAATGTATCTTCATAATTCTATTTTTTTTATTCCTAAGTCACTTCTATTTATATGTCCTAATGAATTAAAATACGTTAAGGTAAGTGCAACAGCTAGATTTACTTTCTCAAATAGATTAAGCAAGTTTGACACAATAGATACAACATACAAGTTTGACCATATTAACACTTATTCTTTAGTTTGGCTTTAAGAGAAAATATTAGTCATATTCATACGAACTTGAGGTCATCTAAGTACAATAGATGTAATTACTCAATTCTTAAAATAAAAACTTGAATTATATAAGGTTAATAACTTGTACAATTGATTTTATATTTCATATTCTTTGGCAAGATTACCATCATACAATGAAAATATCATCCATATATAATTCATGACATCTTCAAACTTAACTGATACTTTAAGCTAAAGTTTAGACCATACAAGTGACATATGACATCGTATCAAATAATAATTAAGCAATAAAAATCAAGGCTTATTTTAAATATGATTTTAACCAAATTGAACACTTGGATTTAATTTAGGAAGATTTATGATAATGTTACACAGATCCTAATACAACTCTAGATGAGCTAATACTCATAAACAAAGGATGTAATAATAATGCTTGAGATGAATAAAATAGAATGCAATCTTAATGAGCCACTTAAGCATAAAAGAAAGGTTTGATATTGCTAATCTTAGTAATTTTGTGAATGAAAGCCTCCAAATGGTTTAGCAATGCCTTAAGGAGTAGCCTAGTTGGCTTCAAGATCTAAAGTTGAGCCAAACATACTTTAGTAAAAGTCTTCTCATTCTTTCCATTCTAATGCCTTTGTGTCTTGGTGCTCATTTTCAACTACTTTATTCATTACATAATCTTGCATGCTCACAACCCTTAACAAAATCATTAGTCAATCAAAGATTAGCATCAAACTTAAGGGTATAATATATTTGGTATCTCATCATCTCACATTTATACCTCAACCCATACGAATGTTATAGCTAACCAATAATCTAAATTATAATATCTATGCTCATCTAACCTTACATAAAGTACAAGAAATAGTAATATCATATCATCTTTACTTATCTAGCCTTGTATAAGATTCCATCAATTATGATATAATGTCATCTTTGCTCATTAAAACTTACATGAAGTAATACTAACAAAATCATATCATCTCTGCTCATCCAATGTTACACAAATTGCTAATAATAGTAAAGTTTAACTCATCATCAAGTATTGTATGAAGTATTAGTAATAGTTAAGAAATAGTTCTACTGATAGTCTGCTCATCAAGCACTACACCAAATACTATGGATAGAAAAATTCATCATATGTGGCAATCATGGAAAAATGTCATTGGGAAAACTAGAATTACTTTAAGGTCCAATTAAGCTTACCGTAGCATTTATTTACTTATTGGATGGTATGCTATGGTCGAACATAGTTCATCTGTTCAATGGACCATGTTGTCCACAACCTTCCAATAAAGCCTCTTTGTTTCGTTTTGCTTTTTAAACTGAAATTAGGCATGGGAAGGAAATAATTTCAACCAAATCCGAAAGAACTCAAAGCATGGAAATTAAACACCACCTCAAGCTTTCCAAAACCAAGTTTGAGCTCCACAACAACACTTTTCCCAGCTCAACAACATGTTAAGGCATACTGGAAAGAAACAAGAGCAAAACCCTAAAATAAACGTTGAAGCAAACTAACGTTTCTCATTTTCTTCATGCATGCAGTAATAAAAAACTTTTCCAAAGGATTCCTTTATAGACCCTTGTTGTAGCGCTTTACTTGGTGGCCAAACTCTTCCAGGAATCCTTCTACAATAGCACCAACAAAGCTTTCCTCCACTAAAAATCCTTCGTTGCTTCCTTTCTTCCATTAATAATAATAATAATAATAATAATAATAATAATAAAAGACCAAGAACAAGAGCTGATGCTGAAGCTTCAAGATCTCCATACCTTAGCTATAAACCTTGTTATCTTAAGACAACATTTAATTCTTTTAAGGGAAAAGACCAAAATGCCGGTAAAATTTCATCATTTAAGAAAAAGAAAGTAGCATTTACCTATTTAAAGAAGAATAATTCCTTTAATTCATTTGCTTCGTACAATATGTAACAAAATAAGTTGGTCTTCGAAAATTATAACTTATATATTACTAGATTTTACGTGACAAACTCTTTTAAAAAATATGTTCATTACTAAATTCAAATATATATTAATTGGCATACTACTTAAAATGAGACAAAAATTAATATTATATTTTGATTGATGAAAATTCAAAATACAGATTTATGAATCAAGATACCAGTATTACAATCTTATATTTCTAAGCATATAAAAAATTCTAGATATTATATTCTGGATGGTTGAAAATTGTTGAGTGGAAATGAACACAAAGTAACTCTTTAAACTATAAACTGCAATTCAAACTTAAATATATAAACATTAATTATGGAAATTTAAATTAAAAAACACAACTATTTGATGACTCATCTAAGAACTGAAAACAACTAAGAAACCATAAAAAAAAGTTAAAATATGAATGAAGCTAAACGAGTGGGTGCTTGGTCGAGATGCATGCGAATTAGTGGCTCGTCAAAGACTTGTTCCTTCTGCATGTAGCTCTCTTGATTGCTTATTTGATGCATCAGTTCCTTTGAAACATGATGAACCACTCGGTTCAATTGAAGCATTATAGCTATTGTCCTGTTGGGTTTTAATTTGAGATTTTCTGAAGGGCCTCTACTTGACTTGTTGATGTGTACAATGGGTTTCTTTGTAGGTTCATCATGTCCTACATCAATTTTTGTAAATTTCTTAGAATTTTTTGAATTAAACCTACCAAATAAAAAAAAGGCACTTTGTTTTTTTTTTGTTGACTTATTATGAACGTTTGTGAGCAATCACATGCTACTGATTAATTATGTAAAATTAAAATTCCAATGTTTGGGTCATCCAATTATTCCAAATAAAGATTTTTATGTGTTTTAAGTTATCTAGTTTGTACTTCTCGATTTTGTTTCAAAATAAACAACAAAATAAAATAAATCAAAATATAAAAAAAAAACTTTTTTTAAAAGTGCTTCTCAATGTTAAGGCTGGAGTTTATTTTGCCATTTGACTAAAAAACAATTATCTTGAAAACTAGAAGAAATCACTTATTGGAAAACAAAAATTTGATTTGAGCCCAATGTAATGACTTCATCAAAATCAAAGTTTGTTTTGAATTTTTATGAATATTTTAAAAAATTAAAAAAAAAATATTTTCTCTCTCCTTCCTTCTCTCATATGAACTTGTACCAAATCCCTACTTCACGTGCATCATCTTGGTCACATTAACTTATGTTGGCATCTTCTCCTCATGGCATTGCAACTACAACTTTAACTTGACTACCTCGTTGATGATAATGCCCAATTGACCTTCTCCATGGCGATTAAGGAAGCTGGGTGTTGCAAGTGATCTAAATCTCCGCTTTGCCTATAAATTGGGTTTTATAGATGGTTTTGAGTGAAGAAGAAGAAACCCTAAAGGATGCATCATTTTAGGATCTTTGATATGTTCTTATGCAAAATGAGCAGTTAATTTCTTATGCAACTAATAATTGAAATTGAGACTTGATAAAAAGGAATTTTCCATTTTCTATAGTAAACAATAATAGTCTTTTCTTTAAAAATTTGATGAAATTATCTACAAGGGATTAAGTACAAGATATATATTGATCATGAGAGGCAAAATGTTTTTTTCACTTAGAAAAAATCATATATAAGGTAACATCATTGGTTTTAGTTAATCAAAGTTTATGAGTTGAATAGCATTTATCATCCCAAAAGTGATAATGTTATGCCAGATGCATTAGGTGGGAGAGATAGATTGGATGTATTATCTCTATGGATAAGTGATCAGAAGTTGGTGTTTGAGTAAAATAAATTGCATCTAAGTATGGAAATTGAGAAGGATGTGACTCACTTAACTACATTAAGGGTTTCAATCGATTGGTTCTAAGAAAAAGAGAATTATGCTCCAAATCTTGGACTATTAAAATTAAAAAAATATTTTTTATGTAGGTTGGGCTTTTTATCTCACGTTGAACCATGAAGGAACTCCAAAATTTAAAAGAAGACTAAGTGCTCTTAATACTAAGGAGTCAGACAAGTTTGTTAAAAGAAGCATATTTGATTAAGTTCTCAATGCATCTAAGGAAGACTAAGGTGTACCAAGAATAAAAATATATTTTTGGGTGGATGTGATTGAAAATGAATGTATCTAAGTTTGTCACGAAGTGTTTAACTTGTTAGCTCATCAAATGTAAGCACCAAAGATTCATTAATTACAATAGCCACTTTCAATTCTTGAGTGATAGTGGAGAGAGGTTACAATAAATTTTATGATTGAATTTCTTAAGATTTCAAAGGTCATGATATAATTTGGATGACTATTGATAGATTAAATAAATTAGCATATTTCTTACATGTAAAAATTATTGATTCAACTAAGAAGTAGTCATAGATCTAATATAACAAGATTGTCAACTACATAAAATAACTAAGGCTATTATTTCTAATAACAATGCCAAAGTCACTTCATATTTTTTAAAAGGTACATCAATCATTTTATACTCCATTGATGTTTAGTTCTAACTTTTTATTCAAATAGTAGTCAAAATGAAAAAACCAATGTGAACTTTGGATGATGTTTTGAGGTTATGTGCAAAATCGTTAGGAGATAACTGAGATAGTCACATACCACTAGTTGATCTTGTATATAATAAGTATTATTTGTCTAATACTAAATGTTCCCATATGAGTCTTTATATAAAAGAAAATGTGAATCACTTTTATATTGGTATAAGAGTATTTTTAGATCCCAACATGTCAATGATGCTATTAAGAATGTCCAATTGTACAAAATCATTAAAAGAAATATTTTGATATTAAATATATTTTCTTAAAGGGGTGACCATATGAATTTGAAGGTAAGCATAATAATAAATTTTGTTATATTTTGTTAAAATAAGAAATTGAAACAAAAGTATATTTGTTTTTTTAAGATTATAAAAGGAGTTGAAAATATTTTTTGTAGTTACGTACATCCATAATATGGAAATTCATTATATGTTTCATGTTTTATCTCTAAGAAAATATGTTTCAAGTCATTTTTGTATAATCTAATATAATAAAACATTAATGAAAGTATAACCAAGTATTAATGATGAGATGTGTGTGGCTTGCCCAATGTTAATATGTGGCCACCTAATTTTATTTGAGTATTTTTGTTTAAATATTTTTCTCTATTAAGGAAAGCCTATTTATATTTTTAAAATTCTTTTAGCATTGATTTTTATCAAAATCATTTTTCCAAATAATGTTTTGCATGTTATCAAACCATATTTTCATTACTCTCACAATAGAATATAAAATAAGCTAATATTCTTTTAAAATTTTAAAGAAAATCATAATTAATTTGAAATAAAATAAAAACCTAACTTTAGTATCATTGTTTTGTAACTATACATATAAAATAACATAAACCTTTGTTTTGCTGGTGGAACGCTAATTTAAAACACCAATATTGAAATACTTTTACATTATTTTAATGAAGCAAATCCATAAGAAATAAATATGCTAAGTAATATTCTCCATTCACTATTCCTTTAGAGTCATATAAAGTGCATCTATATTATATGTAATTGTTAAGCTAAAAGAAAGGCTATGCCAATCCACACATTATTAACAAGCATTATATAATCCTTATACAAAACATTACACTTTCAAGGTGCTAGTCCATAATATATTTATGTAAAATAATAAAAAATGTACATTGTAGATTTATAAAAAAATATATATATGAAATAAGAACATAATGAAATAATTTATTGAAACTATTGTTTTGTATTCCCCAAATTTATTTCTCATTGGTCTCTTGATATTTTCAATTTATATTTTTCATTAGTCCCTTGACCTTTTCCAATTTTTAGAAAATATGTTCTTATTTAATCTTGAGCTATCATTACCAGTAATTAGACAGAATAAGATAGTTCACTAATCCATAAGTACATATTTTAGAATTCTATCTTTTCTAAGACTACTCATGAGTATACCAAGCTAGTTCTCTGACCTCCAAATGCATCTTTTATGAGTTATATATCTAGTTTAAAACTACATTATATGAGCATACTGAACTTGTAATAACACAGATAAGCCTATTTTTTAACCTCTAATGCATGTTTAAAGTTCTACTTGGTTTAAAACAATACTTTGAGTATACAAAATGATACTCATGGGGTTCTTATACCTTTTTCTCTTAGATGATTTAATGAGCCCTTTTAAGAATGACACATAGATTATCTTATTTTACTTATTCAAAATATTTTTTCTTTTTAAAATCCACTTTATATTTTTTTTCCAAAACTATCCTAATGTCCATGTGAAAGTTAGATGTATAAATTTATAAGACTAAAGCAACAAATATAAACCATTTCCAAAAGAAATCATGTGATAAAATGACATGATGATCCTCAAAACAATAGTTTATAATGCACATAAAAGGTAACTTATATCATATAAACATCAACCAAAGAACCAAGATGTTTCACAATCAATCCATTCATTCAGAAAGGTCAATTTTACATAAAATAAGCCAAAAAATGCATATTTTGCCTCAATGTTTTGTTGTAGTTGTCATGTCCTAAGAATCTTGCTTACGTGCCTCCCTATGGTATTTCCTAAGATAATGTCTTCCACTTTTCTTTCTACCTACCCTTTCCCTCCATTTTTCTCTTAGTCTACTTGCTTTACATGTCATAAAAAGAATCTATTCTTCTCCCTCTTTTTATGAGTATAACGCCTTTTTGACAAATATCATAAATTTTGCTAAATTAAATTAATATTTAATCACTAAAATTGATAACAACTACTAAGATTGCAAACTAATAACTTTTCTTACATCTATGGATATTTAAATTTTTTTGCCTCCTTGTAGACTTTAATCACCTTATGGTCAAGATTCAGATATTTTAAACTTATAAAATATTTATTTAAATAATTTTGACTACTCTTGGGATGTTACAAATCCAACCCACTTTATTAAAGTTTTGTCTCCAAAACTTAGAACATGTAAGAATGCTTTTTTTACATTGCTTTCTCTAGTTTCTATATTACTTTTCTCTAATTGATTTACTTTTATAACTTTGATAATAATAGTTTCCTTATTTCTTAATTTCTCTTACCAAATTCTTAATTTATTTCTTTTTATAGCTTAGTTCTAATTGTACTTCCATGGTGCTTAGATCATAATTTGTTACATGTATAAGATTCACTAATTATTTTCTTAACAAAGAGATATAAAATATGTTATTGTACTCCAACCAAAGTCAATGATAAAGCTACTGTATAGGTAACCTCACCAATTCCCTCAATAATTTGGAAGAAACATACATATTTTTATTTTAATTTTGTACCCTTAACCAAATGTGAGGATTCAATTTATAAGATTCACTTTTATAATGATGTGATCCCTAATTGTTACACTATTTTCTTATGTTTTGAATCAATGTACTTCTTCAATTATGTCTCAAATCTCTTTGATTTTATGTAATTGATTTGTTATGAACAATAGGTTAATAAAAAAAATCTCCTAATTATAATCTTTAATTTACTCTAGTCATCTTCTCTATCTTAGATTCACTTTTTTTGAACAACTATAATGGTGACCTTAACACTTAATCAATACCTTGCTTTTGGATGCATCTTAAAAATAATGTCCTTATAGCTCTAAGACAATTGCTATTACTACTAGGTGCAAGTCACACTAGACAATACAACCATGATCATGTTGTTAACAAGGTCTTTAACGTATAACATTTTTTATATAATAATATATATGTATTCCAAGTATCATGAATCTTTTAACACATTTATTTTTTTACAAAAATACTCTTAAATGGTTTTTCTTTTTATCTTATATCAATAAAAATATTATTTTTTTTTTACTTCTACCTTAATATACTATTATTTCACTTTGTTCTTTCTTCTCAAGTGAATACTATTGTGGGAGTCATTTTCATTTTTCATTCTAGATCATAGTTGTCATCTCCTAAATTTGCCTAGTGACCTTTTATTCACCAAAATCTCCATTGTATTTTCTTTTTTCATTTCAATCATTTAATTAGAGTTGATTAAATAGTCCTTGCCTTACACATTTGTAATTTTTCCTTATGGAACTCCTTACATGGTTTACTTATTAGACTTTTGTGATGACCTCAAGCATAAGCAATGCACATTATTTTCACCCGTTTGACAAGAATGTACCAATTTGGTTGGAAGGAAACTTCTCAACAAACAATATGCTTTGGTAACCTTTCAACCATTCTAATGATATAAATAATTAAGATGACTAATAAACATTAAATTATGTATCTAACAAAACTTATGTATAAAGCTTCTTAGAAAGTCAAACCCTTCTTGTTTAAACCTTTATTTTTCCTATTGTTTTAAATTCTTAAATAATCCTTATCATAATAACCCATTTCACTACATGCAAAAAATCATATTAGTTTTTTTGTTCATTTCTCTAGCATTTTCTTGAATTATGTTTGCCAAATGTCTTGCATTGTTTCTTTTCTCTTGACCTAGATTTAAAAGGTTGAGTCCTTGACTCAACTATTATAATCTTCTTACACTTTTACCTATCTTATGGTTAGAATGTTTTGTTACTTTTTTTCCATTATTTTCTTAGCTTCCATAGCAACTTGATCTTGTTCACTACACCATTTAAGTTCCATTAACTCCCTAGATGTAATGAATTGCATTATTTTCTTGATGGAGTCTTGTTTATATATATATATAAGTTTGGCTTCTCATTTAATTGTTAAGACACCTATGATTTTCATAAAATTGGTACTCTTAGATTTCTATTAAAATATATTTTAATATTTGAAAGTCATAAATTTTGCTAAGTTAAATTAATCAATAAAATTGATAATAATTATTAAAAATATAAATTAATAAATTTTAATACCTAGGAGGATGTTTAAAATTTTTTCTTCTTCTTATGGGATTTAATTCATTCTATTCTCATTATATTTTTATCAAATATTACACCATATATTTTAAATTCTTAAAAAATTATGGTGAGATGAATGGCAAGGCAAAACCATTAGCTTGGGCACCATAAATTATGTTCGATAATGAAGTAGGGCAAACCCCTAAGATTGGTTACCATTAAAGGTGTTGTTTTATTCAATAGAAATTACTCCCATGCATTCATTTTGCATAAAACATAAAAATATTGTATAAATTGGTTTGTGAAGCTTTGTTGAAATCAACGTTTCTATTGTAATCAAGTCTAAAACTAAATAGGATAGTTGGGCAATAAAAGTTTTGGCCCCCATAGATCATATGAAAACATAAAATAAATAACATGCACATTCTTATGGCACAACATTTTTATTGCAAGTACCTAGTTCCTATTAATTCAAATAAAACATGATTTTATGATGTTTTACACATATTTAGCTCCTTTTATATTATCTTAACATGAATCATTATAGTTATATCAAGTAAAAGATGAGCTTCCAATTTGACACTATTATTATTGACATAGTTATCTTATGATTTTATGATAATCACAAAGATTATAAGTGAAAAGTAGGAAAGAATCAAAGTATGAAAGTGAAAATGTATCATTTTAGTTATAAATTTTTCATGTTGTTAATAAAATAAATTTTTATTATATATCTATTTTTTTAATCTATGTTTCATAGCAATAAGTAATTAAGAATAAATAACGTGCCATTATGAAAGAAGTTATATAAGAATCTAGGTTGTTACATGGAGAGATGTCATATAACTATCAGTCAGAAAACATAAATCACTTAACTAACACACTTAGAAAAGATTTTGCATGTGATATGTGTATTTTTTTTTTATCATCAACTTATCTTAAATATGTTATTGAATTGTTTTTACACTAAAAGTTTTACTATGTAGTAACATATTTTTTGAGATTCATCTATTATGTTAATAATTGGTTTATTTCCCATTTATTATTATTTTTATAAGTTCATTAGACCTTAATATGGGAACGTGCTAAAGCTAGATGCTATTACCAATAGAAACATATATATATATATATATATATATATACATACATACATACATACATACATACATACATACATACATACATACATATATATATAAGATAACTACATCCTTTAGTTATATACTTTATGTAAATGGTTATTATTTTATAATTAAAATAAAATACCAAAAAAAAAATTTATGAACATATTTTAAATACCTTTTATTAACATGTTTACTTTTATAATATATATGACTATCGATTGGGCATGGTAGTTCTAAATATTTTATTGGAGTTTGACATGTTTTAATGGACAACACTATCCTAATCTTTTGAATTGCTTCTTTAAATCCAAGATCAACCCTAAATTGATCGAAAGTCCTATGAGCCACAAATATATTATACATAACCTTGATTTGTTTCTTAAATCTTTTTGAAATAGTTGTTGCCAATTCTAAAAACTTTTGTAATTAGGGTTATGAAGGAGCTTCTTCTTGTCCATCATCTAAATGTGAGTAGAGGTGCCTCAATAATTGATTATTTTCTTCATATCTACCCAAGAGACTATCCTTAGTCACTATATTTTTAAGAGTTAACTTTGGAGTTTTTGAATCCTTACTTGATAGTAAGGATGATCTCCAACTAACCATAGTAACTTCTTTGCAATCAAAGTAAAACTTTGTCCAAAATGTCATCAATGATTTTAAGGTCAAGCTTCTCTTATTAGTCATGCCACATGTACATTAAGTTGTCATTTTACTAATACAAATTTGATTGGCACATGGTTGTAGCTTAAAATCTCTATACTTATTTGCAAAATGCTTCATGTTTTGTCATTAGTGTGGCTTGAAGATCACCACTAAGTCTTTTTCTTATGAGCAAGTAGATGCTCTTACCACTCGGTGCAATTGTAACAAGGAAAAGAATTAGAATGCACAAACATGACTTGTTAAGAGACTAAACAATTTATACAAAAGATAAAGGGATTGTTGCATGAATTTGGGCAATAATACAAAACTCTCCAACAACTGTTTTGGATTATCTAATGGATGATGATTAGCATTACATGGACAACAATGTCCTTAGCACCATTATAAGCCAAAGTGGTGACTGTTCATCAAGAATGTGAGGCATCATTGCCTGTTAAATGGACTACAATTCCCCAATATGTTCCTTTCTTCTAAGTTAATTTTCAGTTTATATGATCAAATAAATTAGTTTGGTTTTCTTATTTAGTTTAAAGTTCAAATATACCATAGCAACCCTTTGGGATTTCATCTCAAATCTAATCACAAAAAGTGCTGTTTGATAGGGCTTGTTAGCTTAGGGAAAAAAGTTTTTGAAATTAAATTTATAAAAATAAATGTCATTGAAATAAGAAAATTTATTTAAATAAAAATAAAATTTTGTTAAAAAAAATTCGTTAAAAACTAAAAATATTACAACAAAATCTAGATGTGATGT
Source organism: Vanilla planifolia (assembly GCA_023846275.1). Lineage (NCBI taxonomy): Eukaryota > Viridiplantae > Streptophyta > Magnoliopsida > Asparagales > Orchidaceae > Vanilla > Vanilla planifolia. Next base: position 11,021,876 of record CM043868.1, read on the forward strand.
CCAAGGAGGACCAGGGGGTCGTTTAGACGATCAAAACAGAATCCTGTCAGTATTTATGCATCTGCTTACATCACGAGACGTCGGTGGTGTTGGGCTGCGCGGTTCTCGCGCTCTGGTCGTGGCCCAACGAGAAGAACGACCGGCGAAATCTCCCGTCGCCGCTGCTCTGCGCATCCTAATGTAAAAGTTACTCCATTGGAATTCCCCGCCGGAGAATCTCCTGAATTGCGAGTTAAAGGTGGCGGTTGCTGGTGGAAGAGCCCATGGACAGCGACCTCCTCATGGGCTCACCGCGAAGACCCCGTTCACATCTCTCGTATCTTCGATGCACTCATCCCCCTTGCTCGTCCCCCTCGGTGGGCTCCTCGGCGCCACGCGATCGATCTTCGTGTCTATGACCACCGCATCCCTGCTTTGGGATCCACAACGTGGAAGATGAGCGTCGATCGAGTTGACGGAAATGTCGGCGCGGCAGATGGGACAGCTGGCGCTGGAATCGAGCCACGGGTCGACGCAATCAATGTGGAAGGCATGGGTGCAGCCAGGGAGGAGGCGAAGCATATCGCCGTTGCGGAAGTCATCTTGGCAGACGGCGCAGTCGGCGGTGGAGACGACGGAGGAGGAGGAGGAGGAGGAGAAGCGGACAGTGGGGATGGCGCGGATGACAGAGGGCTGGAGTCCCGAGGAAGAGGTTCGGGCGGAGGTGGGGGAGGAGGAAGACGGGTGATCTGAGCTGGAGAGGGAGAAGAGGCGGAGGAGGAGATCGGAGGGGCGGCAGTTGAGGCAGCACTTGAGGACGAAAACGGAGTAACTAAGGAGGAATACGGCCGTGGCGGCGATTCCCACAGTGGCGACGATGGCCACGGTCGGCAAGCTCATGGTCAGAAAGAAAGCAGCTTACAGGTTGTGAGGCAGCAACGATGTGCAGATTTCAGACGCAACGATTCTTTATAACACAGCTTGTCAGCGGAAGCTTGGTGCAAATTCTTCTTAGTTACCAGTCAACGGAGACTCATAACAGAATAAAAGATGTTAAACATTAACTTATTGTTGAGAGATAAAACGAATGGTATGGTTTTTATAAAATGTGTTGTTGATTTGTTTTTTCCATTAAAAGTTGGATTTACCTAAAAAAAAAAAAACACGTTCAATCTTAATGGATAACAAGTGAAAATGCTTAGCTTAAAACGTTAGTGTGGTGATCTAGTTGGGTTAGAACTAAAGAATAATGACCACATATGCTATTACCCTAGAGTTATTGGTTCAAGTGTATCATTTGCAAATTTTTGCAAATTTAATGCAAATGATTAAGATATCTTAAACCCCATTCTCACGATTGAGGTGGCACATGGTTCTTGGATGAAACTTACTTGAAGAAAATCAATCTCAACAAGCTAAAGAAGCAAGAAGTGTCCTTGGAAGCCAAAAGAGCAATAGATTTGATAATCTTTTGGCCTTAATGCACTTCAAAAACCTTGATACATCCATACAAATTGTGACAATGTTAACAAAGCCATCAATGGAAACAACATTAACTTTAAAACAATAGTCAACAATAAGTGGTGACGTAAATTTTCTAAATGCAATTTTGAATTTATTTGATGGCTTATCCATAGCATCTTATCATTTTGCATACTGAGAAGCTTATTTATCTAATGTTGGCATAAATCATTTGTGACCCTTAGGGCTTGTCTCAATGACAAGTTTTTGCTAGATTCCCCTTGTCTATGGAAACACGTTTATTAAGGTTGTGGTCATTAAATAAATCATGGTAATCTCAAAAGTTTGTTCTAGCTTGGTAAGCATAGAAAACCTCATGTATACAATTTTTGGAGTAATCATTGACCAAAAGGGAATAAGTGCAAATAAGTATATTATCTAAGATGTTTATTTGCATGGCTTCATAATAGAAAGATTAGATCTACAAGAAATTACAATCATGTGGTTGACCTTGGAAAGAGGGGTCAATAAATGATATGTGTAATCAACTTTAATATCATTAATGCACCACCTCCTTGCAACTAAAATTAGAGCTTAGGAGTTTAAGGTCACATGAGGAGAGCCAAATCATTCTATTAGTAGTTAACATCTATCTCACAATCATTCAATGATTAGATTGGCTCATTTATCATATCAACTATACTAATTAGCTTTAAGTAGTTTATGTTTTCAATGTATTAGGCATCAACATCTATTCTATTCACTATATTAGCCACTTAGAATATTTATATCATAACAATGTATGTGTGGTAACACCTATCAATATGCATTAAGATTTGGTGGACCTAGAGATTTTTTGGGGAATTATTATATACAATAAATTTATTAAAGTCTATAGTGTGATGATATTAGGCAAGTTAAGGTTAGGCAAGTTAAGGTCCCATTAGTCATATAGTCAAATGGGTGCCAAACTCACTTGTATAGTTTACTCCAATTGCCACATAGTCCTAGTTAAGGTAGGGCACAAAGACAATGAGGACATGATAACTTATGCTAGTAGAAAAATAGAATACCTTTACAAAAATAAAATTGATTGGACAACCTTGAAATTCTTGGATTAATGTAGCACATCAATAATGGAACAAGATTGGAAATAGTCTAAAATTATAGAGATATCAAAAACTTTATTAAAGCCAAATATCTGTCCTAAACTTATCATTGAAAAACTTATAAAAGAATTATCTTCTTGAAGTCAATTATGATTATTGTGAGTTATCTTCTTATAGCCTTTCTCTCCTTTTAGCCAAATCTTGAAGATATTAAAGTGAAGATGATTAATAAAGATATGTAATTGATCATTAGGTTTTTTTTAATTATTTGAGGCTAATTACAGAGTTTTGAGAAGCCCTCTAATTGCTCTAATCAACTTTTTTAAAAACCTTGTCTAATTAGTCATTTCATAGAAAATGAACTAATAGAATTGTACAATCCAAGGACAATATCTACGATCTAGTCAATTTGTATTAATAGTGTTATTCGATCTAGGGATATTACAATAAAATCTTCATTAAGTTATAATAATCATATTGTATATTAAATATTAATATATTGTTTGAAATTCTTGTGTTTCCTTATACTTAACAATATATAATAGTATTGCGTGATTTGATTATAATACTATACATTCTAGTCACTTTTACATATTTTCAAAGTTTTGTATTTTGATTATTTTGAACATTCCTTTGTAAGTGCACCTTATCATTTTTATGCTTTAATAAGCCAACCTTTAAAAGAAAAAAATCTTACTTTAATTCTTATCTTAAGCTTCCCTAAATAAATAGACTCCCAAAAATATTATTCTCTATGTTAACTAGAGTTTTCTATTTGGTATAGTTACGTTCTCAAAAAAATCACTGCCATTGAGACCTTTGAGACAAAATTAAGTTTTTCCAATTCAGTTTTGTTATTTTTCTAAAATACTTAATATATATATATATATATATATATATATATATATATATATATATATAACAAATTTGACATCTTAAATATTTAAAAAAATTAAAATTAATTTATGTAATTGAAAGAAAATGACTACTCATTCCATGAGGCCAAGGCATGAAATGATAGTTCTATGATCCCAATTAACTTACTCAAACTCAAAATATTCTATTTAAAAGAAAAATGTGGACTCTAATGTGATTTTGATGAAGTAAGATTATTTCTTCATATAGTAATAGAACATAAAGACTTTTATGAAGAGTTTTATGTAGAAATTGTTTTCTTGAAAACTATTATTTGAAAACGTTTTTTGTATGAAAATGTAGTTTGCGAAAAAATGTTATAATCTAGTTTGCTTATAATAATGTTTGGAAATAAATCCATCATTTTATTTCATTTAAAGTATTTCTCAATTTTAATCTTGCATAAATGAGTCAAATTAGGAAATATTATATGATAAGCATGTAAATATGAAGTAAAAAAAGAATGTTATGATTAAGATATTGCAAAGAACTTGTAATGGAGGGTGTATAATCGCTTTGTTGTGGATTTGTTGTTTTCATCTATTGTGTTATTTTCATTTGATGAAAAACTTTGTTACTTTATCCTCAATCTCTAAAATTTCTTTTTTAAAAGAGTTCACCAATGTAGTTCTCATTTTTCCACTCCATAGAATATAACAAAATTTTCATTCTCACTTTTATCATATGTCATTTCTCCTAAACATTGGTTGGACATAAAGTTCAAGAATTAGAATAACATGAATAATACATATTCCTCTATTTACAACATTTAAATTGTAATTTTAGATGGTGGTTTGGTCATTATCAATTATTGTTGTTTTGTTTCTTAAATATAACCCATAAGCTACTCTTATCTATGTTACAACTTATATATCGAATATAATGAACCTATGTTGCATGTCTGACAAGAATTAATGGCACATTTATACTAAGTGAAGATTAGAAGTTAACATCCACCAAACTATGATGTGGATGCTATTTAGTTCACAATCAAAGTCATAAAATTTGCAACTTAAAGGGCTACATTGTTATCTTGAACAAAATATTTGAACTATATTACATTAATCAATAGTCATTGACAAAGTTGTTGTATAAACTATCCTTAAAACATATGGAGTTTTTCATTATTTTCCTATTTCATCTATTAAATTGTGTATAAAATCTAAATATGTTGATCAAGTAGCCATTATAATGTTACATCAATGGAGATAGCCCTTTGACCATTTGGACTAAATTTGAGTCCAAATTTTTTCATTGATTGCTAACATAATAATATTACATAATCAAATAATGTATAAGTTAGAGAAACATTATGTGTAGTAAGCAATATTTAGTAACTTCACTAATTGTTTAATGGATTTCCAACTTCCTAAGCAAGACATTACTTTCTAAGAAATTGCGTTATCTGACCTTACCTCTTACACATGATTATAACTCTTAAATCGTTGATTAATAAATAAATCTTAATTCATTACAATAATTTTCACATAAATGTTTTTTGGGATACTTGCTAGCTATGAAGACCTTTCTTATTGAAAATGTTATGACATAAAGATTTACTACTCTTCATTTAATATTCATGCAATGTCTAATTTTTTATTAAAATTTTAGTTCATAATTACGAGACATAAGAAAACGTCTAGAGTTTTACTATGATTGATTGAACTAGGGAGGGTCAATGATAAAAAAAAGGAGAAGTTTATTGCTTACAGTCATATGATAGTAGATTATGAACTATAATGAACACAAATCAATAAGAGTATGGAATGGTTGAGTTCTTAAATTGATCAAAACCATTTTGAGTACACAAATCTACTTGGACATTACAAGGCTTAAATGCGAAACTCTTCTGGTCCTTGTTAAAACTTTAGTGTCACAATGATATCAAGACATGATATATTCCCAAACTCTGCAACAAAGATAATTCAAAGATGTTATTATACATTGAATTCTATCAATGGTTAAGCATTTCTTAACGATATTTTTGATTGAAGTTCTATAAGTTGACCTAAGGATTTTCTAAAATGTTGTAAAATTAAATTACCATTTAATTATGAATATTGTAATATATCAAAGAATTTATTGAATAATGCATACAATGATAAATATAAAATAATCACAATTCAAATGAAACAAAAACATTAAACCAAAAGGGTTGTGTGTGCATGCTTACTGATGTACCACCACATCTTTATCATACTAAGACTAGTCAAGCATGTCCATCTTATTATAGTTAGTAGTGCATGATCATGGCTAATTCTAAAGCTACTTATTGCCTTCGATGCAAATCCATGAAAAAGTAGTGAAACATTCCATTGGGTCAAAGATGGCCCCTTTTGGAAATGAGGGAAATAGATTAAAAAGTGAAACTGATGGAGTGTTGCCTTGATCTAACTACAACAAAATGGTGAAGATTCTTAATTATTTATGACACACAACAATGATTCAATAAGTGGTGTCATTATGGGGTCCTTTATGGAGAAGAGTGAAAGAAAATGAAAAAGAAGATCAATAGCTTAAATTTATTAAGCTTTTTGTGATGAAAACTAATGTAACATAAAAAGCATCAAATTTATTGATTAAACAAAAAAAAAACAGTCAAATGTTTTCATATCATCTCATTTGTTTGTGAAAAAATTTGATAATGTAGCATAATTGTGCGGTAATATCACCACCTAATCTATTTATTTTCCATTTATTAAGGTATTAGAAAAACATAGGATTTAATCATATTTTAATGCTAGCAAGTGGTGCTTATAGCATCATGCTAATCCATTTTAGTTATCATTTAAATCCTTTATTAAGTTTCACCATCTTTGTCATAATGTTTTTTTAACTTAAGCCAAGTAATTTGAGAGGAATAAACCCATAATTTTTTATAGTAAATAAACAAAATAAAATTTATTATATTGTTTTAAATGAAATACAAATAAATAACACAAGTCCAAATCTTACTAATGCAATAACACTTAATATAATGCCAAATTCTAACCTTATTATATTATTATGCAAAAGTAAACCAAGCTATGAGATCTAGCACTATCATCTTCACTTAATGCTTCACTTAACCATTAAGCTCAATAGGAAAAATTATATAACCATAATACAAGTCAATACACTTTTGGATCAGGTCACATGTTCGATCTAATAAATAAGGCAAGTCAAATGGGTATCTAACATGTTAAAGTAAATAAGTATCTTATGCCTAAGTGTTATCTTTGAATTTGTTATTCCCTTTTTTCCATATCTTATTCCAAATTTGTCCCTTAACATTTTTTAATCATAATACTCATGTTCTAATTGATCATAAGCTTTCATTACTAGCTTTATTGTTTCTATAATTAGTTGTATCTTTAAAGATCATGTCCTTTTTTGGTGTACAACTTCTAAATATGCTATCTCAAAATATTATATCAATACCCCTTTGGCTACTGTCTTTGTTTCATGAGGATTTTTATAATAATAGCTCACTCTTCTTGGATGATTGTATTATGATCATTTAAGAAAATATTTCCTTAGCAATCCTTATTTTCTCTTTTATTATCATCATGTTTTCCTTTTTTATCTCATTTATTATACCAAATAAATGTAACCACATATAAGAATAAGAGGGCAAAATAATCATTTAGAAATCATAATTATAGGAGTATGAAATAAGCATGATCTATCTAATAGTTTTTACCCATTGTAATAAAGCAAGGAAAACATTTGTAGTATATTTGGTATTAAACAAATACACCCTAAATTGCATAATATGCCTCCAACATTAATGTTAAAGAACTAATTCATTTAAGAGTCTAATTACAACATATAGATGAGAAATTATTTATAGTACAACAAATAGAAAATTGGATGCACCATAAATTACTTAGATTGCTTATGGTAAAAATTTCCAAATTAACCAACTCAGCGAAGTGTTAATTCATACTATATAAAAAAGCACTTTTTTTAGTACATCAAGCATTAAACAATTGTATCATAAATGACAAACACGTCTATCTTAATTTCCAATGTGGTGGACATGTCTGGAAGACTTAACCCTTTCTTTCGTGCCATCTCATAGAATTTGTCCCTAGATTTCTTTTCTTGTGCCAAGGTTCCTTGCCACTTAGTCACCCAATTCATCCCTCTCTCAAACTCCCTATTCTTTTTATTTCCCTCTTGAATGTTGATACACACATGTACATGAAAAATTGCATTGCATGCCTCTCATTATTTTTCTGTTTAGATTAAGAAAATAATACTAAAATAACAAAAATAAAACTTCCCTTCAATGATTTAATTAAAATAAAAATAAAAAATTAACTAAAGCTTTATAATAATAGAATTTTTTATATTTTTCAATCCAAGTAATTTTCAAAAATTCATAGAAAATTTTAAAATAAACAACTTTAGAAGCCCTATATGCTGTACCAATTTTATAATTTTTTAACATTATTTGATAGCTTTGATAATTTTTATTTTATATCAATATTATGATTAAAATAATATTGTTTTCCAATTTAAGTTTTGACCATTGTTTTGTCATCAAATCACATCTAATCATAAAAACTTTATATATTATGGATTCCTAATAATGTTTTATATTTGAAGTCTTTTCTCTCTCCTTTTAAAAGTCATACCCCACTTTAGCAAATAAAACAATTTATGATAGAAGTAAATCACCAAAAATGATAATTAAAAATTAAATAAAATGTTTTACTTTTAAGATTCAAATTTACTTGCTACTACTCGTACAATTGTTGAATAAAATAAGAAATCAAAGGTTTCCATCAACAATTTAACTATGAGTAAAACAATAGTCTAATTAAAAACTTCATAAAAAATTGTATTCCTTGTAATTTTAATCCAAAAAAATTTCAAAAATTTATGAACCAATTTTAAAATATGTTATTCCACAAGTCCTATATTTTATATCAATTTTGTAATTTTTTTAATGTTATTTGATATTTTTATAATTGTTTATTATCAATGTTATACTTATAATAATATTATTTTCTTAATTTAGTTTAGATCTTTTACTTTTTTTTTTTATCAAATCACATCTAATTATTAAAATATTAATATTTTTAGATTTATAATAACTTATTCTTTTATATTTGAAGTATTCTCATTTCAATCAATATACTAATTTTGTGATCAAACTAAATCACAAAAGAGTATAATTAAAAATTAAAATTAGAAATTAAATAAATTTTCTTATCTTTGAAAAAAATGTTACAAATGTTTTTCTTCTTGAAATTCAATTCACTTAGATTACAAATTTGTCAAATTATATATCAAATAAATTAAAATTTTAAAAATAATTATTTAATTAATTTTGATGCATTCAGAAACAATAATTACAGTATATAGAACAAAAAAGAACTTTTACAAAATACATGATAAGAAAATTCTTATATAACGTTTTAAATAGAGAATCTTCATAATATTAAGTGGCTCTTAGTCACCATAAACTTAATTTTTAAATAAAAAAGTTTCATTTTATGAAGGTGAGATGTCTTTATCGTAATCTCGTTATACTAATTCATAACACTCAATTATAAACAAACTCATGCATTATCTAAAATAGGATTATAGCCAAATAACATGGTTTAAACTAAAATATCCTCAAAATAAAAGTTTTTAATACATAGGTAAAAGTTTGCTAGAAACAAAAGTTACGTATAATTTTACATTGACTTTTGTAGAAACTTCTAACCTAGAAAGTCAATTTCTATTGATTTAAACTTCTTCAGCTCGAATTTGGTTGAAATAATTAGTCTCAGCCAAAACTAAAGGTTGATTTTGGCTTTTGACATTTCTTTGTTTTAGATATGTTTCGAAATTATTTGGTATATTTATAAAAAAAAATGAATCAAAATCAGCTTTGTACATTAGTTTAGCTCTCAAAGCTGTACAAGAAAGATATATGGCCTATGAATTTACAAATGACATGGGATTTGTATAAAAAAACTTATTCAATTCTCGTTTAAATATTGTTTTGTTATTTTTAAATTATATTCTACTATTAATCGAATTTTTATTAGAATGAAAATGAGAAGACAATTTTTCATTTCATGTTTTGAAATAATTTTTTATTTAAGAAACAATAAAAAATATGAAAAACTAGAATAAAAATAATTGAATACAAAACCAAAAGCACAATCCAAAATGATCAAAACTATTGAACTGAGACCAAAACCAAAATCCAAACTATACATCTGATGTGGATATTAATGGATAGTTATAACGTAGACAAAAAGATATAAACGTATGCTATTTTCCCAGTAGAATAATTAAAAATTCAAATGATATAATAAAAAAATACTGATGTATTTACTCTTGGGAACTTTTTATATTTACTTTTAAAACAACTTTTCCTCATAATTCGACAAAATGTCAGAGGGAACTTTAATCAGTTTGGGGAACATGCGGATGGTCGCATAGTCCTATCTGTCTTCATCAGAAACAGCATGTCCATCACGTGATGCCATCAGACTATTATATCTCAAATGTACCTACAGATTTGAGTACGTGCATCGTCAGGTTAAGGGTCCTACGACACGTATATTATATATTAAAAATAGATATAAAACGCCAAATTATGCAAAAAAATAGGAATGATATACCACGTGAATAAACTATATATCAAATAATTATATCAATATTAATTATTTGGGGTCGAACAGGCTATCATGGTCAAGAGACAGGATCCTTGGACTGTTATCAAACTCGATGCTAAAATGTTTGATTTATTTTGGGAACTTGAATTCAATGATAAGAATCTATCAAACAAGAGACAACGAAATATAGTTAAATTTCTTAGAAAGCCTCTGATATTTTCATTTTTAAGAATATAATGTCAAAAAAGTTACGGTTCCAAACAATCTACTAAAAAACATTAATTTATTTCTTATTAATATTTTTATCTACATCTTAAAATTTTTTTGTTTTTAATTCTACAAAAAATATTATTTTGTCAAATAAAAATAATATTGACATAAAAAAATAATTTTCTTTAGATTTATTAAAGAGTATGACAAAATTTTTGTAATTTTCAGTTCTAATGTCTCTAACATTGTCATTATAGTTTTTGCAACCTATAACTATTTTTTTTCTTAAAGTGTGCATATTTTATTTTAGAATTATAAGTTTTGACGTGATCAAAGTATATTTTGATATAACAAAAACATTTCACTTGTAAAGTTTAATTGAAAGTTTAAAGTCAAATTTAAATTTCGAAAAAATACATTATAGGAGATGGTCATGTTGATGTAAGAAGTTTACTATTGCTTACATCCATTTGATAATTTATAGCTATTGAATATTAATATAAATTATTATTGTATTGATGACTATCAATTATTATTTTTATAATAAATTCATTAAAGATAAAGATATTACTATTTTTCTCAAAGAGACAAAGATTGAACATAAAAAATTCATTCAGGAAAATATCAAGTTGACAATTTATCTAACGATTTTATTAGTTTGTTGCATGATTACAAGCTAAATATAATGCATATAAAGTTAAATAACATATTATGTAATTTGTATGTAGAAATAATGTTTTTAAGAGATTGATGAATTTTGAGAATAGATCTTATTGATGTAAGAAGTTTACTATTGCTTATATCCATTCAATAATTTAATGGCTATTGAATATTAATGTAAATTATTGTTGTATTGATGGCTATCAATTATTGTTGTTATAATATATTCTTTAAAGAGAAATGTATTGTTGTTTGGTTAAAGTGACAAAGATTGATCACGAAAAATTCATTGAAGGAAAAAATTATGTTGATAGTTTGCCAAAATACCTATAATCGGTTGTAAAATTACAAGCAATATATAATACATATAAAGTTATATAAAATACTTCACACATGAATCTGTCTTCTTTTCCAATAGATTGTATTATGTAATTAAAGAAGTGCATCATATATTTACTATAGTCTACCTAAAACACTTTAGGATTGGGGATGATATTATCATATTAACGTTAAGAAGGGAAAGTCTTCAACTAAAAAGGGAAAAAGGAAAAAAAAGAAACAAAATCTATAGCAATAAAAAGCAAGTTGAAGTTCACTTTAATGAAAATAAAGAGAGAAAGTAAAGCTCTCCCACTTTAGGCCTCAACACTAGATTAAGGCAACATCATATTCCGCATCATATATTTACTGTAGTCTACCTAAAACACTTTAGGATTGGGATGGTATTATCATATTAATGTTAAGAAGGGAAAGTCTTCTACTAAAAAGGGAAAATAGAAAAAAATAAACAAAATCTATAGCAATAAAAACCAAGTTGAAGTTTACTTTAATAAAAATAAAAAGAAAAAGTAAAGCTCTCCCACTTTAGGCCTCAACACTAGCTTAAGGCAGCATCATATTCAACACTAATTGAATTTTAAACTTAGTAAGTGTATTCCTCTTATGTGGATATTGGCTACTCAAAACTCAAGATAACATGCATAAGTAAGTACATTTAGTCCTTATACACAAAGCCTTCATGAAAGAGTGGAAGGCTTCACATATGATGTGGCACTAAATAAACAAATAAAAATCATAAATTTCAAGCGAATGCTCTTTAAGTCAAGTCATGAAATAGATGATCACTATTAGGAGAATTTATAATAGTCTAATATGAAAATATTAGTCAACATGAGTAGTTCATATATAATGAAGATAAAGCTAGTTTTGTAAGAGGGAGTCCGATCAAGATCAACATCTATCTGGACCAACCTATGTTTATCATAGTAATCTTAGTAAGAATAGAGTGCTCTTACACTGACTCTCCTAAGATAGAAAGAAGTCAACATAAGTAATAGTCGATCATAGTTATAATATTACTCTAAAAGGTCAATGGTCTAAGCATTGCATTTTGTACCTAGTAATCAATGTGTCTTTGGAATTAGGCTAACCCCAACAATATATTAAGTACCTTTGATATGTCTAATTTTGGGATGATTGTGCTATGATTATCTACAATCTTCTTAACCTAATTTTTTTTCTCACTTAATGAAACTTTTAGAATGATATTAATTATCTCTCTCCTAAAAGATGAAAAGGCTTAAATTGATCACTAGGATACACTATTGGCTCCTTATAAGGTATATGATTCATGACACAACTTTGGCACTAATCTCATACTCATTCAAAAGATCCAAAGCATATGCATTTGGACCTAGCACTTTCAAAATTTTAACGGGTCCAACTGTCTTGACATGCAATTCTTGAGGATTCCAACAACTAATATTTTGTACATTATATGGATCATGACATTCATCTTCTAAAAACTCTCATTGGTGTCTATGTCCATTGAATGTTCTTTTCATTAGTAGTATAAATGTTTTTACTTGTATGGTTAAGCAGAGATCATATGTAATACACAAAAGCTTTGGTCAATTCTAAAACACAAAATGGGTTCATGCTAATTAAATGGTTAATAAAATTATTATAATCATATTCAATCTAAGGAAATAACAAATCTATTTTTTTAGCATGATTTCTTGGAATGCATAAGTGCCTCTCTTTAAATAGGAAATTAACTCGGATATGAGCAAATTATAAACTTATGTTAAGAATTTCAAGGCAACTTGATAAAAGATACCAAAGTTTGGATGACCCATATGGAGGTTTGTATAACATCCTAAAAATGAATAAAAATATTTCAATAAATATTTTGAGAATTTTAAATTATTGAACATTAAAAATAATAAAAAATAATGATCTCAAGGTCAATCAATAATCCTAAAGAGGGAGTGTTTGTACCATTAAAAATATAAAAATATTAAGCTTAAATTTGTTTTGATTATTAGAAATTTTTAGAAAAATTTTTAGAAAATATGAGAATTTTTAAAAATCATCTTATAATTATTCAAAAATCATATATCAGTAAAAATAAGTGTGACAAATCAAAAGAGTGAAGCAAACTGAGAAATTATGTGTACAAATTATTTAGAAGTTACTAACACTAAGTAATAAAAATCAAAATTTTCTAAGCAATAAATTAGAGTATTAAAGGTTAATAATGATTTATTTATAAACTTAAAACACCCAAGAGTTAACATAAATATTAAATGGATTAAGAAAATTATGAAAATTTATTAAGACATAGAGCTTAAAATAATTACTTTGACAAAATCTTTTTAGCACAAAAAGGAAGCATGATGGATGAATAATTAAAACACAAAGTGGATTTAAAAAATTTATGAAATTTCTAAAATTTTATATTTTTTGTCAAAATCATATATTTTAATTTTATAATAAAATATTATATCCAAACCTCTATATAAAAGGGTAAAAAGATATATAAAGTAATTCAAATCTTAGAACTCATGAATTCAAAATCTTTTTAAAAAAACTTGGAAAGTTTAATCTCTTCTAGGTAAAAATCATTTTCTTCTTCTTCCATTCTTTATTTGTTTCTTGATATTATCACACTTCAACTTTCACTATTGTGACTTGAGGAAAAAGATTTATTAAAGAGGGCTCAAGATGAGAATATCTTGTCGATAGATAATGTATTATTGAAGTGATGGTTTAGACCCATGTTAAAAAGGATTTATATTATAGAATATCTAAAGGATGATTGTTATTGTTTATATTGCTATAAGGTGCTATGTTTTGTGAGCACATTATGTTGATGTTATTTATGCAAAATGTTTTTTTTATTGCTTATCAATTTGATTTAAAAAATATAAAAAAATAATGGAGTAAAAGCAAAGGTATGTGAAATATTATTAGACATTATTTTGAAAAGTGAACTAATAATGATTATTTTAAGAGGATACTTTACTATCTAAAATATTATATATCTAGAAGTAAATAAAATAATATCTATCCATAAGTAGGACTACTATCTAAAATAATATCTCTAAAAATAGTGCAAAAAGAGCTATCATTTGGGCTATTCAAGATATTATGTCTTTGAATATGCATAAATTGATTTGATTAGGTAACAATATGAAAAATGCCTAATCTTAGATCTAATTAAAAGTGGAAAAATGCAAATGAGAAAAGATGAGTAAAAGAGTTTAGAGGAATTCAAGGGATTTCTTAAATAAAAGAGTAGGTGTTAAAATGATTTAAAAGAAAAGTTTGAATGATATTTATTTCTTATCAACTATTGCTCATATGTGATATGTCTGAAAGGTATCTTTCTTTGACCCCTCAATAGAACATTACAATAGTAGAATTAAAATATGAATGACAAATAATTAAGGGAGTAAAGTAGTGAGAATATTATTATCGAATGTTGAGAATTCCTTCATTCAACCTTTTCATTTTTTATAGTTATTTAGACATAATATTTTATTACAAAATAGATATTTTTCCTTTCTCATATGTTTCATTCCTTTTGGCTTGAAATATATTGCTATGAAAATATGTTCCTACAAAGGTGCTTGCCTAAGCATGCACATGTTGTTGCTCATATACAAATTATGTACTTATTATATGTGTGCATTTTGCATACATAGTAGATGTATGTACTTGTGAATAAGCTATGTGTGTTGGTAAGTGTAGCCACCATGCATATGCATTATTGGTGTACTTACCATAAAATGTATTACATGTGCAATAATAGGTCTTATGTATGTCACATGTGTTACTATCTCACATGTATATCATTGCCTGAGCACTATCAAGTGTGTTGTCTCATGCACTATTGTTGTGTAGCATGCTTCCAAGTGTAACCATGTGTATAGGTCGAATTACATGTGTGTTGCCTCATAAATGTTTGTCATATGTATTCTCCTTTAATTTCACCTTAAATATTTGATTACTTGATAATTGAATAAACCTATAAACGATCCCATGATCATGTGCTCTTTGCTTTTGGGGTTTGAGTCCTATTGAATATTCTTTATAAAGGCAAAATGATTCCTTATAAAATTGAATTTTATTGTCTTGTTAAGTGATCATGAGGGCTTAAACTTTCATTAGTCTTATCAATTAGTTTTCTTAATTTTTTTACAAGCAACACAAAATTTTGATAGGTTTTCATTAGTCTCTTCACTTAGTACCAATAATATCTTGTATTAATGCTCATATGTAACAAGTTAGAATGAAGTTTTATCTATCAATTGTGAATGATACCATTGTATTCATTGGTAATAAAAATATTTTGATCCCATAAATATGGATTCTCCAATATAATTGATGGGCATCTAGAGGTAACATATCATAGATAACCTTATCAATATAATTTTTGGTGATATCAACTTTTATATTATATTTTTTTTACCCTCATCTCAGAGTCTTTATGAATACACCCTAAGAAATAAAGTTTGGATGTGGTGTAATCTTTAGGTTTAATCTTTCTACTAGATTTTATAATATTATATTTTATTTCAATGTCAATAATAGTGTTGATATGCTTTTTCTTTACTTGAATGCAAATAGTAAAGTGTTCTTTTTTTGTGCTTCATGAGATATTTCTTTTGGACTCACTATGAGAGATAGCTTTCATCAATACGAGTAGGATTTCAAGTATTTTTAATCTTAGCTATAATGAATACTTTATTTTTCATGTCAATTTTAAACTTATTTGGATATAGTTTAGGATATAATCTCCAATAATTTTGGTCACAAAACTTCTTAGTTCTATTGGAAGAAAGAGTATTTGTAGTTATTATCATAATATACACTATTAAATAATACCTTTTATTTTATTGCAAATTTCTAAACTTGTTTATATACTTCTTTGGTATTTTATCATTCTATTTTTGTCCCTTTATATTGATTATTCTTTTTAATATCCATTTTGTATGTGTTTTATTATATCAAATATTAAGAAATAGAGTTAATTTAATGGTAATAAGATAATATAGACTTGTAATATATTTTAACAATGTCTACATCTTATTGATGTGTATTCTCAAATTTATAGCTTCTCATTAGAATTCTATTATATACTATTACATAAGTTTCCCTTGTCAATGTCATAAGATATTCCATTTTCTCTACTTTTTCTTGATATATCTCTAGGAGTAAAATTCTTTTTTGATTAATTTTTTTTAACTAATGCCATATTACCTTTGTAACTACACCAATTCTTAAGTGAACATTTCACTAGGTTATTGCATGACTTATCATCTATAATTGAGCATATGTTATCTTATTAGATGATGAATAATAGAATAGAAAACAATATGCTTATACTTGTCCAATCAAGTATTTAATTTTATCTACATTTATTATACTATCATAAATAGGCAAATCAATTTTAGCATCTACCATTAATTGATTTTATCTATTCCCAAGCATCAAAGAGGTGAGACTAATAATGTCATTTACATCTTCATATTCAATTATCTTTAGAAAAATACTCAATTTAGAGTTACTCTAGTTAAGAGAATTTTTTTGGATGAATTATCTTTTAGATTCATTATAGAAGGGGATTAGGATTTTAGTACCACATCTATTAACACTTGTATTTGTTTGCTTATAAAACCATAATAACTTTAATTAGCATAGTTATCTCTATACATCCATCCTTAATTTTCTTATTTCTTTTCATGACTTGCTCTTCAACTCCTTTCTTCATAGCTCCTATCATTGGCATTTAATCAAAGTACTTTTATACTAAAATATATGATCCATCTACAAGGTTTCTTACTCTGAGCCTGTGATAATTGACTTTATTTTAGAGTTTTAATAACAAAATAAAAGTATGAATCATAAAGAACTAGGAGAACAAAGGAGAATGTTTTAATCAAATGTTAGAAGTGTCTTCATTCACCCTTCTTCCCTTTTATATATAGGTTTGAATATAATATTTTTTATAAAATATATAGTTTTTTTTTCTCACATGTTTCATGAATTTTAGCATTAAATCTTCTATGATAGAGAATCCATGTGTGTAAGGATGCTCATCTAAGAGTGCACTTGGCTCCTTTTACACACACTATTATTGTACATAAACAACCCATCAATTGTGTTTTTCATGTGCATGCCTTCCACATGTGTAGTAGGTGCTCCTATCATGCTCACTTGTGCTAGTAGATGTACTCATCACACATGCATGAAACACTTGTGCAATTGGTGTACCTATTATGACTCATGCTGTGTTTATGATCATGAGTCTCACATGTTTATGCACACCATTATTGTGTGTACCACTACCTGCACACACTATGCATGCTATTTCATGCATTAATGGCATCACGTTAGTGCTGCTAAATGAACTTTTGTCATATGTATTGTCTCTTAATTTATTCTTAATCATGAATTACTTGATGATTGAATGAACCTATGGATGATCTCTTGATCAATTTGATTATAGTATGCTATAAACCAAACTTACAATATGATTAAAGAATTGATTGTTTCACATTCATATTATATTATTTTATTATTAAGTCAGTAATAGTTGACTCAATCTATTTTATAGCCAAATATTTTAGGTTTAGATGATTCATAAAATGAGATTTTAACAGAACAATGAGAATGATGGATCATATACTATCTTAATTAGTGGATGTTCACTATTTTGTATGTCATTAGTTTTAACACTTTTATTGTAATGTTAGGACTTATGTTTAAAGGAACGTGGAAAGTTTTTAAATATTACTTCTACTATCATTTTTAAATGTAAAAGTTTATATAGCTTTCACTATAGTTATCAAAAGATGAAAATTAGCAATGGTTTGTTTATTTTTATGAAAAACATTATCAAAATGAAAAGAATAATGAGATGACTTGGTACCAAACCCAAGAAATATGGGCAACATTCTTTATAGTTAGGTGGATGATTGAGCCCAACGATAGAAATGGATATCATTGAGAGAAGGTATGCTCTTCTTCTTAATGTAGAACAACTTAATTTTTTACATTTAGCATGTGTGACATGATAAGTAAATCCTTGAAATTATTCAAACCATTTGGCATGCTTTGGATCTACACTCCACAAGTGGTTCAAGTATTTAAGGGACTCATGGTTCAAATAAAGCACAAACATCTATGAACATAAGTAGCATCATTAGTGTTGAAGAGTTTGTACTATGATATTCAAATGCTTCTCATGTTCAAATATCTCTTTCTAGTATAAATAAATTTTTTTATTAAAGTGGGTGATAGGATACATTTAATGACTTAAAACTCTACTAATTTTGATAACACATGTCTCTCAATTGACCTTAGGAGTAAAAACATCTATCAATCTAAGGATGGGTGTACATAGCATTTTTGAAATCTTTAAAGACATTTTATGCTGCTTTACTATAAATGAACTCCCATTTTAATCTTTTCCATAATAAGGACACAAAAGAATTATATTTTTAATAAGCCATGTTGGCTACAATTTTTATGGACATTTGCAGGAGTGAATATTTCTATTATTGTCTTTATTATATTTGATACACATATAGGCCTTCTTTTGATAATTTAAATATGTATAAAATGATTATTAAGGTGTATGAAGACACTTTTCTTATGATTATCAAATAGATATTTTTACAAAGTGCTTCTAAGTTAACACATATAGTGATGGTGTTTAGTTGGTGTCTTATTATATACTAGAATGTCCATTAAATAAATCACAATAAAGATGCCAAGGCAAGAAAAAAAAAATGATGCCAAGGCAAGTTTAGAGGACTTGTTCTTAGCCCATTTGTTAACCTAAATGGCATCACTAACCAATTATATAGGTAGCCTTTAATTTTAAACTTTGTGATAGCCCAAAAGTGTGGGATTTATTTAATAAATTGTATTAGAATAAATTCCATTATTTGGTAATAAACTTATCTAAGTATGTTTATAAAATAATGGATTAGAGTTAAAAGAGAAAGAAGATGTATTATCTTCATAAGAGCCATGAACTTCATGAAAATATTATTGTATAAAATATTTGTAGTTTTTCTTAAACTTATTGTTGTTTTATTGAATATTACACATTCTTAGAATGAGAATTATGAGTCCTAAAGAGATAAAAAATATTAAATTATTAAACAGATAATAGGTGTATGTAAACACTATTAAAGATAGGTGACATTCTTGATCACCCTCAAAATCAAGCATTCAAATTCACATCAAATTTTTTTAAAGAGATTTGATCATCTCTTCAGTATGTCCTCCTTTTTCAAGGGTAGAAGACTACATTAAATCTCAAATGATTCCCAAATACTTTATGTGCCTTCCACCAAAAATTAAGAAATAAATTTGAGATCTTTATAAAAATTGACCACCTTTGGAAAACCATAAAATCTTATAATCTAATGCACATATAGTTCAGAATTTTTTTTACTATATAGATGTTTCTAATAACAAGGAGGTGGCAAACATAGTCAATTTATGCATTACTATTCAAGAAACATCATGTGTTGTAGTTGTCCTAGGTAGCCAAACTATGAATCTATAGCTTTGCGTTTCTATTTTTGCTCAAGAGATAGGCAAGGATTGTAGCAAACCATCAAACAATTATTATTCACCCTTGACTTGCTAATATACAAGACATTTTTTTACCCACTCTATCGCATCTCTTTTCAATTTAGGTAACCAATACATTTATATTGATTGCTGATATATTTTGTTATTTCTTGGATGGATGAAGTACCTAGAATTATGAGCTACAGATAATAACAATTACCTATGCTATTGATGAGTAGGTGTAACATATCCTTCCCAATAATCTTAGCACATTATACTTTACAATAATAAATTTAGACTCCCATTCTTCCTTAACCATCTAAATTTGTCATTGATATTCATCATTTTATTATTGGTTTTGTTTTATAGTAAATAACCAATTAGGCTTTATCGAATGTTGATACAGAAACCCAACATTATGGTATATAGCTCCTTCTAATAATAGTTAGTCGATTTCAAAAGAAATCTATTTTTGTTTTGGCTATACAATTAAAGAACACAAGGTTGCATTTCTGATTAATGCATCAACCACAAAATTTGCTCTTCATACATAATAATTAATAGTCAAGTCATAATCTTTGATAAATTCAAGCCACCTTCTTAGCCTCAAATTTTATTCCTTCTGAATGAAAAGGTATTTCAAACTATTGTGGTTTGTGAATATCTTACATTTAATTCAATAAAGATAATGCCTCCAAAGTTCTACAACAATGTTATGGCAAAAAACTCTAAATCATGTAATAGGTAGTTCTTTTCATGAGCCTTTAGTTTCTTGGAGACATAAGAAATTACTATAATACTCTATATAAAAAAAAAGCCCAACTTCTAAAGTGAAGCATCATAGTAAATCTAATATTAATCAAGTCCTTTTAGTAGCTCTCAAACTAGTGTCTCTATTAATTAGTCTTTTAATTTCATAAAATTATTCTAACATTCTACATGTCATTCAAACTTTATTACTTCATGCAACATTCTACAAAGTGAGAATGTAATTTTGGAAAATTACTACATAAGATTAAAATAATAGCCAGCTTAACCAAGAAAGGTCCAAATCTCTAAAAGCAAAGTGGGTCTAGGTCAATATATGATTGAAGAGATCTTCCAAGGATCCACAAAACTTCTTACTATATTAAGCACGTGCCCTAAGAAAAAACTTGAAACAACCAAAATTCACACTTAGAGAATTTAGTATGCAATTGGTTCTCCCTTAGGACAAACAGCATATCATTTTTCACTTCTCATGTTTCTTCTCTTTATGTTTGATTCTTTCAAAGCATGTTTATCATGGGAATCATTTTATAGCTTAATATTTTTCTTTTAATTTGATCCGAATCTAATTAGCTACCCTTAATAAGACATTTTGGGTTTCCTCTTGATTATACAAAATTATTTGAGATGGCTTAGGAATAAATCTTCTTAATGAAGGCACATGAAAAGCATCATGCACACCAACATCTAAGAAGGTTAGGCCACTTTATTAGACTTAACTCTTTCTAAATCTAAAAAGTTTCAATATATTTGGGTTCCCGACCTACAAATTAAGTAACTTCTTTTATGAGACTCACTTTTAGAAATACATGATCGCCTTGAAATTTAGCATCCCTATGTTTTTTTACCAAAGCATTTCTTTTGTCAATCTAGAGTAGTTTTATCCTATCTCTAATTATTTTAATTTTCTCGATGGCCTCATCAAAAAGATAGCACTAATCAATTTTTTTCTCTAACCTCAAAAAAACACAAAGGAGATAAATACTTTCTTTCATAAAAGGCATCATAAAGGGTCATTCTAATACTAGCATTGAAGTTCTTGTTGTATGTAAACCCTATCAATGATTGGTTACATTCCAAATCACCTCCAAATCAAGCTTGTAGAGTCATTAAATTTCAAGTATTTTGATTATCCCTTTAGTTTGTCAGTCTTTTGAGGTGGGAGAATATACTAAATCTTAAATGATTCCTAAAGGCTTAATGCACCTTCCACCCAAAATGGATAAATAAATTTGAGATTTCTATAAAATTTACCACCTTTACAATAATGTAATATTATAATCTAATGCATATATAAAAAGGCTAATTTTGTTATATTATGGGTGGTTATTATAATAAGAAAGTGGGTAGACTTAGCTAATTTATCCACTATTACCAAGGAAACATCATACCTTGTAGGAATCCTGGGTAGCTCAACTATGAATCCATAGCTTCACATTCCCATTTCTACTTAAGAGATGGGTAAAGGCTATAACAAACCATTAGGATTTGTTATTCACCCTTCACTTACTAATATACAACATATTTTTACCCACTCTGCTACTTCTTTTTTTATTTTAGGCCACCAATGTATCTCTTTCAATTTTTAATATATTTTATTATTTTTTGGATGAATGAAATACTTAGAATTATGAGCTTCAGATATGTCTTAGCCCAATGTGCACATGATATTAAGAAGTGAGTACCTTATCATCACTAATCTTATTACCTAATGTTAGCATCTTCTACTAACATGAAACAAGGAACTTTAACATGTTAGAACCCTTTCTCTAGGTGACCACAACACCAAGAGGTGAATTATCTCATCATCTCTAATCAAGACCTTTGATATATTATGACCCCACCCTTGATTACCATGACACCAGGGTTTATGTATTTCACAAAATCATCTTTATGAGGTCACTGTTAGATAAGATCATTGAGTAAAAAACTCTTTCTCGAGATATACCAACTATCATTCCTTTCTTTTCTTTGTATTTCATTTTTTATCCTATCATATATTCTTATTTGTAGCCTTTTATGTTCATACATATAAGTTATAATTCTATACTTGTATACACACTAATAGTCATAAAGTATTATAATAAAATAAAAATATTTGTAGATAATGTTATGTCATACAAAAGCTTACATCATCATACATTCCACAAAAATAAACAAGAACTTTTAATAATATTCTTATATTATAGCTATTTAGTTTTCTTACTTAATAGTTTTGAAATGTCTCTTTCATAACTTTTCTTTTTCTTTTGTTTCTTCTCATTTCTTACACACTCACATTACCTTGTATTAATAACAAATTAATTTTTATTTTTAACAAATAAGAAAACACTTTTAAAAGTAATTCCAATCCATTTCTAACATATTATATAATTCCTTAATTCTACCATTAGATTTTGCATTATGATCTCCCCTATCAACTATACGATTCAAGCTTAGCATTGGATAGTGTAGGTTCATGAATTGAAATAGATAAACATGTTAAGAAATTCTTTAGGTTATAACTATATTAAGAAGATTCATTTTGGAAATTTAGGCAGTATCATAAAATCATGGATATAAATTCACTCTTTTGGAGATATTATGTGTAGCCAAAGGTTCTCCTTTTGAAGTAATAAAGGTTGGTTTCATTTTAAGGAGTTGAATCAACATTGTATCAAAATAGTTTGCCATCATGTTGAGGTATTCAAGTTGTGTTAATGTCATAGAATCATTAGAGGTGAAATCCAAGATGGCTTCAAGGCATGCCATAATGTTGACTCATGAGGGTATAAATATCAAACTCAACTTGCTTTAGTTAACTAAACTATGATTGAAATTATCATCATAATTCAACACAAACTATGATGTCATCATCTCTTTCTCTCCAAATTGGATCTTTAATTTACAATTGTGTGTCAAAATAAGTCTTGAATAATTGTAGACAAATTCAAGACAAATATTTTGTATAATAGACTCCTTTTATGATGTTGGATAGAATTTAGAGTCATTTCTCATTTCATAGAACTTACACGAAAGCATGATTTTTTCAAAGTAATTTTTTTTATGTCAAATATTTATCAAATGGCTTTTAGGATTTTCTTTATTTCTAACATTAAAAAAATACTTATTCAAGAATCATTTATATCCCCACTACTTATTTTTGTTGATCCATTACTTAGATGTCTCTCCCTTATGTTCTACCTATGTTGACATAAACTACTTTAGAAGAAACATCAAGTGTTGGCATATCCATGAGGCATTTTTACACCCATCCCCACAAACAATCCATGTAGACTTCATCTTTCCTAATATTCCTTCCTATCCTACTATTTGTCCAATGATTAGATAAATATGTTTATTTTCATTATTGAAATATAATCTATCTATTTAAGATATCTTAATATATCCAATACTTCATAATCTCCATGCTTTTTAAATTATTTATTGGTGCTTCTATAAATTTTAATTTGGTACTTTTCTTCTCACTTAATGTAGATGTTGGGCAAAAGAATATGATATTCATGATTGCTTTGACAATTCAAGGTTCAAATCCACTCCTCAAAGTATCACTTCGATGATGAGTGCTTTCAAGAGAGAGGATGGGGTAGTTGGGTGTAGTAGCATATGGTGCATCATTATCTCTTATTTAGAATTTTGCAAATGACTTGTGTCTATTAGGGTGCCTTTACTATTTTCTCATAATTTATTATTACTTTGTATACTTTTCAATTATGCCTATGCTTTATAACATGTTTTCACACGTATAATATATCTTGGCATGTCTTTAGATGTCTATGTTCACAACAACTACATTAGATGAGTTGTTTTAAAATCTTGGAGAATATCAATTCCCATAAGTCATTAGTCATATCGATTTTGTGTAGATTCAAAGTTTTCCATTATGTTTTAGGATGGTGTCCAAGTTTTTTTTATTTCATGTCCATTGCTAGCTAGTGTGGGGTGGTTAGAGGTAGTTTATTTGTGCAAGTGATGCATTTTACTCATATTTTTTGTTTTGTATTTTTTTAATTCTTACTTACATTTTTTTAATTTTTTTGCTGGATGCTTCTATGCTTTTCAATTTTTCTCGTTTCTTCACTTTTCCTTCCTCTTTTTTATTAAGATAGTGGCATGAATTTGTTCATCATCACAATTATTAAATATTCTTTAAGAAATATTTAGGCATCATAGGAGTGGAAAAGTTTTGTTAATCTCATAGGAGTTAGTGGAGTAGAACGAATTTGGACATCTCCATCCTCATGCAAGTGCCTATGTACCATTTGGCAATTGAGGATATCCTATAAAGAAGTGTAATAATCATCAACAATGTTGTGATTATGTCAAAGGGAAGTCATTTCAAATTAGATGTACACCATGCATATAATTGTTTTTGGAGTAAGTCATGCATTAGAAACTATTTTTGAGGAATTTGTATTCATGTTTCTTCTCAATTGAAAGTAAAGATAAGATGTAATTGATATATTATGGAGTGTACACTTAAGGCATTGATGCTAATTATTTAATGGTTGAATTGAGAAAATCTATATTGGTAAAAGCCCCTTAATGGATGAACTATTATCAAAGTTGGAACTCAAAAGATAAGTTGAAGATTGATCTTGAAAATTGGGTTATTATTGGAGTTGTACTTCTCATGGAATGAGAAGTCAAGGGGACAATCATATTATTATGGGGGTATTAAGGGATTAAAAATTTGTTGATTAAAATTGCGTATCTAGTATTAAAGTTGTGTTCTTTATGAATTGAAATTGATGGCCTTGTTAAGAAATTTTTTACGTTTTAGGCATACAAGGAAGATGCCTTCAAGAAAATGAGAGAATTATCATATAATCATTTATTGAAAGTTCACTCTCTTCAAGATAGTATGTATAACCAAAGGTGATACTTTAGAGTTGCAAGGGATAGCTTCATTTCAAGGAGTTGAATTAGCGTTGTGCTATTACTTGTCATAGTTCTCCATCATGTTGAGTCAATCACCAAATTGTGTTGATGTCATAAAATCATTAGAGGTAGATACAAGATGGCTTCAAGGCATGGCATTAATGCATATTCATGAAGGTATGAATATTGCTCTCAACATTATTTGGTTGTTGGTCAAAGTAATCATCATAATTCAACAAAAAATATGATATCATCATCCATTTCACTCTAATTTGGATTTACAATTTACAATTGTGTCAAAATAGGTCTTGAACAATTGAAGATAAATATAAGATAAATATTTGTGTAAACTATGCCCTGCATGATGTTGGATAGAATTTAAAGTCATAGCTTTGATCATAGAACTTACAAAAAAGCATGATATTTCTTAGCAATTTCCTTTCAACAAGAGCTTTAAAAAATTACTTAAAAATATTAAAAAAAATTATCAAACAAATTTTATAATTTTGTTCATCTCTAACATAAAATACTTTTTTTTTTCAAAATCTCGATTTTAAATTATCTTTTAAAAATAATAATTTTAGTTGTAAATCTATTACTAAATAAAATCTAAAATCATATGACAACAATAAGATCTATCTCTACCTACATGCAATTACACTTGTTTCATAAAATAAGAGAAAATCAACTATAATATTTTAGGGTAAATAACATTACATTTTTATAAACATGACCCTGTTAAATATATTATTATATATAATAATTTTAATTTTTCTTGCTAACTTGCTCTCAAACAGCCTGTGGATCAAGAAAATATGATAAGAAAAACTCTTGCAATGATTGGAAGCTTCTATATTTCTACACGTGAAAAGATTGGAAATGTGTGGTCTATGAGAAACATGGAAGGAAAAGAATAAAATATTATACTTTAAGAGTATTCACTTCGACGTTCAAACGTCACCTTGTCAGTACGATGGCTTATGGTCAAGTCAAGCTCGAGCTCATCATACTTCGCCTCAAAATCAACCCAAAGCTCTTTGATCCAGTCAACACCCACTAGACAACTTGGGTCAAAGTTTTGATTCACTGACTGCTCCGTAATCAACTCGACTTCAATTGCAGAAAAGCTCATTTAAATTCCGTTTACGCTTTCAGCAAATGTTCAAGTGATTGAAGACTCAGTGAACATATTCATGCAAAAAATAGTCAAAATTTTAATATAAAAAAGGACAATAATCATTATCAAAATTTTAATAATTGAAATGTTGCTACAATATAAACATACTTCAATAATAAGAATATAACTGTTGCTATTTGATTTACTATTCATTGTTTCATTTATAGTATTGATATAGATTCTTTTTACATATATACCCCTCAATCACTTCACTAGGAATATATTTGTACACCATTAGTGGTTATAGCCCTTACACAAATTCTTAAATTGCTTTGTTTGGCTAAAATTGTATACCATATATTCAGGAGATGTCATACTTAAAATGTCTCATTTATGCCACAATATTCTATATCACTTCCATTGGAAGTAGGATCATCCACTCAATAGTTTAATCATCTCTTGTAAAAATACATGAATGTCATTTGCACACAGGGACAATGGAGATTTAATATCTAAATAGGGACCAAAAAGGTAATTGGCTAAGTCACAACAAGTATTATATACTCAAGTTATGAATAAGAATCACATATTAAAAATTAATGTGTGTATGTATGTATATCAAACAAAATTACGCTATAATGAATCTCATTTTACATGTCATTTCTCTTATTCATAACGTATTTTTTTTACTTTATAGTTTTTCCTTACATTATCATTTGGCTCATAAATATTTTATCACATTGTTATCTGCTATCATAGCCACATAATAATATTGCACCAATTTTAATGTCACAAATTACATAGAATAATATAATATAATCCAAATTGTAAGATTAGTACATACATTTATTGTATTAATAAAAAAATAATAAAAAAAATAGTAAGTCATATCAATTTTATGAAGCTCAATCATACAAAATATCAAAACTTATAATAATATTTGCAAACAACATAATATACAACATAAAAAAATCAATTTACCAACTTAATTTTGTAGATTTGTTCTTACTTTCCACCTAAAACCACATGTTAATTTGTTGTGAAACATTTCAATTTGTTAAGTTTTTTCGAAAAACTAAAATTTATAAAAAAAAAAGTTGCATTAAATTCTCTTAACAAAAGAATCAAATATTTCTTTTAAATAACCCTCATAAATCCCTTAACTTTGTTTTCTTTTTAAATTCCCCTTTTAGAATAGATAATCTAATAAGAGATTGAACCATTTGATCATCACAAACAGACCATTGACTCATACAAAATTAATCTTTCCAATTTAAGGAATCAAATGATCAATCTTGCAATCAATCAGGCTCTCCAATTTGTCAATAGAATCATTTAATAGACATTACATCATTAACTATCACCTTATAGCTTAATTGGAATGTTTGACTAATACACTCAATTAAATTGTTTGACCAAGTCATATAGAGCTTTGTTAACAATTCTCAAAAATCTAATTTTAAACTCAAATCAAATGAGAAACTTGGAAATCATCCCCTCATTACTTTCTAAGGAAGAATCTAAAAACTTGTTATTAATCTCTAAAAACTATAATGACTTATAAATATCAAAATTTTATCTTCAATCTTTTTTCTCATTTAATTCAACACTCTAATTACCAAAAATAACTTCCCTTGGATGCATTGATCCCATTTCTTAGAATTTTTCTTCCCTCACTCCCTTAAAAACTTTTCAATCACCCTTAAACTCTCGTCACCTTCTTTACAATTACAACACTTCCACCATATTCCTATTTTCAACATTAGTTTAAGAAGAACCACCTAACTATTCCAAAATTTTAAAATTTTTTCAAAGCATATTATTCACATTTTAGTTCCAAATGACACTATAAAATTGCCAAACTATTTTTATAAAGTATTCCCATTGCATTCTTTCAAATCTACCTTAACTCTCGCTTTCAATCATTATTTGATAATTATAAGCTTCATTTTGAAACGATATTTTAGGTACTAATATTTTTCCATTACTTGTAAATCTTTCTTATCAAATAAATTATAATATTAACAAAATTAGAACCACTAAACTTGGTTGGGCAATCGCTCTTATAAAATACTATTATTTAAAAAATTTAAGATTTTACAAAAAATCTCATGAGATTTATTACAAAATACTAAACATATCAAAGTAATTTAAATTTTATAATATTAAATTTTTTATTAGCTCATCATTAATTTATAATTGAAAAAAGATACATAATAAATTTTAAGATATTCCAACAAGTCCTTGTTGGTGACTTCCTTTTCAAGGACAACACTACTTAATGATTCAAGCTAATAAACCACCCATATAATGTTTGGTTCTAACAAGTTGTTTTCCTTGAGTGTTTGTTTCCTTTCTTAGTAGAAAAGGTACTTCCTTTGCTGAATAGAATGAGTTCCATAATGAATATTTAAGAAGTATAAGGCTACTCATTTATTAACACCAAAGTGTATACAAGAAACACATCAATATAATTTTGAACAGATTCATCATGATTTGTCTCTCACTTTCTTTTAAAATAGAACATATACTCATGGCGTATTCTTGTAGAGAATGATACATTAATAATACCTCTTCTTGAATCTTAGAGAATGACTAAATATTAATAAAATAAAATATATAGCTTAAAAATTGCATGTGAATAACTTTCTTATATAACATTGCATGTTGATGACACACGTATAATTGTACAGTATATGACATTAATAATACAATGGACTTCTCTTCCTAGAGTTATCCATAATGAAAATAGTCCAACAAGATATGTATTTAAGCCAAAAGAAAATCCTAGTAAATGACATTCTTTTGGATTGTTACACTTCATGTCATTAGCTACATCAATAAGTACATATCTTACTTTGTTAGTTGCAACAATTGCTAGAAAATGATTGCTACCATCGTATGACCTACCACCTCAAGAAACATCTTAGGCACCCAAAGTGAAAGGAATATTGTCTGAAAGTAAGATTAATAGGAAATCACCTGTATGGATGATCATTATAGCTTGCATGGTAATTCGTACCATATATATTATAAATCCTATGCAAGGTATTTACCAAGTTAACCAATTCTAGCACTCACATAGCAAAAAATTAATTATGTATTAATTTGGTATATATAATGTGATTTGGTACCATCGATGCCTTATACTTGTATCACCCCCTTCAATCAACCACAACTAACTCTTTTAGATAACCATTACTAAAAAGTTTTCATATCAATTAACCAATGCCACACAATCTTTAGACATTCTCTTATAAATGATTTCATTTTTTTAAAATTTTTTTTCCAAATCATGTTCCTCCACTTACTTTATAACTATAAATGATGGTAAGCATAATCCTTGCTCTTTGCTAATAATATGAGTTTTTTCCAAGTAAAAAAATTGGCAAAACCTCTTCATTCATTAGCTAGTTAAATATTTCTTATTATCTTTCTTCATCAAAACATTCTTGTTTCTTTACATGTTGTAGTAAACACTTTAAAATGATGTCTTTTATTAATAAACTTATCTTAAAAAAAAATCTTTTTAGTCATTTCTCTACAAGTTTACATTGGTTCTTCTTCTCTAGTTATGAACATTTGTAGGCTTAATTTTGGCTCAAACAAATGTGGGTTTTAGATGCATCACTACCAGTGCCTATATTGTTGAGATTTAAGACAATTAGTTAGTATGGACAATCAATTGGATTATATCAATTTGATTTCACCATTATGGAGGTTCTTTTGATGACCTCATCATGCACACAAAAAAAAGTTATATCTTTCAAGTATGATTACTTTTTTCTAACAACCCTATTTGATATAGGCCAATCTATATCCAAATGCTTTGAGATCATCTAGTGAGTCTTATTTATGTTTTCTTTAGTTTTGTTAAAGTTTTATTTTTATTGTTTTATATTTTTATTATAAAGGATAATTTTATAATTTTACTTTTAGATCTATAGCATGAAATCTATTTAAACTTTTATCTTTAAAAAATGATAATAGTTTTGTTTAGTATTGTATATTGTTAAAATTATAGTTTCTTATTATATATGCTTGCACATTGTTAGGTTATAATCTGAGTTTTTTAATAAACCAATGATATCTGAGTTGCATTTAAATCTACCTCCATTATTGTTATTATCTTTGTTATTATAATCACTATCTTAATCCTATTAAATGATATTCATCTTGGCCATCCTCCATCAACTTGGTATGAGAGAATTGCTAAGATTTTGTGACGAGAGTTTTACTCGTACCACCTTCACCATTGATTAGTATCAAAGTTAAAGAGTCATGGTGTCACAAATACTGTGAATTTCTATTATTATTAACCACTTTTTCTTCCATTAATTTTTAAACCTTTGATTATCATTGTCCCACTAACATTAGCCATATCATAGTTAAATATATTTCCCACAATTTATATGGAATCAACCACTGACAAATCATTATCTTCATTCTTAATTGACCCTTTCTTTACGTACATTTGGCATTTTCCTACATGTCACACACCACCTCCTACAAATCCCCTCTTCTAATGATTACAAAATAAGTGTTCATGTACTTTGCTTTTGGCCATGCTTAATAGCTTGCTCTTTCATGAAACCATAATTATTGATCATGACGCCCCTTCATTATTGCCAAAGTAAGAAAGGGAAAGAAAATCCAAGCTCTCATGGGGTAGAATAAGCTAGTAATAACTAGACCAACCTCCAAAATCCCAAATTGGTATGGCAACTTAAGCGACAAACCAACTGGCCTTAATAAACTAGTCTACCTATAAATTTACCCACACTTTAGCTTATTTTGGAAATATCATTTAGAAGTGTTTTTAGGATCTTTTGGTCCAATTTTGAGCCACAAACTTTCCATCAATAGTAATGCCAAGAATTCAAAGCTTAATAATAATGATTGTGAGCTTATTGATAATTAAATTTATTTTTTATTATTAATAGTTTGATATCTTGCTAAATTGGGTCTAAATTCTTTTAAAAGATTTTTGGATTATTATCCTCTGTTGATTTCTTATTTCATGCCTAGTGATTATGAGCTTCATAAAAACCTTGTTCCAATACATATAAATGATGAATTACTAGATCAACATATTCATCTTTGAGAATCATATTATAATTTTTATCTATTAAAACGTTATTTATAAATATTTCATATTTCTTATCCTCTAGTAATATCAAACTATAAATGATTATATTTGATCTTTCTTGTCTAATTAATATTATCAATTCTCATTCTATTTAAGATAATCATTTTACATTAGAATCTCATCCATAACCTTATTTTATTATAGAAAAAAATAATTTATCCTAAAAAAATTATAAAAAATGCTTCTTTCTTATAAGATTTGCTTAAACCTAAAAAGTGAGCATAAGACTTATTCTTATTGATTCTAAATCCTTTTGTTCCAATATCTTCTTAGAACAAGCTTGAAACTAATTCCTCCACCATATCTAAGCCATTCACTCCATTTCTTAATATTAAAAAATATTAATCTAGAACCTATTTCTCTATTTATAGACAAATAATCTTATGAACTTGTATCTTATGATCTACAAACTCTTAATTCTTTCATTTTGATTGTATAAGTTATTGAATTTTTATATTATATCTATTTCTTCCCTCCAAATTCATTATCATTTCAAAAACATATTGTTAAAATTTATTATATAAGAATTTTAATTTCTATCATCATATGAGGACTTAAATATTACTATATAGAATGCTTTGATGACATTATTTTAATTATCTACAAGTCCCAAGAATTGAAGATCATTACACTTTATTTTTATATGATGATATACAAATAAATCATAAGATACATTAGATAAGGAATGTATATAGTGAGCTTACATAACTTTCATGCAATTAGACCACTTAATGCTATGATTTCTAAAGACATATATAGACTGATATTGAACTTAATGAAATTTCACTTGGATTACATTTTTACATAATGGGTCACCATATTTTTTTCAATTTAGTGACATTTTTAGTTCATTATAACAAATAACAGGTTATATATATAAGATTTTTATATAATTTTATTTGTTTATATATTGTTTTATTATTTTTATTAACAAAATTTTTATCATTTAGATTTTAGATATAAAGCTTAGTATTGTAATCTATTTAAATTATTGTTATTAAATGAAAAAAGATAACATTGTTTTTGCATGGCATTGTCTCTTATCAAAATTATAGTTTCTTATCATTCATGCATAAACGTCCTTTGATTACAAGTTAAAGGTATTTTAGTTGCAACTCAAATCTACCTCCATCATAGATATCATCATTGTATCCTCTAACTAAATGATTTTCATCCTACACTTCCTCAATCATTATCATGCATGTTAATAAAAATATTTTTTCTATTTTATGTATGAAAACTTCAAAAAGTTCATATCATTTTATAATTTGTCATGTATGTCTATGATAGTAATCACATTCTTTTTGATGCATGATGATGATGACATCAATGACATAACAATAACTACATCGTTTTTCTTATGATGGATCAATATATGCAATTTGTTGGCACAAAGTTGTTGTAATATATGCATATCTTTCTAACTTATAATCTAATGTTAGTGATTCTTTCATTTTTGTGAAGATTAAAGTACCACAAATGCTTAATCAATATCTTAGCCCAAATATGAAATCATAGTGGACAAAACTCATGCTAAAGGGACAATTTTAAAATGGATAATATTTATTTTAATTTTATTATACCTAGCATTCTTGGTTATATTATTAAAAAAAAGGTTATCAAGATATTTGTTTCCTTATGAATTAAAATTTAAATTTTAATTAAATATGCTTAAATTTTGAATATTAATAAATTGAGTTTTGAATTTTGAAATTTGAAATCCTAAAATTAGAAGTATGGTTGAAAATTAAGACTTGAGTTGCATCCCAAAAACCTTGATAAGATTAGACTTAATGCTTTAAAATGATCTTATAATTTTATTTATATTATTAATTTTATCCCTTATCCTTATTCTTATCCAATCATAAATGTATTATAAAGATATGGACAGAATTTTTAAAAATTAAGAATTAGTTAGTGGGTGAAGATTATAGGATTAAAAAAGAAAAAAAGTGTGTGATGTATATAGAAATATCTTAAGACAAAAATATACAAGAAAAAAGACTAAAATACCAAAATATACTTTAGACATTTCTTACTTAGATTCTTAAATTTTAGGAGCTAGACATGGTAGACCAATAAAGGACTAATTAGAAGAGGTTTAACTTGAATGGGTGAATCATGACTTAAATCAACCTAAACCAATTTTTAAAGAAAATCCTTAGCTTAAAAAGGTGTGGCTAGAGTTATTTAAGCCCTTAAAATGTACTTATAATCATTTTAGAAAAAACTAGCCACAATGGGGAATTTTGAAAGGCTAACAAAGAGGATACTAAGGTATAAAGAAAGACAACCATAAGGAAGAAAGAGGGTTCAAGTTTTGAAGCAAGAAAAGGCCTAACCAAGGAGACTTCTTCTATATGATATTTATGTAAGATGACCACTGAGTTCATACATTAAATTTAGATAAGATTTAAGGAAAGATAAAAAGAAATTTATTTGTTAAAAAGCATGTAGAAGCCTTAAAAAATGGTTGTAATAAAAACTAATCAATCTTCTTCCATAACTTGCTTAAGAAAGGGAAAACATCTTCTACTCAAGACCAAGGGAAGTTTTATTAGCTTATAAAGGTTCATTTATCATTTTTTATTTATGCAATACTTCTAGTGAACCCTTCCCAAAAATGTGTATTAACAAAACCATAAATGTAAATTGAATCCTATAATCATATGTTTGCATGTTTAATTTTGTCTATAGATATATAGAAGACAGAATTAAAATATTTATTTTTTGATACAAAACACTTCTTGCTCAAGACATGATTATATGGAATAAGTTTAAAAGTATGCTAATTGTTGTACTTTATTGATAGTTTAAACTTGTATGTAATATTTAAGTTTTAGCATGATTGTTGTTATAAAATTCTTAAACCAAGGAAGAGCAAATTATAATGTGAAATGTTCTCTTTTAATTAAAATTAAATTCCAAGATTGTATTTAAATACTTTTTTAAGTAGTAACTCATAAGAAATAAAAATTATGGCTAAAGAAGAAGATACATTTTATATCACATCATGACATGATATGAGTGTGTATTTGTGTTGCGAAATCATGCATGGTAGATTACCAAATATTTTATAGATAATATAAATCTTATCATAGAAGATGAACCATGATTTATAATTTAGAAATATAGCAAAAAACCTAGAAATATTGCGACCAAGTAATCCTTTGCCTTGGGTTTTCTTGTGACACATGGAAACATGGCTTGGCTAAGTCATGGTAAGCATTGGTTTAATACCTAAGAAAACTTAGATGGTTTATAAGGTGTGTGTTACCCTTGGTTTCTAATTGGGAAGCTTTGAAGGGCTTAGGTTAAGGCCTTCGAAGAAGGCTAGGTTGAGAAATGATATAGTTGGCAAGTAAAGAGTTGGATATGATTAGAAGTGCTATGGTTAATATTAGATTTTAAGGTTTTATGGATAATTCTTGGTAGGACTTAAATTAGAGATTTTAGGTTCTTAGAAGGCTTAGTCTTGGACTTAAACTTAAAGGTTTAGAAACAATCCATGAAAAAGGAACCTATAATAAAAGGTCTTAGTGATGGACTCAAGAAATATCATTGGTAATTTATTATTAATAGCCATGTCAAATTGATACTTGAGAGCTAATAATTACCCAAATACTATGCTTAAGACTATAATGTTGGAGGATTGATACTATAATTATTTTTCTTTACCACATAAAGATTATGTATTTTGTTCCTTGTTGCATTCTTTTGATAAAAAAAATTAAATAAGAAGCCTTCACTAATACATATTTACATTTTTTAGCCTTTAACATTTCTTGAATATGAACCAAAGTAAAATGAAATAGTGTTTCTAAGCACATTTATGAGTAGAGAGAAATGAAATTTTAAATTTTGGGATGATAATCATTATTAGTATTAATAATATTATCAATGGCGGTGATATCAATAAGCTAATTGCCAATATCATGGTGCACTTTAATTGGAGCAAATTGGAGTCAACTATATCAATAAATCTAAGTTATCTCCAAATTAGTGAAATAATTAATGTGATATCAAATACATCATTGGTAGCACTTATAGTTTAATTACAAAGACAATCAATGAGTCAGCCTTCCACTTGGTTTGTGTTGTTTTGAATTTGTCATTCTAGAAAATCTTTTGAGCACTTATATTACATTTCAATGGAAGTTCCTATGTCTCTTCTATACATGATAACAATCTTCTAACAGCTTGGCCACAATGAATTTTGCTTTCTTTGTATGATATAGTCATTTCTAAAGAAAAAAATTTCAAAAGTACTGATGATAATGATCATATATTATTCCAAGTATGATGATTGTAACAAAGATCACGATTAGATAAATCTTTAATTCAAACCAATGGGATTATGATTATGTTCTAATTGGTAAGGTCAAATTTTTAAAATATGTTATTTATATATAATAAAATATTAAAATAATAATAAAATCTTAAAAAGTATGTCATATTCTTAAATATGGATAAAATATTATTTAAGTATATCAATGTAAAAAATTCTTTGAAACAGATCCAATGAAACTATGTTCATAATATTTAGAGACCTAAAGAAGTAATTATTAAATTTTAAAGATTTTGGATAATATTATAATTTTTAGGATTGTGTTGATGGAAAATTTTTAATTCAAGAATTTTTGTGTAAAAGGCTTATTTAGATGGATGATAGATTTGTAAATGATGAAATCTTTGGGTGTTTTTTTAAAATGTTGAATTGGTTTTCTCTTGTGAAGTGAATATGAGATTGGCAATGAAAAAAATTAGATTTTGGTCATTTGGGTAATGCTTTTTGCTTAGATGTAAAGAAAATGGGTAAGTAAAGAATATCATTTGAACTTTTGTTGGTGTGTATTTCTTCTTTATCAAATTTTTATAAATGTTTTTCCTTTACCTGATCCCAAGAAAACTTTAGTTTGGTTTATAAAATTGTAGCAAGTTTCATTTTCTATGTGAAACTTGGATTAAAGAGAAAGAGAGGGGTCCAAATAGAGGGGGAACACAAAAAAAGCAAAAAAAGGAACTTGAGAAAACTATGTTGCTAAATCTAAGGGAGGAGGTGGAAAAAAGTAAGCTATGTATGTTCATGATTCCATTCAATTTTAAGAAAATAACATCATAGTTATATTTTGGGTTAAGGTAAGCATTGTATTTAAAATAGTTTGGATATAATATGAAGTGAATTAGATGTGGTTTGGAGTGAACACATAAGATAAAGAATGAGAGATTTTGGCTTCTAATGTGTATCATATGAGTACAATGGTTTACATTGTATGTTTTGATCAAATCAAGCCCATAAGGAATACAAGATCAAAATGTTATGATCAAGTGCTGTATAAGTTTTTGAGAACAACATAATAGATGATACTTTTTGTAATAAAAGTACACATATATTTTAAGATTGTATACTAAGATGTTGGGTTCATAATATAATGACAATGTAGGTATCATAAATGTATGATGTGGTGTGTATGCTTAATATATATAATTGTACTTGTTTGATGCATATTGAATAAGCACTTATCATACAATTATGTTTGTGATTATTACACTAGAAGATCATTCAAAAGTTAAGATTTGGTTAAGTTTGATAGACAGTGCAATAAGGTCTTAGTGTATAGTGCTTGGAATTATATTATATGATAGAAAAAAGATAAAATCAATGCATCAAACAAGTCCATAAAGGGATCATACATGGTTTCTTTCACAGAAGATCATACATTATGACTAAGTGGATTCTATTAGATGATTAATTAAAGTTAAGAGAAAGGTAAATTAGTTAATTCTAGAGAGAGAAGAGATCCAATCAAATAGGTACAAGGAGATTAAATGTAAATTACAATGGTTTGGTTATAGCTTTATAGTGGAATTATATAATATTATGAAAGGATTGTACTATATGATCATTAAAAAGAAGAATATTAAATTATAATTGTTTAGGATAGATAGGGCAAGATTATAAGGTATGATTTTGTTGGTCATAATGTACAATCAGTTTTAGAATAATATGAAAAATGGAGATAAACTTGGATTAAGGATTGAATGATAATATCAAGATATTATAAGCATATCATATGAGACTGGGAGCTTAGATTCTTATTGGGTCCATGCAATATGATGGCAAAATTATACCAATACATTCCAAGACAAAAAATTAATTATTATGAGAAATTTTTAGAAGTAAAATTATGTAATAAGCATGTCATATATAACATATATGTTGATAATTGCACATGCATATCAGTATAGGAAACCATGAGGATAAAGAGATTAAATAAAGAAACTTCATCGTGAATGTAAATAAATAAATATGGTGACCTATAATATAGCATAATAGTAAATTTTATATTTATAATTAGATTTTTTTTCTACATTTTATCTTATTTTGTTAAAAATTCTTATGATTGTTATATTTATGATTTGGCATGATCTCTATGACATTATATTTTACTTATTATATGATGACATAAAGAATAATTAAAATTAAATAAAATTCTTATGAGTTTTGAAAATGACATGATGGTATTATTTACATGGATAGAATATTTAAAATATAGAAAATAAGAAAATAGATTCTTAGAAACATTATCCTCACCATTAAGCATAATGTGTTGGCTTGCATAGTATGGGTTTTTACACCATATTTGTTTAGTGATAATGTTATGACTCAAGATATATATAGGAAACTAAAAATAAAAAAATTTGATGTTTACGTTTCATATGGCTTTCTTGTTATACATGCATGACTCATGGTGTGGTTTCTAACCTATTCATATTATCATACTTACATTTTTACATTAATATATCTCTTCTATAATGTCTTTTATACTTGGTTACCTTATCAAATTTATTTGTTAAAACCTATAAAATCTCATTAGTGTTTACATCATATATCAAACATCCATTATATTGAGAGTTGAGGGTTTGAATGTCATGTGAGAGGACCACACTCTTGAGCTGTGAAAGTAGGTAAATTTTGGTCAAACTTAGGTCTTGTTATTTAGGTGGCATAACAGTTTTAGTTTTGTATATATTTTATATAGTTATATAGTGGGATTTTTTTATGTAATAATTTTACTCAATTTTTTATAATTTTATTTGGTTAGAATTTAGGGAAATTATCTCATTGTTAGATCTCTACCTATGTTTCTGTATCCTCACTTCTTTTTATTTTGTTCATTATTTTTTATTTTCCATCACAATAAGAATATGATTAGGCGATGTCTTGATAATGTTGATGTGAACTTGATGACTATATAGTTTTAATTGTATCTAGTTACATATTATATATATTATAGATAAAGCCTTTATTATCCTAGCTATAGTTCTTTAAGCATATCTTTGAAAGTAATAACTAATTTATGTAATTCTTAATTTTGCTAGAAATGTAAGAGTGAAAAAGATTCATATACTCTTAATCAAAATCTGTAATCATCATGAACAAAACTCTTAATAAAGGAAATATTTTAAATAAAGCAAGTTCTATTTCCTTTTTAATTTTTCTTTGTTCTTTTATATTTTGGCCTTTTTTTTCTTTATATAAGCCATAAAAGAGAGCCTTTGACATACTTGACATATCTATAATAGTGGGCCTTTTTTATTTTTTGAGTTTTGGATATGCATAAGGAATATAGTCTTACATTATATATATATATATATTTAACTTGTATTAAGAGACCTACATAAGGAATGACCAAATATTCTTTTTACATAAGTTAATTGATAGACAAGCACTTCCCCTATTATACTATATGTCATTGGGTTGTAAAATAGTCTAAGTTTAAATTAATAGTTTATTTATTTAAAAGAGCATCAAAATTCTATGTTAACAGAGTTTCAATATGGGTGCATAAAAGAATGGGTTGGGCCTCAAGGTCATAAAGGACTTATGTTATCAAATATTTTAAAAATAAAAAATTCATAACATTTTTGTTGTCTCTTATTTAGCATTATTTATTTATATAATTTCAATAATTTAAAATATATTTTATAATTTTTTTAATTTATATTTTGCACCTGTGTAATCTTAGTTTAGAATTATCATTAAATTTTAATTTTTAATGGTTTATGCTTTGTTTCCATAATTTTGTATTCCTTGATTTGTTTTATTTAAGGCATCACATGACTTTATTATTTATAATTGTTGCTTAGCTTGTTTGTAGTCCTAGAGGACCTTTGATTAGCCTATTTTCATGTCCTCAAACTTATTATGATGCATTCCTTGGTAAGATACAATTATAAATTATGGTGATAATAGACATTCTAAAATCTAACACATCAATTTTACATTTAGCCACATCTAAACACTTAAGTACTTTTATTATCCTCTTGTGTCACATGCTATCCACTAGTTCAATCTTGTTATACTTTTGGTTCATATCAAAGATCTTGGAGATGGTAAAAAGTAGTGTTCTATCCAATATGGCTTTGAATAAAATGCATAATTACAATCCATTCCTTAATGTAGATTAGGCAATATCTTGCTTGTACTAGTGAATTATAATGATGATTCGTCACAAAAATGGCTCAAGAATTAATATGTTTTGTGCCTTATTTTAAACAAGTTTTGATTAGCCATAATAATTCATGTTTTCTAGGATATATTTTAAGTAAGTCTTGATTAGTCCTTTAAATTCTTCTAATAAAAACAAATTGGGATTAAACTTTGACTAGACAAAAAAGGTAATGAAATTAGGAGGAATTAATTATAACTCCTTCTGAAGAAGAAAATTATTTGAAATTTTACCTCTTTGGGATTGTGGCAAACATTCATAACATGCTTAAAAGTTGTAATGTGGTCTCTCAAAGATATTATACCTTTGTAAACATGTGAGCATAGAAAATGGTAAGTAATGGGCATGTTGTCCATTAGTAAATCATCATAGAAAGATAGAAGTATAAGCCATCTCAAAAACTTCTTTTTATAACAATGCCTTTATAACATTACAAGGTTCTTTGCATCATTAGAAAATAAACCATTATTAGTAAGAAGAATATTTTCCATGTTTTTCATGATGTTGGTTGCTATTTGTGAGAGCTAAAGTAAGAGGTTTTGGGCTCTTTCCTTCATATGGGAACTAGAAGAAAAGGTATTGGCTAAAAAGTAAAAGATGTTACTAACAATAGTGTAGAAAAAGGTAGTGGAGTAGATGGTGATGAAGTTGAAATAAAAGTTGGGAAATATATTTGTGTTTGATGTAGTCATGATGGAGGTATCATTGAGAAGTCATATAATTAGTATCATATGATATGTAGCATAACATAGTGCTTATTGTAATAGAGATTATGAAATGGCTAATATAAGGGGATGTGGAATTGGCAACCACCATTTAGCTTAAAGCTTTTCATAACATTAGCAATTGTTCC
Organism: Vanilla planifolia; assembly: GCA_023846275.1. Taxonomy (NCBI): domain Eukaryota; kingdom Viridiplantae; phylum Streptophyta; class Magnoliopsida; order Asparagales; family Orchidaceae; genus Vanilla; species Vanilla planifolia. The sequence goes on from CM043868.1 coordinate 11,062,973, forward strand.
ATGTGAGTAAGAGTCATAAGAAGGTGGTCCTTTCTTGCATAATTGGCATGCCAACCCTACTGAAAACGTTGCTTAAGGAATGTCCATTACTTTTAATCATTATTTGATGAATGAAATAAAAAGCAATTTAAACAAGAGAGCATGGAATACTTAATGGAAAAAAGGCACCATTACTATTAATCACATAAGACAAAAAATTAGAGATGATATTTGAAATATCAATAAATATAAAACATTAATAACAAAAGATTTAAATATGAAAAATTCATTGAATTAAGCAAATCTAAGATGATAAAGCTAGAAAAAAAATCATTATCTTCAATGCCCTAAAAAAGATGAGAAGTTAATAGCTAATAAAATTGTGACTAAATTTTTAAGAAGAAAATAAAGAATAAGTGAAAGAAACTCTAGCTATAAGAGTAAAGTTAGCATCTAAAAAGTGTAGGATTATGTTCTATAGTCTAAATTCTCTTAACAATTGTTGAGTATCACTTTAAAATGAAAAACAATAATTAATGAGAACAAAAAAAATGTATGCAACTAAGTTTAATATATACAAGAGAATTGATAAAGCTATAAATTATCTTTCACATGTAAATGTCATAAGTTATTAAAGTTGAAAAGTTTATTATATTCACCCATCTTAATTTCATCATTAGATAATAATAGTTAAGTGTAATTATATTTGACTATTTTTCTTATATTATCTTATCTTTTAATCATCCAAAAATCTTATCACCTAAAAACATATGATATAAAATATCGGTACTTGTGTGTATATGCTAATATCGTCATACCAATTAGCCTTACCATAGTACTTGAGTTATGAAAAATATACAAACAAGATTCATTACATCATAAGAATGCACAAGCCAAAGCTTTGAATAATAGGACTTCATAATTTGGTAATATCAAACATCATTTAGTTGTCACATAACTTCCCATAAATATTACTTTAATAGTTGCACCATTGAACTCATACATGATGTTTTATTTGCACTATCATTTATGAGTACTTCTTTAATATTTGAACTCTTCATATGTGCTTTGTTGTGACATTTTAAAAAAAAAAAATTTGATACTTGCGCATCTCTCATACGACTATTATCATGAGAATGTGTTGATGAATATTTTTTTAAAAAATAAATTAAAATTTAAAATGTTATTCATATTAAATAATATGTTCTATGATGAAAATGTCATTATCATTTTTTATATTAATAAAACTAAAATAATGTTAGCTCAAAAGCTTCAATCTCTTCCAACACTAAAAAGATTAGTAAATTAAGGAAAGAAAATGGTACTTTGATGTTTCAGGAAATTTTGACGAATCCACAAAAAAGGTTAATTCAAGTTTAAAAAATTGGAGAAACCTCAGCAAACTTGATTCGACATCCACTTGGCTGATTAAGCAGGCAGTAACTCAATCATCATTCTACTTTTTCTAAATCAATTAAATTAGGCCATTTGTGAATCGAAAACAGATCATCTTGAAACCTACTTCTTGTCTTTTCATTACAACATTGCTTAATTATGAAACCCGCAGGAAGCGCCGGTTGACTGGTCTAACCAAGCCTGTTGGGTGTCTCGAACCAATTAACGGTACTAAACCCCGAAACGGTCATCACAAGATCAGCCACAGCCGCCCCTCCAAAGTTGACCCACGTGCGAGTTGCCTTACTGCTTTTCCATGTTCCGCACCTATAAAGATCCCCGCCTCCGTTCTTTCAATTCAAAAAATAAACCCTGAAAAAAAAATATTAGGAGGCAAAGCAGTCCCACCTCGGCAGCAAAGTTGACCGCTTTGGTGAGACGCACTTATTCGACATGACGTTTGTCGGCTCCAGCTTGAGCTCCGGTGAGGTGGAGTCCTCGTCGCATGGGAAGCGAGAGCAGAGGAGGAGGGGCTATCGCGGAGTCCGACGGAGGCCGTGGGGGAAGTTTGCGGCCGAGATCAGGGACTCGACGAGACGCGGGGTGAGGGTGTGGTTGGGAACCTTCGACACGCCGGAGGCTGCAGCGCTTGCGTACGATCAGGCTGCTTATTCAATGCGTGGGGAAGCGGCGGTGCTCAACTTTCCGGTGGAGTGGGTTTCGGAGTCGCTCCGGGGTGTTGGGTTTGCCGAGGAGGGATGCTCTCCGGTGATGGCACTCAAGCAGCAACACTCCATGCGACGGAGGTCGGCCGTGACTTCGAAGGTTTCGAAAGGGGTTTCAGACAAGGAGGATGAGGGGGTCGTTGAGTTGCAGGATTTGGGGACTGCTTACTTGGAGGAGCTGCTGAATATTTCTGAGGCACCGAAGTGCTAATATATTGGTTGTGTATGGTGGTGAAGTAGATAATTTAGAAAAGAGATTTTTTAAAAATAGATTAAAAAAACATTTAAAACAAATAAACAATGCATTAGTAGGGTCTCAAACTTTCTCTCACTCTCTCTCTTTTCATAATTCTCTATTTTTTCTTGTCTATGTTATTTTGATAATTTTTTCATTGTTTGTCAAATGTGTATCATATAGTAGCAAAAAGAAGTTATCTTCAATTGCAAGGATTTAAATGATTTGATAATATTCTACACATAATACTTCAAATCGTCAATCAATTTAAACTTTTATGTTTATTATTAATACAACATTGCATTCTTATTGTATTTTACTCATTGTTTGTTTTTTATGATGTGCAAGGTCTATCTCACATAAATGAGATCAACATGTGTTTATACACATTACATTATATGAGAAATGTTTTCTTGGAAATGAAAAGCAAATACTATTGTGTATCACACATGAAAGAGTATAATTAATTATGAAAGAAGATTATATAATACTATTAGAGGTTAAATAGAGAGAACTAATTTAAATATTTTGCATAATATAGATGTTTAAAGGATCACTCCCTTATGTATTGTAAATATATCTGTGCATATGTTTATGTATTGAATTAATATTGAGATTGATGTAAATGTTGTGTATGTGAAGAGATTAATTTTAATTATAAAAAAGATGTGGAGCTTTGTATGATAGGGAAAGAATGATATTATATATTAAAATATAATATAATTCAACTCATTTGTAATAGATGAGAGATAGATCATTGGTAGATTGCCTAAATTAAATAGTGAAAGGTTCAAGATATTAAAAAATTAGTGGACAAACCTTAAAAGTTGCATTGGCTACTGAACATCTATAATCATTATGGTTGTCATTCCTTTATTGACTCGAATTGATTTCATGGTTACTAGAAACCTTGTAAATCACTAAAAATATTCGAACCAAAATTACAATGATTTTGACTACTTTAATGATGATGGATTTAATAATAAAATAACTTCATCACTGAAGTATCCAATGAAATGCAAGAGAAAGTTCAATTTCTATAATTTGAGCTCTATAAGAGAGATAAATGTGTAACACAAGAGAGATATAAGTTCAAGCTATTTCAAAAAGTGAACATTTTTAAATTATTAATTTTGTTCACAAATCAAGTGGATAAAATATTCTTATGCAACTTATACATCTAAATATAAAAATATGAAATTTCTTAAGTATTTTAATTATATAACTCACCTTCATTTTCTATTTTGTATATTTCAAAATCTCATCTTCTCAAACTAATTTAAGCATGCCATGGATTTTATGTTACCTCAAAATATTATATCATATAATTCAACTAGCATTAACTTAAATAAAAATATATTGATAAATTGTATTCAATAAAAAACTACATACACAAAATATTGATATTTGATTGTCAATATTACTTAAACAAATTTCAACTAAAATAGATAGTTAATCAAATTAGCAAATGAGTTATAATTAATATGATATCAGCCTTGATATTTAATGAGCAATTAAAGCTTCGAACCTGAGCTTAGCCCTTATTTTTTTTATAAGTGAAATTAAATAATCACAATTCACGCCTCCCTTTTATGCATAACAAAGTTCCTTTTAATTGGTATTAAAGCATATTTAATCAAGGGAAGAAATCCTTAAGATAAGATTCATCAATTGTAGTTGTGGAGTATGATTTACCTTCATTTTTTTAAAAACTTTTATGGATTTTCCTCTATTATTTGAAGGTGAATATTATTCTATCTCAAAAATGCCTTTAAAAATTTTAATAAAAAAGTTGATTATGATTTATAAGATTTTTTATTCATAAGGTCTCAACAAGAGGATTCTTATAAAAATAGAGAAGAAAAGATTTAATAGGCCTATCATGATTAAAATAAAAAAAGATGGATGAGCAAACTTGAGATTGTAGATCTTGGCATTATCTCCACAAAGAAGAGATTTTGGCTTGTATTATTCCCTAAGATATAAGTAAAAGCTCAAGAATAATGATTCAATTGAGTGTAAGAGGACAAACTTATTTATTTTATTATGTATTGTCTCAAGAAATTGGTATAAAAATCTACACCTTACCAACTTTTTTTGGAGACAATATAGGAACTTGATAGGTTGTATAGTAAAAATAATGCCAAGTTTTTTATGAAGATAAGAAGAAGATAAAGAACCAAAATAAGAAGGAATATAGAATGAAGAAAAAGCAAGCACAATGCATTACGGAGTCAAGTCTTGAAGAAAAACTCATAAAAAGTCTTACTCCTATATTGTTTCATCTATCGAATGTGATGATGATCTATATATTAGTTTTGATGATCTTGCAGTTGAGAAGAAGAAATTGACCAACACATATACAAAATTATAAGTGAAATCTAATAAGCAAGAGCAACATGTTCAATTTTTAGAAAAGCAATGTAGTGAGCTCAATCAAAAGAAATGATTGGCTTCAAAGTGATTTATTCTTGCATGTTTTTGTTTTGAGCAACCTACATGATAAACTTGTTGAATGTAAAAAATCTCTATCTATGAGCAACTCTTGTATGGATGCCTTAAAGTCTGAGTATGTTCAACTAAGAAAATAAATTTTATTTTTAAAGAAAAACTAACCCACTTTGCATTGATATAGGAAAAACTCGAGGATTTGAAAGCAAAGTTTTTTGGTACTTCATTAAGAGTGTCTTCTCATACTCAATCGTATTCACATGTGCAACATCATGTTTTATCACATTATTATGCAAAAAGATAGTTTATTTGCATGATATTTATGGATTAAAGAGATCATTTATACGTGTGAATAATGCACCACAAATTACTTCTTTGCAGACTTCTCATTCTCATGCTATATCCATTATTGTATGAAATTATTATATTACACATGGGTACATCTCCCTTTATTTCTCAATTAAAAAATCCATTGAAAAAAAAGAAATAATATGAAT